>JBBJLS010000016.1:3925393-3938585 GCA_037577275.1 Bryconaethiops microstoma
GTTCTTCCCGTACTTATACCCCTTCGTGACGTCACTTCCGACGCCAATTGACGCCACGTGACCTGGTGCGTGTGACAGAATGTGGTGAGGACCTGCAAAAAATACCCCAAAAAACTGTTGACCAGGGTGGAGACAAAACAAAACCAAAGTTTTTGGAGACAGGGGCAAAAAGACACCTAAAGCCCACCTGTCCGCCTCCCACCCGCGCCCTCCCACATTTCATGTTTTATGTTAAGAACCTACTTTTGCAGGTAGTGTTTCTTGAAGTAACTTCAAATTTCCAAAGAAGAAAAAATCTTTCGACAGAAAGTGTACAGTTACAGGTAAAAGTTTGAAAAACCCTGGTCATTTAGTTTGGTTGAAATTAGTGCTTTAATTTTTTCCAATATGTTACACATAAAGACTAATTAGATTAAAATGTGCAGACGTTTGTGCACAGTTTGTGTAGACGATGTGCACATTTTCATACGGTACGTACCAGAAATATAATCTGTGTGCTAGAACTGATTTCCATCCTAGTAAACTTTCACAAAGCCATAACAAGCGAACTACTCTTTCTCTGTCCCGTGGGCGAGTTTGTTTCTCTCTTACTCATTGGTAGTTGCTCTCTACAATAATACACCTCGAGCTACAGTGGCGGCCCCCAAATGGAACAACGTCATTCTGCACTTATTAAAAGCCCATGAGCCAGTTATCTATCCCAGCTCTGTAGAGGAGTATTTCCCACATTAACGCCGCCTTCTGTGTGAGAATGGAAACTGAGGCGACTCTCAGTTGACTACATTAAGCTTGGGCTGCTGCTTGTTGTGAGCAAAGATAAGAAATGTGATAAGAAATGATTCTGACTCATAGCTTAGGAGTGCCCGGCAGTAGTGATGTTTTGCATTCTAGTCAAAATAAATATCGCCGTAGGACAAAATAACAGTGTTGATTGCGTGTTGGTGTATTAGAAAGAGCTGTCATGGTCCTATGGCTTGTTGGGTCTGTGTAAAGAGTTAAAACTGACCTCTCCATGCTCCACCCACAAATGTGTCATAGCCACTGTTGTGAGGTTGGCCAAACTTTACAATACCAGACGTTTGTTTTCAGCAAAGTGTAGTACCTCAATGCCTGATACCAAACACTTTCTGAATACCAATTGTTTAGTAGGTTGAACACTGAAAAATTGAAAGCTTAATGAAATTAATGTGGCCTCACAGTGGCACAGTGGATATCGTTGGTGCCTCATGCTTCCAAGGTAAGGGTTCGAATCCGGGTCCTGGTCTTCTGTGTGTGGAGTTTGCATGTTCTCCTTGTGGTGACGTGGGTTTCCGCCGGGGTCTCCGGTTTCTCCCACAGTCCAAAGACACAAGTGTCAGGTGAATTGGGGATTCTAAATTGATGGTGTGTGTGTGCACCTTGTGGTTGGCTGGGCCCCAGCCCAGGGTGAGTCCCTGTCTGTAGACCCCAGGATAGGCTCTGGGTACCCGCGACCCTAGTAAGGACTAAGCAGCTACAGAAAATGAATGAATTGATTTAAAGCTTAATTAACATGTTTGTTTTAATAATTAATTGAGTTTTATCTGAAGGGAAGAATAGCAGGACATTCACGTTCAAAAGTTTAGTACACTAATACGCAAAATGCCACTTTTACTGGGTAAGGCAGAACATTCTTTACTTTCAATGTAAGTCAGTGAAAATAAGCCATTTTGATGCATTTCTATTGGTTCATTTCTCATGAAAAGCTTCACACAGTAGAAAAGACAAATGCAGCAGATATATACTTATATAATGGTCAGTGATGGAATACTGTTATGCCGATTACCTCTAGGATAGAAAGACACACATTCTGAATAAAACCTGTGAACTAATTGACACATAATATTAGACTTTCATATTAAATATATTTAAATATTTCTGATGGTTCTGGAATCTCGGCATGTACGGTTACAGGAAAGTCCATTAAATTATCTAAAATTATATGAAGTTTCTTAACACATTCATTAAAGGTACAGACTGATTTGTCTCCTTTATTTGTAAATATGTAGACAAAAACATTCTTAGTCCTTCTACACAACTATACAGTTCTCTATAGTAAAACTTTTTTTACTTGCAATAATTGCGGAATCCTTTCTGGTGCTTTATAGAATATTCTTAAAGAACCATTTACAACAGGTTTCCATCGCTGAGAGGAACCGTTTAATCAGGCAGCGAACCAAATATTCTCCAACATAGAACCCGTACCTTTACTCAACGTCAACATTTGAAAAACACACTCCTAAATACCATCAGCGTTGGTAGATTTCACTGAACTGTGTTACTTATGTATAGTATTTATATGCAGCATTTTTGTTTATAGCAAATATTTCATATTGAGTTTTTTCTACAGATTTTTACTTAGATTTTATTTAGACTTTATATTTTATATTGTTCTTGTCTCTGAGTCTCTGTGTGTCTTTGCATTCATTATATAAACATTTTTATGTTTTCGGATTCTGATTCTGATTCTGATTAAGGTGTACAGTGTCAAACGAGCTTTTTACACAAAGAAAATGAACTATTAAAAAGGTATTGAAGCCTTTGTCCTTATTGTGGTACTAAAAGTAAAAATTTTTATACCTTATGCAACTCTGCTTTATAGTATGACAACAGAAATCCCATAAAATGTGGAGCACGCTGCAAGCATGGTCAAAGCATGTGAATTGTTCACAACAGACTTACTTACTTAACATTGAGTTTAAAATGCTCACTGAGTTTAAAATGCCACCAATCTGGACTATGTTGAATCTAATCTGAAGGTCAAAGCAGGCAGGTTGGGGAAAAAATCTATTGAGGAATTCACCACCATGCTAACATTAGCTTGGTTGCTCCCATGAAAAAACCTACTCTTGATCTACACTTGCACTATGAATTTAGATATTTTAATCAAGCTGATGTGTGTGCTCATTAGACTGAATGGTTGGGGATTCTAAATTGACTGTAGGTGTATGTGTTTATGTGCACCCTGAGGTGGCCTGGTGCCCCGCCCAGGGTGAGTCCCTGCCTGTTGACCCCAGGATAGGCTCCAGGTACCCACAACCCTAGTACAGATTAAGCGGATACAGAAATGAATGAATGAATGAATGAATTAGACCGAATGGGAATTTGCCAGTGTTCTGTAAAGCTTGTCCAACCTTGCAATGTTATCTAAGAAAGGAGATCAACGGTGCATGCTGTGTTCAATTGAACTTCTAAATGGTATATTGATATACTTTTAATGGCAGGCTGGTGAGCAACACAACTCCTCCTTGCTGATGGATGGGAACTTTCACGGTCTCGTTTAAGTGACCAGTGCTAAATATAGCCATAAGCAAGGCTAAATATAACAAATTAGGTCTTAGTTCCACTAAAATAGCTTTATCTTTGCGAGAGGTGACAGCACAGAGGTTACAGCACTCATGTCATGCGGAGGCCTTTCAGCGGGCTGGAATGCAGCCTGACGGATAGCGGCTGACCCTCGGGATGTGATGTAATGGAGTGGATGGGCATGTTGGTTCTATGTGCTACAAGCATAGGATGGTACGATAAACCCATAAACCCATCCTTTACTAGGACCCCAAGACATGATCCAGTAATCTCAGATTACATGACGAAGCAAAAGTGTGATAGCTTGCATGCTACTGCCTGTTCCCCAATAACTTATTTGAACAATATTTAACCTGTCCATTCAAGTGTATGGTAATGTGAAATAGCTTCCCATTTACCATGAACAGCTTTTTATGAACAGTCTCCAGGAACTGTTTACCATTATTAGAACCAGTTGTGTCCAGATTGGAAGGTTCATTAGGAATGTTTTAGTTTCCTTATGATAATGTTATTATTTCTTTAAATTATTATTGTAATCGAAACAGTCACATTCTGCTTATCCTTTGATGAACACTTACATGAAACGTTTCAAAACCTGACATAAACCTACAGAATGGTTTAAAAAGGCCTACTCTAACAAGTGTCAAATGTCATAAAGTCTCTTTGTTCAAACTGATATTTGTTGGAAGGAGCCTTGTAAACGTTGGTTTATATAAGTTGTATGAAGGGCTTGTTTCATGTTGCTACATGAACAATCCCATTCAGTAAACACACTTTCATTAAATCCTCTGAAGCCTTTAGGACATACTTGGTAGCAGCATCATTTTCCTGGATTAATTTCCAGTTCTCTTTTCTTAACATCCACTTTCCTGGTGAATGCCAAGAACAATGAAATAAAATACAGTACCAGTCATAGTGCAAATGCATTTCACTAGTGTGTGTTAGGAGGGGACTGTGTTAGCTCATTTACAGTAAATCAAATCAGCTGCAATTACCTGCTGAGCCTCCCAAAGCTTGATGGCCGTAAATCCAAATTGAGATAACCGCTAAATTGTTCATTACACACACGTCATGACTCACAGACAAAACCCAGCGAAACCCAAAATGAACTTGGATAAAATACCTTTCTGCAGATAGTTAAACGTCGACCAGACTTTCCTGGTTGCATTCACAAAGGTCCTTACTGGGTATTTTGATTATTTGTGAATGGAAAAGGAAATGTTAGCATGCTAGCATGCTAGCAGCTGTTCATTAGGGCTATTCTTGCTGCTCAAATGATAAAACCGGATGGTCGTGTCATCCAGCAATGTGTGAAGATGCTGCTGACAGGCTCACTTCTGAAAGGACATGTTTGACAGACCATCCTGACTGTTATCAGCTGTGAGATTCCTCCAAGAGACATGAATACGTGTGAGTAATGCCGAGGGTCAGAGTGCTCATACTTCAGTTGATTAGGATCACGATAGCCCTTAAGTTTGGTTGGATGTTTCATCATTTTTTTTTCTCCTAAAAGGAAGTAGATAGTGGTTCATTTAGAAACCGGCTATGTATTCAAGCTCTTGAAGCAACCAGATGCTTACTTCTAAAAAAAAAGCTCTTCTGAACGCTTGTATAATGATAAGAATAACAGTTTAACACATCATCCACACACTTTGTAATCACAATTCCCAGAATCGCAAATAAGATCTTCTCCTGTTGGATTAGCCGACAGCCTTACAACAGTTCACTAACAATCGTGTTCAGAGAAAGGGTAGGCCACCCGCATCTCCAACAAAGGTGTGGTATGCAGATCTTGTGCATCTAACACCTTTTATTAGGATTGGAATGTGATGTAATTGAAAGTGATGAGGCTAAAAGTAATCCTCATCTCTTTCATGGAAGATTACTTAAGACAGGGTGATACAGCACATACTACAACTAATTTACAGCTTCTTGCAGCCTATCACCAAAAACCAATGTTTAATCTCCAGGAATGAGGGAAAAAATACACAACCACACATTGTGCCATGACACAACAGATCAAGACAAGGGTGGAAAAAGTACAGAGAAATTGTACTTACGTCAAAGTATCTGTAGTAAGAGTCAGGACATCCTTGCCATAAGTTGATCACAGTTCATGACATGTGTTAACACTTTCATGAAGGACTAATTGAAGTGATGGATTCAAAAGACGAATTACTAAATTACTTTGTGGGCAAATATTACGCCGACTGAATGTTTTAACTGATTTGCAAAGGAAAATCACAAGACAAATGTCCTAGTCTTAAGAGATTTATAGGGTTTTGAAGGTCTTTGAGGGTGCTTTGAGGAGTGTATGCATTTTTTCTCATATTAAGACTATTGACTAAAAGAATAAGTATTAATTTGCACTATAAAAGATCAAACCTGAGAAATTGAACATTTGAATTAATTACTTAGTACATACAACAGTACCGCAGAAAATATAGTACAAAAAAGTACAAATATTCCCAAAAAAACTTTAGTAACAAAGTACAAGCACTTTAGTAAAAAAGTATTTGACACCCCCGGCCCAAGAATAAGGTCATGAGTTCAAGAAGTTCCTGCTCATGATGAGCTGACCATAAGACGCACTGATAGATTACAACGCACAAATCGGGCAATGACAGCTATGCAGTTGCAGCCACACAAACATCTGCAACAGCCAAGTCACATAACAGGGACCATGGTGCTGTTTTCCTGGCTTGTCCTTGTGTGAACTGGACGATTCCAGTTCACACAACTCCACTCCAGAGTGGGTTGCTGTGGAGACCACAACAACAATTCAAGGAGTCGGCCCCTGTTCTGAAAGCACCCCCCCTCCTCAGTTATGTGAGCCATAACAGACAAAGAGTTGGTGGCTCCTAAACAGCATGTTGGTCAATGCCCACTTTCAGTACCTCCATGCTGCCAGCTCTATGACCCCATTTGTACAGGGCTGTGTTATCAGTTTCAGCTGATAATGGGGATTTGTGACACCGTATGTTCAAAAGTATTCAGAAACACTTTATAATTATGAAATCGAACTGTGTTCAGTTGTACGTTGCTTATATAATCTTCATAGAAAAGCAACTGCTAACACAATGGGATGCTCTGGAGCAGCCACACTTAGGTCACATGAGCAATTCCCTTTACCTAGCCAAGGTCATCTCTCACAAAGCATAATCTGTTCGTTTTCTATGAATGGGACACCAGACAAGGCCTGTATCATGGAAAACGTTATTGGGAAATAGCTGTGAACAAATTAATTACAACTTGTTTTGTTCCTTAGAATCACATATATGTCATAAGCAGATTTCAGGGGGAACAGTAAAATACAAGACAGATATAGACCACTGGACATGTATCTAAGGTTAACATAACTGCCGAAAATTGGTTAAAGGAGATGATTCACAATGGCTATGATGTCAGACACATGTCAGGTCACTTTAGGCAAATGTAATTTTAGCAACAATGTAATGATGTTGACCATAGAACTACTATTTGGCAACATTAAAACAACGCATTTGGAAACATTAAAACACAGTGATACCTAAATGCTCTTGCCTTTTAGTCCCTCTGCAATAAAAAACTGCAATGTTGAAATACAACTTAGTGTTCACCATTGTTCCACTTGCATTCTTCAAAATATTCTAGCGGGCAAACCAAATCTTTAGTTATGTATGAAGTAATAATACACTTCCTTACTGAATAACATTATAAGCCTAATTTAACAGCTCAGTAATCCGAATAAGATATGCATCCACAAATTCTTTACAAAGCTTACACACTTTCTACCTCCCAATTACAAATTCACATTTCTCAGCCCACACATCAGATACAATGTTTCAGTGTTCATTTCTCCTTTTTTGCCTATTTCTTTTACCTACATTTCTTCACAATAGTGGTGATAGGAACCTGGGGTAATGATGTCTACAGCATGGACCTCTCTGTCATGAATGGATTTTTTTTTAAAACGCTAAGCTATTGTAAAACGATGTCTCAGACATCAGGCAATGCATTCATTTACTAACTTTCTATGAAGGAACCTTCAGAGGGGCTTATTCTAGATTGAAGCATTTCTCATCAAATCACTCTAAATGACTTTATATCCTAAGAATTTATGTGGAAACTTGGAAAATTGACGGAATTCCTGTTTAAGATCCTTGGATTACATTTTTTTGTCATTTTTGTCATAACTGTGACCTAACATTCACAGAACAAGAAGACAGAGTGATCTGAAGAGTATTCATGATCATGCAAAAAGAGACTAGGAGAGTACAGCAAGAGGGTCTAAAAGACAGTCTAAGTAGGGCAACACTAGAACACACAAAGAACTAATCAGAAAACATGATAAACATGAAAATACAGCTCAGTAATGCATAAAGACAATAATGAAGCAAGCCAACACTGACCAATCAGGGTCAATTTATACACACAGACAGTGACATCACCAACTGCTCCACAAAAGATGGACCAAGAGATGGCTGCTGGGTTCCAGACTGTACTGGAGCAAACACTGATCAACATTGCTTAGTAAAAACAGATGTGTTCTTTACCCCTGCACTGAGTGTAATTGCAATGGACAGAATTAAGGCTATTAAGGCTTTTTACTTTACTTTACTATACTTTAATTTTATTGCTTTTGTCGTTTTTTATTATTGTAGTTTGAAATATTTACAAGATGACCTTTGGAGAAAACGTCTGACGCAACACTTTTCCTAAACCCTGCCATATAACACAGACATAACCATGCCGTGAATAGCAGATGTTATATGCAGTTACGAGTTGTCATGTTATTTGAGCCTTACAGGTAATCTTCAAAGCAGATGCTACAATGCAATATCAGTTTATGTCACATGATAAAATAATGCCATGACGTCAAACATTATGAAGGGACATAATACTCATCATGACAACTTATGAGCTCGTGAGAGCATATGGCAACCTCTATGTGTTAATACAGACAGAGCAATAAACAGAAGTAGGTGGCATTAAAAGAATATTATGATGAAAAAAAATCTACTTTATACAGTTGTTTAATTACTTTAACCAATGCTAGTTCTCCTTTTTGCATCGGTCATTAAAACGTGCGTGCTTGCTTGTTTGCCGTAGTCCATCCGTTCGTTGGATCTGTGTCCATGTGATCAATTAACAGCTGATATAACAAAAGTGATGTGGTAAATCATGCGCGGTACAACCACCAAAGGGAAGCTGAAAAAAGAAATCCAGCTTGCATCTGAGGACAAGAGCGCAGGAGGCCGAATAAAAATGATCCTGGAAGATGAATGCCTTCGGTCCCTTTAACATTCCTGCTGGCTTTTTCAGCTGCCACACAAGGGAAAGTGTAAGAGCCCCAGCTCTCATGCCCTGAGGCCCAGCGCCATCCTGCGTGAGGGCGGCAGGCAGAAAGAGCTGGCATGAGCGATGGTCTCCAGCTAGTGTTGTACTGAAGCTAGCATTATGGAGGCAGACGGGGACTGATTAGCGCTTTAGTGCCTGTTGGCAGCTACAGAACAACAGTTAGTGGATCACGCTGGAGCTTGACGGCAGATACTTCTCCTTCTGCTCAACATTTTGATCATTTCATGAAACAACCTGTAAAACCCTCTACTGTGAATGAGTTCTAATGCAAATTGTCCTAAGCTAATCCCTAATGCGAGGGTAACTGTGCAGCAGTGGAAAGAAGTGGCGTTCATTGTTGTGTTTTGGTTTCTGAATGATGCAGGAGATTGGACTCGTATGAAAACCCTCCAGTAGTGCCGAGGCCTTACCTAAAGCTTTGCTTGGCCACCTCAGTGTGTGACATTTCAAATGATCTGTCCTTCAGATAAAGGACATGTGGAACAGACTCTGGCGCGGCCTGCCATTAAAAATCTTAATTAGCTCTATGGCTCTTAATCACGGAAAGAGCAGTGCTCAGTGATCTGTGCTGGGGGGGTGAGGGGGGGCCGATAGAGCTGCCCAGGAGAAATGTGGGCGCTAGAAATAGACCTAGGGTAGCCCATGGAGAAAACGTCTGACACAAAGACAGACTGATAAACAAAAGTAAAGGCAGGTTAAAGCGATAGTTTTGTGAAAAATCGAATTAACACAACAAGCTTTTATTAAGCTGGAAAAGCAGAAAAACAACAGGCCTGAAGTGCATCAAAGGTGGATGAGTGGGATTAGCTTGGTCCTAGAAGACTCCACGTCCACTCACACATCCAGACCCGGAGAGGTGTGGAGAAGCAATTCATTACTTAAAATCCGAAGGAAACTGTTTTAAATAATGAAAACAATTCAAATAATTTGATAATCATTTTAATTATGCATATATGCCTGCATCTATTGCGCATTGCATTTGTGATTGCAGGCACAATTATCATTAGTGATGCAATTGTAGCATTTCATTACTGTTTGAACAAAACCATGTATCTCCAAATGATAAATTTAGAGGAGGAAAACATTCCTGACTTATGATATTTAGTTTGGGGTCATTTTAGAGTCTTTTTATGGATCCATCATGATTTTTATACATTACATAGAGAAGCCACAAGTTTCAAAATATGCACAAAAAAATGGACATGCAAAGTTTTTTTTTCCAACCGTGATATTTTTCCTGATCTGATTATTGTGATCTAGTTTAATACTAATTTCTTCAGTCACCTCTAAGGGATTTGCATTATGTTGGTACCTTGGTGATGTATGTTCACTTTCAACCCGTAATTTAATGCTATGTATGACAGCTAGTATTTATAAACATACAAAGCTTATATGTTTTAAGTTACATATTCTTTACTTGTTTTATTCTTCAGTTTTATCCAGCTTTACTTTAAATATTATTGGAGGAGTTTTTTTTGCCATCTGTCAAGCTGATCTGTTTGTCTTTCTTTCTTTCTTTCTTTCTTTCTTTCTTTCTTTCTTTTTTTTTTCTTTCATAAGGCAGTTTCCTCGTCCAACAAAGTCTGGCTAAAACCATCTAACAGTGTGTCGAACCATGTCAGAAATCATATAAGTGAGTGTCTTTGAGTCTATTACTTAACAACTCAACACTTAGTCTAGGTATGCTGCGTTTCGTGCAAATCTGCCATGGAAACCTCATGCAGTCATGCATCAGTTGAATCCTCCACCACCTGCTAAGAGCTGGATCAGACTGGTTTGATCTGAGACCCCCCATCGTTCACCACAACGCGTCCCCCCCGACACACCCGCCTCCAGAATGTCATATGGGGGCGGATTACCTGTTCGGTGGTCCTCCCTTCAACTCCTACACTCGTATGACTCTTGCTGAGGGAAGGGGGGGGGGTTCTTGTTCCCACCCCCTCTTCACCGTCGTTTTCAGCAGGCAGGAGCCGTGACGAAAGCAGGGCGCCTATAAGAGCGCACCAGGTGGGACAGCTGAAGGGCGAAGGAGTGCGCCAACACCACCGGGCCAATCCAGCCAGCCAGCTGCACACACACATACACACACACTCACTCATACACACACCCCTAACCCACCCACCATGCTCTCCAGCGTGTCGGTCCTCTGCCTGTGCTCGCTGCTGCTGCTCAGCCTGGCCGGCGCCAAGCCGCTCTCGGGTCTCCAGGTGAGTCTGCTGTTACGCACTGCGAAAACACGAACTAGACCTCAATCAAAAGTTTAATTTCAGCAGAAAACTTCCCATCAGCACCATCTGCGTCTCGTCTTCTCGCTTCTGAGTTGCTACTGTTGACGGAATCTCTCTTACTGGCGTTGAAAGGGTTTTACGCACGTCCCAGTGCTGCCAGTGCGCGTGCTATAGACATCGTGTACAGATACATCCATTCTGAACCATTACAGGTTGCAGATTTGTACATAACACTTATAAGTCACTGCGCCAAGGAAAGAAACGCACCGTATTTGTTAACTTCGTTATATCATTATTTTGTTGCCTGCTTTATCCATCATTGGTTAATAACTGCGAGTCAGATGCACTAACAGTGACTCCCCTCCACCTCATCAGACCCTGAAAGAGCTCCTGGAAGAGGAGCAGGAAGCCATGCCTTATTTGGGCACTGATGACGCGAGCATGGAGCACCGGAGCTCGAGTCCGGAGGTGCCCGGCGCTGAGAGCGCGCTGGAGCGCGTGCTGGGGGACCTGCTGGCCGTCTCCAAGCGCTCGTGGAGCCGCTTCAAAAAGGGAGGACTGCGCAGCTGCTTCGGGGTCCGACTGGAGCGCATCGGCTCCTTCAGCGGACTGGGCTGCTGAGAGCCAGGTAACAGGAGTAACATTCCTCCATCTCTCCATCCCTCCATCTATCCATCCCTCCATCTCTCCATCTCTCCATCCCTCCATCTCTCCATCACTCTATCCCTCCATCTCCCACACAACAGACAAAGACGAGGCATGGAAACATGGAAATAAAGCTGACTTTATTTCTACACCCGTTTCATGTCATTTTTTGGCTATGATTCAATATATATATATATTGCACAGAAAATGTTGTGATATTTATTTCAGTACATTTTATTTTTCTTACAGGCTCCTTTGCTACTGGAATAGGGGGCACTGAGACTCTCCTTACTTGAAACTCTTCGGTCAGGGCATATCTTTGTTTGTTTTGTTTGTTTGTTTATTTGTTTTTGTTGAATATTTAGAAACTTTTATTTAAACTATTAACTACTACAGTTTACAGTGGATGTGTATTCAGAGCAGCCGCCAGCTTCAAATGTGTACATCGCTGCAACATGCTTCAGATATTTCAGTCTATAAAATGTACCTAAACCTCAATGGTCCTATTTTGTTCATGTGTACATTTGAAGCGGGTATGTGAAATGATTAAATGTGCGATTTTTTTCAGTGTATGGCCTAAATATTATTTATTGGGTGATGTATAATTGTAAATAGCTGCATTTTTTGTAATCCTATCGTCTATCTGTTGCTTTTTTGACTGTATCTTCACTGTCTCTATTTATTTATTGTCCAGATCTGTTCATGTTACAGAGTGTATGTGGAGGCGAAATAAATATTTTGCATAAGAACCGTGTTGAAGTGGTGTGGATCTCTGCTTTGGAACGGGTTTAGCAGGTTTGGATAAAGAAAGATGACTTTGAGTGAGAATAAATAGGAATGATGTGTTGTGGAGGCAAATACTTGTTTGGCACAGTGAAGCCAAGTACTTTACCAGCTATGTAGTGCAGAAACTTTTCAAACAAACAATTCTTTATTGGACAAGTAGGAGAACATTAGGTGTTGGATGCTTGGGCCAATGAAGGAAAAGCCCACACTTAGCCCAAACAGATCTGGGACAGAACTCAAGGCACCTTGTTTGCTTCTGCAGCACAGTCTCTTGAAAATTTACCTCAGAACTGCAGAACTTTCAGTTTAGTTTCCTTGCATCACAGTTATATCAAAACCTTGGGACTAAATACTTTCTGTTCTGCCTTTGAAATAATTTGTCTGTACACTATTCAAACGATTATATATACATATAGCTGTGTGTAAATATATATACATATATATATATATATATATATATATATATATATATCTCCCCCCATCCCTCCATTTCTCCATCCCTCCATCTCCCACCCAACAGACGAAGAGGACGCATGGAAACATGGAAATAAAGATTTTATTTCTACATGTAATTTTTTTTTTTTTACAAACAATGTATTTGGAAATTTGCATTGTTACAACAGCAAAGTGGACAGTACAAAAGAAGAAAGTAGAAACAGCACAACCTATAAAAACCATACAATATAATTGAAAAAGAACTGAATTGTACACTAGCCAAACACCTATGTAAACTTACGGCTCCAGAAAAATAAGAGGCCACTGCAATTTAATTTTTAAATCAGCATCTCTATGAGTATGGCAACCATTCCATGCCAGTGTCTGTTAAATTCCTACACAAGCACCTCATTCTGCTTTATGAAGTACTGATT
>JBBJLS010000016.1:3945238-3959391 GCA_037577275.1 Bryconaethiops microstoma
CACACACAAACACACACACACACACACACACACACACACACACACACACACACACACACACACACACACACACAGGCCTAGAGGCGTTTTATAGCATCTGTAATGGGAATATAATTATTCAAGCCTACACTAAAAAGTTTCCAAATTCTTTATTCATTGATTGAACAGGTTAAAAAGAGATTCTTTAAACTTTACAGACTTTACAAACTCTTTACAGGCATTTCTATTGGAAGACTCTTCCATGACAGCCCGGCAAATAACTCATTTTGGCACCTTTTAGCTTTACATTTGTGCATTTCTTTACATTGAGTGTTGAGCTGTGAAACACTACAAAGCCAGTCGCATGTGTTAAACCAATCATAGTCACAATTGGCGAGGCTAATAGCAACCCATTTATAATGGGGATGGGGGGGGAGGGGTAGAAAAGCCTCCTCATGTCATTAGTCATGTCATCTTTTTTCTATTGACTGTTGATTTGGAAAAATATCTTTCATTGTTCGTATTTCATATTTTATTCATATACGCATTTTCCAACCTGTCGGTATCCCTTAGGAGTAAACACACTGTTTTTGTTTCTATGCTGTAAAGACTGTAATATGTAAATGAGATCTGTTCTGATTGGCTGTGCTATAATGCATTTCATTCAGAAAGAAGCCAGGAATGAAACACTTGTATTGTTTTCTGTGACATCACAAAAATAGTGAACATTGCGTGTTGAGCTGTGAAACGTTACTAATCCAGCTCCATGAGCTAAACCAACCTTGGCCGGATTTAGCAAGCCTAATAGCAAGCAATTAATAATGGGGATGAAAGGGGGTGTTGGTAGAAAAGCCTCCATGGGTCATTAACCGTGTCATCGTTATTTTGATATTGGCTGTTTGTTGAATTGGAGCATGTGAGAAAGGAATAGTACCAAACTGTCTGATTTATTGATCTCTTGGCATTTTGCTCCGTCATAGGAGTTGCCGTATGATGCGTAACTTCACGGAAGCGCGAGCAGACATTCCCAAGCTTGGGTCTAAACAGAGTCCATTGGAGCCCATATCTACTATGATGAAGCTTTAAAAGGACTTATTTCCGACCGCTAGCTTTATCAGAGTAGGTGTTGGAATGCGGCAGGCAATTCCTGACATAACTCTGTGTGTCAGAACATAAAGTATAAAAGAGCTCCACTCCTCACTTGGGGTCATGAAGACCACGGACAGAGCTCAAAAAAGACTCTCCTATATCCTCCAACAGCATCTCTTTCTTCCTCAGGAACCAAGACAGCATGCATCGGTCCTACATTCCTTCCGCCTGTTTTCTCTTGCTCTTAGGCATTCAGGTTCTGAGTGCGCTCCCACTGCAAAGCGGGGCCTTCACTAACGAAGACCTGGATGTCTTAACCGTGAGTCTGATCTTCTCAGTCTAGTAAATAAGGTGTGAGACCTGGTAGGTGGAGCCGTAGGTCTAACTCCTGTGTTTGATCGTTTGCAGTTTCTGCTCGAGCGTCTTGAAGAGACCATTCCAGCTTCCTCGCAAGACCAGCAGCAGCCACAAGAACGGCCAAAGCTGGAGGACGTTGTCGTTTCAGAAGAAGAAGGCCGTCCCCAGCCTCCTCAGGTAGACATGAGAGATTACCTCTCAGCACGAGACCTGAAGAACGTGAGATTCGACTCTGGTTCCAAGAGATCTTCCGCCTGCTTTGGACGTCGACTGGACAGGATCGGGTCTATGTCCACTTTGGGATGCAATACAATCGGACGCAGCAGTAAGATTCTGAAAATTAGGCCTCTCACACTCACTCCATTCCAACAGTATTCTCACCTCAGACAGGTTTTACATGATCTTAAATAACTCTAGAATACCTGACAATGCATTTCTCATTCATTTCACATTACGTATCATAACGTATTCCCTTTTGTTTTTTACAGAACCAAAGAGGAAATGAAGTCTTAAGAGGAACTTCTTCAGTGTTACCTGAAAAGAATGCCCACAGAATGTTTAACATGTGCATTAATATTTATTATTGAACAGAGTATTTATTGAACTGGATGTATTTATATCAATATTTATTTAATGTTTGTTTAGTACTTATGTATATCTAACAGTGCATTTAATCCCAACGTTCAATAAATATTTAAAATTTTGTAATCAGTTAACTGGTGTCTTAAGTATTTTTTACAGAAATGTGCAAGAATTAGAAAAAAATTTATGCCATGTTAAAGCATAAATGACTTTCAAAAACTAGAATCAGAAGGAGGATCTGAAGACAAAGACACAGAGACACAAAGAAAAGAACATATATAATATAAAGTCAAAATGAAACCCTTAAAGAAATACTCTGTAAAATTAAATCTAATTCTGTTCAGAAAACATGAGCTGGATGGTTGCACTAAGCACAGACTATGTCTGCTATTAAATGGCTCATATCTTACATTTTTCTTCTTGTTAATGATAGTTGTAATAATACTTGTCTTTTTGACTCCATTTATGACGCATGCAAGTTTATGTACCAAAAACATATTTCATAGTTTATATTTCATGTTATATGCCCATTTTCCAACCTGTCAGTGTCCCTTAGAATTAAACATGCAGTTTTTGTTATGGTGCCGTTAAGACTGAAATATGTAAATGAGTTCTGTTCTGATTGGCTGTGCTGTATTGCATCTCATTCATAAGGCAGTCAGGACTGAAACACTTCTTATAATGTCAACATAAATGGGCGAGGATCGACTGCTGTAGGCAGAATTTGCAGATCTATGAAAACGTGTTGTGTTTTGTGACCTCACTGGGAAGTGAACTTTAGAACTCTGCTGAGATAATGCATTAAAGTCTATCATTTAAAAAACATTGGCTTTCCCTTAAGGTCCAACACAGTTAACTATGTATCACAGATGTCTTCTCTCAACGCTCTCGTCCTTAGGACTGGAATATGAAAATACTTCTATGTGACCATTTGAGTCTGAATAACAGTAATTTTCAGGACCTTGGAGAGCAAACAATCTCCATAATGGTGGAGGGAGCCGAAGCCTTGTGATAGGTTCCCGTTTTGTTTGGTCCAATAATTGATACATAGGACCGCCTGCCTGTTTACCAACAGAGGTCATATTTCTAGGGAAGAGTTTCTTCGAGCTCATCAATAAAAGTTTACGAAACAGCCTTGTCCATCAGAAGGCATCCACAGAGCTCTGCACCTTGATTCGAAATTGAGAAAAAGATATTTGGCAAATACTATTAAGTGAAAAAATGAATGGTGACTGACAGCGACCTATTGCACAGGATGCTTCAATTATGCACACTCACCTCTGAAAGTACACACAAACACAATCTTCATTTCGGCCGTTCCAACGTGTTTTTCATTATGGACAGTCTAACTGACAGCAGCTTTGGGTGAGTCAGGCAAAACTTAAAGGTCACAAAAAAGGATGAAGGAAATACATAAAAGTACCTTCAAGGTAAAACGAACTGACACCGTTGACACGTCATCAGACGGAACGACTCTTAATGACCGCTTCTTCCCTTAACATACGCTTCGCTCATTAGCCCACCAAGAGTTTAGCAATAGACGAATCCATATTCATGCTCATTGTAATCACTGATCTTTACAGGATGAGCACCCAAAACACGTCTTAATGAGGACCAGCTCCCATGACCTGATTTGCATTCATTATATTATTCATTATAAGCAATATTAGGATTTTTAGATGAAGCATTGCTTTAAAGCCCACCATTCCACTGGGACCTTTGCATGTAAAACTCCAATAATTGGTGAAAGAGCAGCGCTACTACATGACCTATCTTTTTCTCACACTTACCATGAGACTTACATGCCATTTTTGCAATTGCTCCCCTCCACTGAGGAACCAATAACTCTACACTCCAGTAAAGCTTTAAGCTGTTGCCAGTATTCATTATAGAAACGAACCCTATAATAAGATTACTTAGGCCACATGCCATAATTGGGTCTGTCCAAAGGTCACTGCAGCTCATTATGTTCAATATCTCTTATTGGCAAGACTGGGTTCCTGGGGTTTCCGCCTAATAGTGTAACTATGGAGTGCCTATAGACTTATCGTTAAAAAAAGGCATATTTAGTGTGGGCTGAGGATATCTTTTGTGAGGTGATGCTGAAACAATGAGTGGCATGTGTAGTGGCCGCATGCCTGACGATGCATGCCACGTATTCGTTCTCCTCTCAAAACTCCTCCTGAGGTCACCTACTGTTTGTATCCGACTTGCCGCCTGGCACGGGTTTTTCGCAATGAGGCACATCACGTAGCACCAAACAGCCACTTAAAAGGAAATCTACCCTGAAGCCTTATCAAAGCTGAGGTGTTGGAATGCACTTCACACGCTCGTGAAAGGATGAGTCCTGGACGGTCAAGTGTCTCTATAAAAGAAGGAGCCCAGCGCTCAGCCTGGCCAGAGACCGCGAGTCAAGAGCCAAAGAAAGCCAGGGATGGTTAAAGGACTTATTCTAGCAGGACTGCTGGTCCTGCTCTGTCATGAGGTGGCCGTACAAGCTCATGTGCTGATTAGACATAACTCGGCCAACGTCGCCAGCAAGCTGAAGGTACGTCTGCAAAAAAACATTTTAACATCTGAACTGCTGGTGAGGGTTTTTATGTCATAATTACATAATTACAAAAAGCCAGAGATTATTTTGAATAAATAATTGAAACAAAAGGAAAACGTTATTTCAGGTTCTTTCAGTTTTAAGTTCATTGGAACCATCTCATTAACCCATGAATCTACTTTTGTTCTCTAAACTGAATCTGCATTTACAGTCTTATAATCTATATTTGTTTATGGTTTGACTACATTCTCTCTTTCATTGTTTTTTTAAATCCAATCATAAAAAAATGACAAATTATAAGAAAGCAAGAATAAGCCATGGTCTTCAATGCCAGTCTGCAGTGTAGAACCATCATTCAAAGCAAATATGGTTGGTTAGGTGAAATGAATGCTTGTGGCCTCATGTGGGCTGAATCAACCATTCCAGTGGCATGTTTATTATAAAGAGAGGAATAAAGACGTGGCCCCACCAAAACATCAGTTGTGTCTATTGGACTGACATGCCTAGAGCATCCAATAAAATAAACAATCTGGTAAACTCACCAGGAAGGCCTTTAGAACAGGGGCTCCCAGTCCCAGTCTTGGTGACCCTATGCTATGCACATTTTTGTATTTTCTCTCACCCAGCCAACATATATGTTGGATCAGTTGTTCTAGATAAGATGTCTGGACTGGGGTTGGGAACCCGTGCTCTGGAATACAGGAACCTTAAACCCACTCACCTTTAACTGCTTCAACTCAGAAAGGCCTTGTTAATTAACTGAAAAGTTGATCAGATGTGTAAGAACAGAAAATGTCAGGGTAAAGGAACTCTAGGACCATGGACTCAGTCTCTCTACTGTGTCTTTCAGACTTTGGTGCAGCAGTTAGCTGAGGCACTGGCCGAGGAGAACGCTGAAGGAACCACGGATTATGAGGACAGGAACGTGGTGCCAAGTCAAAGCCAAGCTTCTCCAGGCTGGGAAAGAAACAAGGAGGAACAGAGCCCTCCAGTTGAGGGGCTGAGTCCCGAAGAAGACCTCGAAGCCCAGAAGAAACACCTCATTGATCTCCTCCTGTCCACAAGGAGCAAAGGGTTCTCCGGCTGCTTTGGAGGAAGGCTGGACCGCATTGGCTCCTCCAGCAGCCTTGGATGCAACTCCATGAGAGGTTAAGCTTTCATCCGGCTCCACAAAGAGACTGGATCTAATGTGGTGTTGTTTGTAGTTCAACACAAGGGCAACATGCATACATAATCCATCATGGCCCATATTGAAAGATGAACCTGTTGAGGATTTTCATTCTGTAAGTTTAAGAAGCGGAAGAGAGAGCAAAGTTGATTCATGATTACATTTTGTATTTTAATCGAGGCTAATCTCTCTTGTTTATAAAAGCTGCCTTGTTTCATTTATTTGCTTTTAAGCACAGCTTGTGTCGGCTGTTGCACCTCCATGTACTATTAGGTGGAACTTGTGTGAGAACTAATGGATGCCTAATTGCCCTTTCTTTTATTAGGAAGAATAAAATAGTTTTTGTCTGTTTTGTTCACATGATTGTGTTAAAAGCTCAGCACAGTGACTTGCCACTCATTTGTGGTGAAGTGGGTATTTTATTCTATCTGGGAAGGTTCTCCAGTGAGATTCTCTCATGCACTTCGTATTCTTACTCATACCTGTACGTACATTTCCTCTTCTTTCCATTCACACTGTAAACAGGGCAGGGGTTGAAGCTGATGTGGTGTGGATTGACGAACATTGCTTTTGTTCACCTGAACTTTGTTTAAGTTTAATCCAAAAATGAATTTGACCAATAAAAACTTAGACTGCTTGACACCAAACGAAGTACTTTTTTTTTTTTAGGTTGAATAACATTTTTTACAGCGCAGGATGAGACCACTGTGATGTTACATTGTCTTAGTGTGAATAAAACCCTTGGAAAACAACTTTTGTGGATTTTGTTTCATGTTGTGAAAACATATGTCTCAGATATTAGACATTATTATACATTATTACAGACCCTCCCATAGGATTGCAGGCGTAAGGACCATCAAAAACGCATCTCTTGCCAATGAGTGCGTTTGCGTTCACACCAATAATATGATCATTTATTATTGCAACTGTTATGTCATTATTTAAATGGCCTCATAAATACATAAATACTCCAGTTTCTAACGTCAGATTAAAACATGTCCAGATTACAAGAAATACATTAAAGAGACCTAGATTTGAGCTCAATAATCAGGTTTTTCAGTGCATGTATACCCTGATCTCATTTGTTTTTCTACATCTGCATAAATGTAGAAGTTTCCTTGTAAGCATAAGCTCTCCAGGAATTACAACTAAATGCTTATTTAAATGCCACAGCCATTAAATGACCCATAAACGGCTATATTTTGTGCAGTCTGAAGCCTTATGAACTCCCAAATCAATATTTACTGATGGACTTGTTCAGACAGGCAGCTCAAATCTGATTTTTTCAGTACATGCGGGTGGCAGTCTGAGTGTTAAAAAGACTGGAACTGGAAATGGTTGTATTTCATGTGTTTTATTTTGACATTCAGACTTTCCTGCTCAAATCAGATATTCTCATTATTTCATTATCAGAGAAAGAAGTTTTCTCATTATCAGATACGTGAAGTGCTCGTAAACGTGTTGTAAATCTGATCTGCAGTACCAGATTGTGTGTAAACACACTCTTTAATTTCAATAAAACATTATGTGATGACAGACACCAACACTGTTGAAAACTCAGCCGAAGAACACACCATGCACATCCAGCCACAGATGGAGTGGGGGGAACTTCAACCTGTCACACAGCCTGACATCCAGAGCACAATCTCTGTGACTCACATCCAGAGCTATACAATCTAAATATATGTTAGGACAGCAACTGGTCTCATGCACGCCTTTTCTGCTTCATTTTAAGAAAAACATACAGTAGATCTCAGTTCTGAACGTTTCTATCAAGTTTGAATAACTCACCTGATCTCCAACAACAAATAGGCAACATGCATCAGTGTGGTTTTCTGACAGAGACCAGTGTGTGTGAGGGGGTTCAGTGGTCAAATGGGAACAGTTTATCAGATTAGACCGCGTTATCACAGTAGCCGAGTCCACAGTAGATATGAAGAAGTCAATAATTCCTCGCATCACCTTATTGTGGAGAACAACTGAAATATTGCCTAATGGACCAGGGGCTATTAGTGGCCACAAAGCTCATAACACGACAAGGTCCAAAGCAGTAGCAGCAGGAGGCTATTAGCATTGAGCTCACCGAAGTCTGCACTAACCTTTACTGAAAAGCTGGAGCTGCATTGCCTTTAATCCTATTATCTAACCCCAGCAGGGCCACTCATGATTGCATGAATAATGCTTGGGTTTGTGAACTTGGCCACGCCAGACGCCACTGATTAGAAAGCCGTCGTGTTCCTCTCGCACCTCCCCCCCCCACCTCCAGCACATCCGGCTCATCAAATTCTAACAGACTGTCAGAGGCTCATCTTTGCCAACTTTTTCCAGCTCCTCAAATTACCCACACTGACCACCAGACCAGGAGAGGAGAGAAGGAAAATACGGTACGCTCCCATGTCGTCCAATTAGAAGGCAAGCGTGCGGAAGGGTTGTCAGGCTCGGACCCACACCTGCTGGAGGTGAGGAATGGTGTTAGTCCTGCGGCATAGTTAGTGTCCTCCTGAGCTAACGTGGTGGCTGTGATGCAACGGCCCAGGCCCATAAAGGTGTTGATGTTCTAGCCACTTCTCTTCCAAAAAAAAAAGCCAACCACTGTTCATTAGGGCTGCTTTTGGTCACTGATCACTTGTCGAATTTGTTGGTTTTCATTATTTCACAGGGTTCACACACCAGACAATATAGGCCTCTACTGACCCTAGAACAGATGCGGTAGGTTGTACATTTTGAGTTCTTACGGTACTAGTGCCACCTCCGAGCTGACCAGTTTATTCAGTAACTCGGTTACTGTCTATTTTTCCACTCTATTCCAAGTAACTCTGTTGCTTGTGTTGTAGGCACAATAGCCTATAAAAGAACCAGCACAGTAAAAATGACTGAATTTTTGAATTTCTCAGTTTGATTTAATGTCAAGGAGTGACTCCTTCTTCTAGGCATTCATTTCAGAGCTCATCAGTGATCAGACTATTCGGTAGCTCTGTTCTGTTGCAGGTGATGAAAGGAGTGCATCATTAAAAACATGTATGAGTCTATTAGAGATTGCTTAACTCAATGTGGTTTGAGGCAAATGTGTGATAATTTATGCATGCAGTCTGCATTATGCTAATGTTGGAGTATAATCATTAATTACCCTACATTAGACTTCAGACCTTAGCTCCAGTCCAAAAACTAAACAAAATGAGCAGACTGAACATGCCATGGCTGCCTGAAGAAATGTGGGTGAAAATATTGATATCAATATGTCAATTTCCTTTTAAAAGTGATTTAAGTGAAACTAGGACAGTTCCCATTTGTGATAGAGTGACAAAGCCCAACCTCTATTCAAATTCTTACCCATACTGAGTTTCTCAGTAAATGAACTACTTTTCATCAGCCATCTGACGAGGCTAAAGTTGACTTCTAATATTACGGGTGTCAAAATGTAACTTCTACAGTGTTTTCTCTGTCTAGCTGCATGACGAATCACTCTGAGGAAGAGTCACTGCTGTGCGCGCAAATAAGATGTAAATAAATCCAGGTGTGGAGTTCCAGATCATGGATCAGCGCTCAGAAAGCTCACGATAACAAAAGAGACAGGAAAGGCGACACATTCTATATATATCGACATAGCCATTACTGAAAATGACCGATTAATCAATAAACAATGTCTGGCCTAAAACAACCAGGACCAGGACAATTTCTCAGTATTTCATTGTAGGATACTGCAGGCCTGTGTTGAAGCACCTTCTATATTCACAACACATTAAAAAACCTGTAAATGTGACTTCGTTGGCAGGAAATTACTGTAATCTTAGAGGGGATTTTTGTTTTTAACACAAACGCGGCAAATTTGCATCTAGCACAGTGACATGCCCATTGTATGAATGGATAGTGACAGGCTGAATAAATTGGATCCCAGCACAAGATGTGTTTGCCTGGCACTCAGTCTCCCTTGTCCAGTCAAGTTTCTCTAGATCAATTACACTCGCTTACTCGAACCTCCCCACACGTCCACTGCAATTATAGCCGCCCTGGTAAAAGAAGAGGATGACGGAACTTCTGAAACAGCACAGTGGCTTGAAAAGAATATGAACAGTACGTTTAAAAAATGCTGTCCGGAAGCCACATGTTGTTCTAGTGAGGTGTTTTTGCCACCGATCTGTTCTGCGACCTCACAAATGAGGAGCGGCCACAGTCACTTGCCACACGCCAACCGGAAAGCAGCGAGGACCGGTGGCTTGGGGGGGGGGGGGGGGGTTTGGGGGTTGTGGAGGGTCCGTAGTATTCCACCGAGGAATGGCAGACTAGCGAGTGACACCTTGTTAGCCTCGTCTCCAAAACGGATCTGCGCTGAAACAGTCCGCATCTGACACATCACCCTCCATTAAGGGGCCTCGCGACGGGCAGCCAGCTGGCGCTGTCAAGATTTAGTTGATGGAAGGCACTGCTGGGAAAAGCTGAATAAAAGACAGGTTGTTTGTTGGTTTGTCAGTACAAAGCACAAGCATCAGTTAGAGGTGTTACGTACACAGCATCTCAGGTGGGGGGAGTATTAACTTGGGATTAGTAAGTTTGACTTTTATTTTTTGATAAAGTTTTCTTTCTTTTTTTTTTGATATAGGAATTTAACAGAAGCAGAAAGTAAAAAGTACTTCTTCCTGCACATTTATGCAGTTATTTTGTACTTTTTGAGTATATTAAGTTCTACTCATATCTGACAAAGTATTCAACTTGGCACACTTAGTAGTAGCCATTAAAACAAGCTAAGACTGAAATGCTTTTTTAAAAAATCTGATTGTCATAGTGAATGCTTTAAAACCAAATGTAAGACAAACTATATTTGGAAATTAAGCTGAAGAAAAAAAAACCCAAAACAGTCCATTTATGTGACTAAAAACAACGTATTTACTTATATCCACCAATTCAGCCAACAAAAGTTTAGCTCCAATTTGATAAGGACTGGGAGTGCTTTAATATATCAGCCTTGAAAAAAACAGCTATTGTCTAAGAACAAAGAGAGGTTGGAAATGGTCATGTATAAATAAATTAGGACTAATTTTGGTACATAAACAGCCCCAAAAAACATAATGGGGGAAAGAAATTAGAAAGCAAAACAAATGTAAACTATCGGTTCTTTATGTAGACATACCATCTACCCTTGGAATGAATAAAAAAAATGTATAAAAACAACCAAACAGCCAAATATTCAGTCCAAAGCTTGTCATGTTTATTTTTGAAGTCAGGTAAAGGCACAGGACAGCGTTTGCATCACTCTCAGTTTGAGTTTGTCACAGGTAGACCTTGGGCGGGGCAATCCAGAGCCCAAATCCATCAAAGGTCTCAGAGGAGAGAACACGAATGCCGACAAAAGACTAAAACTAATCTTGCATCAGCACGATCGCTCTGAGAGGGCTGATACCAGGGCTGGAGTGAAAATGATCTGGGATCATCAACTGCCACAACTGTCATCTCCTCATAAAGCTTAGACAGTTAGAACAGAACAGTTAAGGGCTGGAATTGAACTCAGTTCAGGTGAGTTGAAGTTTTGCTATCCAACAATCTGGAAATGACCCAATTATTTGCTTCAACCGAATTAATTGACTGAAGTCACAGCTTCAATTGTTGACCACCTGACTATTTCTTCTACTGATCCAGGCGAAGTACCCTTTTAACCTCCTTCTGTTTTCTGAATGAAGGCTTTAAAGCTACTTGGCTGTGTGCAAATTGATGCGAACAGTTGAAAGGACCTGCTAATCTCAATAAGCAGGGAATCAAGACACAGTATCCTGCATGTAAAATGCATAGTAACATTTAAAAACTGCTCTAAAAGCAAACCTTTTTTCACGTTAGATAGAAACATATTAAACTACCCTGACTACCCAATTCAAGAGAAGTTCTCCAAGTTGCTTCCAGGTAAGATGAAATAAAAATGATTGAAAGGCTGAAGTTCCACTTTAGCTCACCCTCGTTTGAGTTATTTATCGATACTGAATTGAGATTCGGTCCCTTCACCTTGTCAAATATGGCATGGAGGTGTATATGAAAGAACTTCCCATTATAATAATAAGAGTAAACGGATACACACGTTCACATAAAAACTTGATAACTTCATGAAATTCTCTTAACAGAGAAGCTGCAGGCAAGTGTCTTTCCATCCATTTAGTTCCAGTTAGTGCACTCTTTGCACATGAACTGCATTCAGAGAATACTTGGAATGGAAAGAGAATCAACAGTGACATTTAAAAATAAAAATAAAAACTTAAAAAAACAAAACAAAACAAAATCAAATGACACTTCTTCATAACCGTTCACACTGGCAAATGACAAAAAAATATAATACTGATTGATTTGAGCTATTTTAAAGCACTTAAAACACATTAGTCGCAGCACACTTGAAAAAAATAAACTCCGCAAAATATAATTTTAAATAAAACCATATACACAGAAAACAATAACGAATGCTTACTGTATGTGCCGTCGTCGTTTTAGCATAATGCCGACACTATTTACATCACGGCTGCAATACACTGCATCAATGCAAATGATAATGGACCAACATACAAATACATATGAAGAGCAAATTACATATGTAGGATAACGCTGTAAGTGGGTTTCTACTGTTAGGTCACAGTTTTAAAAAACGTCATTAATAACCTGCTGCTGTCTTTTAGTGGTTCAATCATTTCAAGAACACAAACGCAACCCGAGAAAGTTCATCTGTGTTTTTTTGTCTTCCATGGTAGGACCTATGGGATGGTTTCGGCCGATGAGAAAGGGTTTCAGTGGAATGGCTTAAACATACGATAATGAGTGAGTCTTTCTTGCACTACTGCAATGATGGAAAACTGTCTGTTAGATAAACTGTTGTTCTCAATCGAAAACCTCAAGACAACATGCAGTGTGATGCTTATTCCCTGAAAAATGACAACAGCTGAATTCCAGCTGGTCCCTTGTCAAGCAATCAGGGAACGCCGTCTTCCACTTCTTCGCCGAATTCTCAAATGGAATAATTTAAGCTCATAACTACAAATAAAAAAAAATGCCATTTCATGAAGTAATGCCATCGTCTTATACAACGTAGGCACTGGAACAGTCCTGATCCTGCGGTCGCGACCCTGCAAAGTTTAGTTTTAATCCAGGACATAATTGGGGTGGGCAATATGGCAATGTGTTATGGCAATATATCATGTATATTGTATGTCATGTACACTGCTTTTGTTAAGAACAGTTATAGAGAGCCTGTAAACAACAACTACCAGTTTATAGTATCTGCCTAAACTGCATAGTAACAAAGAGCTAACTGGATTATTCTGCCATTGTCCTCTTCAATGTTTTTACTAATTGTTTAATCCCTGCTCCTAAGATTCTTTAAATGCTGAATCAAATGGGATATCATACATTTTTGCCTTTTCCAACCCTAGTTTTAACATTCACTCCCTAATTAAAACCTTCTGGAGTCAAATCGAGTGTGATTGATCAATAGATAGACAAAACTAAACTCCACAGGGTGGCGAATCCCCAGAAACTGGACTGAGCATCACTGCTCTACAATCCTAACTAGCTAGACTCACACTAAAGACCCCTTGAAATATTAAATGTCCTATTTCCAAAGAAAAACAGTATTTCTGAGCTATTAAATATCAGCCATTCTTCCGGAAATGATCCTCGGCATTGTTCCAGTTTCGCTCACTGATTTTATCCATGTTTAGTGCAAAACCATGTTCAAATAAATACAAAAATATACAAACAAAAACGGTAGCAACAACATACTTGATGTCCAAAAGAAAAAGTGCTGTAGTGAGGTTGGTAAAGGCAAGGTATTGTTTACGAGAGCTTTAAATTAGCATGACAAATGGAAAAATGTCCGTTTGTGTGATTGTGTGTGTGTGTGTTTGTGTCACTCATTACGGACAAAGTACCATGCTTTAGTGGTCCAGGAAGAGGCCGGAATGGCTCGGTGGTCTAGTGAGGGTTCAGGCCAGCCCGTGCTCGGCTGGGCCCGGCTGTTCTGCAGCAGGGGGAGGGCGGTCCGATCACAGACGCTGATCACGTCTCAGATGGTGATGTAATGCTGCCGGAGTTTGGCCATCAAAAACTCGTGCGTCAAATTATGCCTTGTTATTATTCCTACAATCTGAAAGAGATGACAAATGCACAGAGCATTCAGCATTCTGTAATACGAGTCCAAAGCCAAACTTCTGCCCAGGTATTCAAATAAAGAGTCCGATTCAATTCTGTTACATTTGCACAGCAAACCCTGAGGACTATTGAGTGAAATTACTGCAGTTACCCAGGCAAAATTACCTAAAATATCTTGACTCTAAGGATTCTGAGCCACCTTTACTGATCCTTTTAAAATCTACTTTAAAAAGGAGACTGGTTAAACTGTGCTTCTGGAAACATACCTCTCCTACAGCATTGACCACAGGTAGGTGCCGCAGCCACATGGTC
>JBBJLS010000016.1:3975908-4014579 GCA_037577275.1 Bryconaethiops microstoma
CTAACACTTGTGTTTATTCACCCTTTATATGACTATATGCCATCCAGATTAATTTGGAGGTGGTACCAAAGCTAATTGTCTGATAAACAGGATACATTAAATAGTGGTGAAAAGTTACGAAGTGTTCCTTTAACTTAGTTGGTAATCTAGGGCCCTAGCATACCATTAGTATCAAGGAATGCTAATACAACTGTTAATGCATCATTTGCGCAGACAAAATTAACATTTGAGCACATTTGTTGTGGGCTGAGTACTTCATGCAAGCAGACACAGAGTGTCTGCTAGCAGCATCATCATCATGTAGCCTAATGTAAGCCTCTAATTTCAGGCTAATTTTAAACTCTCATAAAACCTGAACTGAATGCATAAACAAAAAAAAAGTTTGTGGCTGTGCCTTACACTGAAATTTTCAACGCACTTGTCACCATTGTTTGACATGTTTAACATGCAAATGGTGACCAAGTACACCAAAAAAAAGCTTTCAGGAAACTTTATCGTCCTGTTAGGAGACCTTGGCACAGTATACCAGGGTTAGCGACAGCGACAACCATAGCCTAATACAGAAAAAGATGTCACCTAAAGGAGATAACCTTTTTCAAGTAAGTTTTTATTGTATTAAGAATTCAGACTCTCACTATTTTGATTGTAGGTTGACAGCCATGCAGTATAACAACTAAGGAAATAGTTAGCTTACCTTCATAGCATGACTCCTCTTGCTCATCGGTAATTTCCCCACCTCCACCGTCGTCCTCAACATTGTCCTCATCTCTGGATGTAATATAGTCCAGTATAACCTTATTCAAGGCAGTAGTATCTCTTGGATTACAGCTATCTCGCCCTCTCTTGTTCTATCTAGCTATGCCATCTGACGTTACTGTGACTTACCTTGACTGACTAAGGAAAAAAACCTTTTATTTCCCACATAGCTCACACTAACTAGCAGGAAAATGTGCATTAATGCTACTTCATTTTATGTGGTTTACTTTGATAGGTGACCGTCTTCATAGGTTTACACAAGAAAGTTGGGCGATTTCCATGCACCTTCGCTATTCGCATTTTCAAATGTAGGAAATAACAGACTTTTGGATGTAGGGTGGTTAATTTAAATCACTTTTTTTAACACATTAAACTGGTGATTTTCTACAAGATATTGTCAGGGATGATAGACAAAATGTAGAATAATAATTAAATGAAAAGCTAATTTCAACAAAATACTGACTTTCAACCTATTTTTCCTCTTTCCTGAAAAAAGAGGAATCGCATCACACACACACACACACACACAAACAAACATACACACACACACACACACACACACACACACATACACACACATACACACACACACACACATATACACACACATATACACACACATATATACACACATATATACACACATATATACACACATATATACACACACACACACACACAACACATAAAACCGTCAGAAGGAAAGCGATGTTGGCGATTTGTGCTAAACAGGGCGACAGCAAATCATCAGCTGGTTTTAATCAGTTTGAGAGACAGTAAATAAATTTATAAAGAAATCAAACCTGTGCTTCTCCGTTGGAACATCTGTTGTCTTTTGGAAAACGAGAATATGAGCAGTCGCTTTTGAAGTGAGCGCAGCTCCAAAGCCCTTCTCCACTGCTGGAGAAAGCTTCTGGCTGTCAAAGTATTTTGTCGCCTCCAGAATAACACTAACCTCGTTCTGCACTGGAACAGCATCGTCCATGCAGAAAAAAACCTGTCAAAACACACAACACTCAAGACGGACATTCTGAATGAATTAGTAACTATCTAGCCTCCAGCTGGTTAGTTAGTTAGAGCGTTTATCAAGATAACTGGCTAATGTCTTTGACCCAGGCTACTTGGGCCCGAACATGGGTAAACATTACTGGCCTAAAATGAGCAAGTAAAAATTCACAATGCCCACCTGCAGGTCATTTGTCCCAAAATATTTTCTTTCAGTGCAAAGTTTACATCAGACTGGACTTTCATGACCTTTCTGAAACACACAGCTCTTGGGCTTGTATAAAAGTTGGGCAATAAAAGGGAAACCACAGGAAATTGAACCCAGTCAATAACAAGTCAATTAGCTTGACTGGGTTCTTCTATGTATTGGCACTCCCTTCGTAGTGGGAGAGCACTTCTTGCCACTCCGCTGCTTTATGGGGAGTTTGAAGTGGTTTTGCTTACGGGTGCCCTGGGGAAATCGCTCCTTTCTGCTGCACTATTGCTTAAGGTGATGGTTAAACAACCCTAGAGGACCTTGTTTTGCTAAATCCACTATATTTGAAGGTGAACAGAGTGGTAAAATCCGCTTCCTAGTGGAAAGGCCAAAACAAAGCATCTTACTTATCTATCCAATATGTGCCATCTAAGGTGACTGGTTTTGACTGTATTGGTAGGTACCTTGCTAAACAAGCCTTTTCAATCCTCTCTTGTAGCTTCTTCATCCGTAAGCCATGCAGCCATTTCCCAAATGCAGCCTGCAGTTTGGTTCTGTCCTGCTGGTGGTACAGTCTCTGCAAGGTCTCCCTCACCTCCTTCGCACGCTTCCAGGTCCTGAATGCTGCTGCAGAGCCAGAAAGAAACCCATCATTTCCTTTTTCCTCAGACTAACAGTTTTTGCTCATCTGCCCCAGGCACTTTTCTGTCAGGACAGGGTGAGCTGGTATGGCACTTTACTGTCAAGTGCTGTTATTGAACACTGCCAGTCATTTGAGGCAAAGGAGGATTTTCTGGGGGCTCTTTTTGGAATGGCCTCCACTTACCTGAAAGTGTACGGATGGACATGAGTCGTTCCGCTGCCTGTGCAAGACGCTGCAGCCGGGCCCTCTGGGTGTACCGGTGCCAGCGCTGAAGGAACAGCCTGTGTTGGGCAGCACAAAGTAGGGACACAGTGCATGATGAAGTCAGGTAGGGTTGAACAGGTATTGAAATGTTCCTGCTCAATTTATCCCCTAGAAATCTAAGCTTACTATTCAGCTATCGATCGTAAGGCTCATTATTCAGTGACAACTATAGTTTATTTGGTAACTACTGTGGAACTAGTATGTAAGTTATACAGCTATTACTGATATGTGGGCCCACATATAGACCCGTATGGTCAACTCTGGTACAGCGAGTGATGCTCATGTAAAATTGACCTGTTTATAAACAACTTGCTGCAATGAATATTAATGGCTGAATCATGTACAGTGGGAAAATCATAACAGGACAGAGGCAGCATTGGAAGAGTGTATTATCTGATGCATACATACTACATCAAGATAAATCGTGCTGTAAAATCGTGCAGAAATCAAATTCTTGCAGAAAGAGTGAATCTTCAGGACAGTTTCATTTCATTGGCACTCTGCTTGCAAAGTAAACTGCTTGATTTCTCTATGTTTGCATATTTGTCACACTTAATTGTTTCAAAATTTTTTATCTAAGACAAATATAAAATAAGGTTTTTTTAAATGATATTTCATTTATTGAAGGAAAAAAGCTACCCATTGGCCTTTTGGCAAAGAAACGCCCACTCAAAAAGTCATAAGAAAGAAAGTTATTGATCTCCAAGTCATTTCTAAGGCTCTGGGACTGCAGTGCACCGCATTGAGAGTCATTATCTCTGAAAGGAGAAAATGTAGAACAATGTGGAACAGCGCTGAACGTGCCCAGAAGTGGCTACCCTACTCACTCTAAAAGAACAGGAATTAACCCACAACCAGCCTGGGCTGAAGCGCGGGTTGGAGTGGCGCGGCTGTGATGTGAATGTTCTGCCTGTACCTGTGCAGGTGTGTGCTCCGCTGTCTTTTCTGCCAGACGCACTGCCATGTGGTCCAGGCCAAGCTGCGCAGCCTCTGCTCCCTCCACACGCTCGCCTGCTGTTCCTGTTGGGCCCTGGAGACCTGCTTCAACCAGGCCTGTCTCCACAGCAACCAGTGCTTACACAGTACTGACAGACTGAGAGAAGCAAACACACACATTCAATCAATACAGACTGAAGATCTTCTGTCGGACAGAGCAACAGCATGCAGGAGTGTGCAAATCCTATTAAGCACAAATGAAGAACCTGTACCATCAGTGTCCTTCAATATACATCCACACTAAATATCATCCATAGATTTGTGTGCAACCTTCTTTTTTTTTTAAACAAATCTTTCTTCTAAAATCCAAATAAACTTTTCCCCCGCAGAGTTTCACTAAGACTTTCTAACCTTTCTAATCCTCCGAGTGGAGAACAGCTGTGCTCTTTGAAATGCCTGCGGTCTCTGCATAACGATGAAGGACTAATTGGCTCAGATGTAATTTCCATTCCGATTTTTATCCAAATTTGCTCCAATTATGTAAAAACTAAGGGCACACAACTGACACATGGCCCCAAGAGTGCTACACTTAGAAAGCATAAAGGAAAAACTTACACGACAAAGTAAAAGTAGGTCATTCATTTCAGAAAAGCTTGACTCTCATAATTACACAACTCACTACTGTGTGCAAAACTTTGGGAACCTCTGTTCAAATGAATGTTTTGTTGATTTTCTAAGTGTAAATGAGTACACATCCTCTACAGAGAGCCCACTTCAGCACAGTCACTGTTTGTGTGCTGAATTTAACATACTGGGGGGAAAAAAACTTTTGCATATATTAATAAATATTACACAACTTACAGTTCATTGTAGCAGATTAAAATGAATATGCAGCTCTATAAGGCATGTTTTAAATTGCACAGCACACATCAAGTTAATTCTGTATTTATGCACCAATATATTCAACGCTGGAGCTGTAAAACTGATTAATTATGATTAATTCCATTATTTTATGTAGTTAATTGCAATCACGTGCATTTTATTGTAGTTATATAAGAGAACAATATAAGCTTCGTCAGATCGTATTTATTACTTTCTACTTTGTTGTTGCTTTTGTCAATTTGCTGCTTGTTAATTTAACCACTGGTTTCTTCAACCACTGTACAGCTCAGTCTAGTGTTAAAAGTCTCGATTCAAAAGCAATTTAAAGGCTGTATTTGAAAAAGGAGGCTACAACCACAGATTCCAGTACAGCCACTGGGCTTCAGCCTGTATTAGTATCAAAAGTTTGAAAGGAAATGCCCTAACAGGTCTAAAAATCATTTATCTCATCATTGTGCTGTTCATGAAATAATGAAAAACTGCAAACTGCATTGCTTGGTGGAGGGATTTATTATTCAACAAGAATTATAAAAACAAAATACATTATATAAGTTGCATTGGTATATTTGAACCTATTGAATTTTTTACCGCAATTTACAGTATAATCACGTTAATGCACTATTTAAGGAGTTTAACTGTACTTTATGTTATATGTAGCTACATGTACAAATTTATAAGACTGTATATTTACAATCAGAGTAGAGCAACATAAATATGATAAGAACAGGAATGTGTTTAGTCAAACAAATGAATGTTTGTTACTGTGTTGGTGACAAACGATACCTAAACTAAGAAGAAGTTGCCTGAGGAAAAACCTCAGTCAAAAATGACAACTCACACCTTCAACGCACTGACAATAATACTGACATGTATGTGACATGTGGTCGAGTTTACACAGAGTACTGAATAACATCAACAAGAGTGTACATCTGACAGTGATCACAACAGTGACCTAGGAATAAACAAGCCATGGCTTGGCATTTCTTTTGTTGAACTTTCTTTCCCCAAAGGTCACTTACATTTGTATGGATTTATGTACAAAAAACAGACGCTTTTCACAGCATTTCACTTTTGCATTAAATTTTCCCGACCTCTCTTTAAGCCCTGGAATTATGCAGCATATCTGTTCTGTCTTTAAAATGTATATATTGAAATAATATGCTCTGCCTGGCTGCCCTGTATTCGGCCTCAGCAGTGACACACAATGGTAACTTCTCACCAAATTCACCAAATCTCCCCTTCTGCTTTACTGGACACAATCAGGGCACCGACTGAAAGTTCCACAATCTACAGAAAATAATTCACAGGAATGCACTGCTGTGAAATTTGTAGCAGAGGCCCATGTCCAAAATTTTCCATCTACATATCTGCCAGTGCATAAAGCAACTGAATAAATTGAGTCAGAATTAGAAGAAAAAAAACCCATTTATTTAACATATTATTTGTAAGCTCACAAATGAGGAAAAAGAATAAATGAACTGATTTCAGCACAAAATTCCAGTCTTACCTAAACACTTCTTTCAGAGTGCAATATCAATTCATCATGAAAAACATCAGCTTAAAATGTCACTAAATATTAAAACTATTATGCTTTCAAGCAAATATATGTTGATGCAGATATGATTCCGATATTATTGTGCATCCCCAATAATTAATACTGAATGAATACGTGCAATAACTGAGGCTTCAAGAAGTTAATTGTATCTCTGCAGTAACAATTTAATCATAAATAAGTATCATTTTATCATAAATAAGCATTGACTGGCAAAACATAGCAAAACATGCCAAACCATGGCAAAATATAAGGATCTATGAAGACATGTTCAAAATAATTGGTTGAGAGATATAATGCTCCTGCCTCCAACAACATCTATTCTGTTTACCTTATACTCACACTGAGAATCAAACAAGCTGCTGAATCCAAATGGATGCTTGGTTTCACTGGTGGACGGACTACTGCTTTGTGAACAGAATGTAAAAATAAAAAGACATCAACTTTCCTTTTTCCCCCTCACTGCTTATCAATTCATCCCAAAAAATCCCAACTCAAAGCAGAGAGGGCCGAGAGATGGTGGCTCAAAGGTTTCAGACATGCTCCACTGCTTGGTGGCATTTCATTAAATCTTAAGCTGATTCACAGCAATTGAGCCAATGTCAGACATGATCCGGGCTGCTGCTTAAATACTGCAGGGCAGACGCAGTGGTAGTGGTGTGAGATGCAGCAGTTCTACTTACTGGTGGTGAATCACGGCCGCTCTGTGAATTCGCTGGCCGTGAATCCAGGCACAGCGGGTCAGTCTCAGAGGCAGCGTATCACTGGCCTGCACAAGTCTTTTCCTTAACGCGGCAACGTGGCCTTCAGTGCAACAGCTGGGGATCAGCCTCGCCAGTTGTCTCCCTGCATAGAAATCTTTCCACTGAAACAAAGGATGTAAAGTTGGGTTTGTTACCAAATGTGGGCCACATTAACCCCTTAAACAGCAGGACCATTATTCAGTAATTAAAGGAATACATCATTTTTTAACCAAGCCCATTTCATCATCATGAATATCAAGGCTTATTACAGTTCACATATACTTTACTTCTCACTGTAGTCTCTGACAGACAGATGGACAAGACAGTGTAAAACAGCGATGGAAGGTCACATATAGCCAGTGTTAAACATTAGTGACGGACACGGATTGTTTTTAGCTGATTTGGACAGAAACTGTGGGAAAACTGAAGTGTATTCTGTCCTCGATTGAGTGACTTCAGCTTAATGGTATGACAATACTTAAACATGTGCCTCAAGCTTCAGAAGCCTGCGATTAATCTGCTATAATTGCTATAATAGCTCAAGATAGAGTGAACAGTTAAGCAACTTTACAAAAGCTTCTGCTTCAAGCTTTACAATTAGAGCAAAAGGATTCATTCCGTGTCTCTGCCCAGCCAGTACTGGTACATTACTGGTACATTCTGTCTGCCTCATGAAGACAATGATACATCCTGAATCATGAAAATGTCAAGTTCCATATCACCGACTCCTGATTCAAACCTCCTACGGTTTAATTGGCTTAAATCTGACTTTAGAATTTATTTTAAAAGATGTTGACACTCAAGTTAGAGTTAACACTTAAATAATAACCACTTTCAAAAGCTTTAAGCATGGGTGTTTTGCGATTTTGTGACTGCGTGTGGGTTGAGTGATATGGCCTAGAAATTATAAACATGTACACAGACGGGAGAAATCTCTCTTTGCCTCTAGATACAAAAAGATCTATATAAGTCACACACACACCCACACACCCAGGAGAGTGGTCTGGATGGGTGGGTGAGTTTGTGAGACATATGCATATGAGTTTTTTTTTCCTGTTTGTGTCTGTAAAGAGCCATAAGGTCATTGTACTCTGCAATATAGTCATTTACTACATTTCACGTTGTACAAGCCAATATATCGTCCAGCCCTAACGTGGTCTTTTAAGGTTAAGAAATGTTATTGGCCTCACTCACTAACACAGGGAACTATATTACATTCAAAAAAGACTGGTTTTGTTGTGCCTGTCTTTGTCAGTTTGCTGTTTTTATCGGTAAGGGAGGCAAAATATGAAAATGAGGCCCAAACCTCACTTCTTGACCCCATCTTTTCCACGTCTTTTAGCCAAAGGCATGCAAGGTAACACCTCGTGCTCCAGCTTTGCAAGTAGTGCAAATGAATTCATTCCGTGTCTCTGCCCAGCCAGTTTGATTTGCCTATAGGCAGAATGCAGCCACGTAGCACTGGCACTACCGGTACATTCTGTCTGCCTCATGAAGACAATGATACATCCTGTATCATGAAAACGTGAAGTCCCATATCGCCGACTCCTGCTTGGAACCTCCTACAGTTTACTTAGTTGAAATCTGAATTTATTAAAAAGATGTGGACGCTGTGTAGAATGTAAACAAGCCCATTCACGTGGTGAGTTCCTTATTTTCAGTGTGTGTATCTGATTTGAGTGCATGCTGTGCGCTGTGAAGTAAATCCGTGGCGCAGTATCAGTGAGTCAGTCAGAATGTATAACTATTGATTTGGCAGTCATTGTGTTATTGACCTTGTCTGAATGCTGAAAAAAAAAAAATATCCGTTTGGCTGTGCAGGTACCCCTAAGGCTGAGCGGATGGAGAAAAAGGTCTGTCACATTCATTTAATAAACTATCACTATGGTGCAGCTGATAATATTTCACTCACTAGCTACCACATGCAGAAAATATTGGCTTCTATTTGGGTTTAACTGAAGTTGTGGGGGGCACATCATGGAAAGCCTGTGTTGCTTCAGCTTCAAAAAGCACCACTAACTCCATAATCCAACCATGGATCATTTGATCTTTTATAGGTGCAAGAATTGAACTGAACAGCTTTGCCAGAATATTTCTCCTAATTTCCAAATAAAAATATTGTTCTTTAAAGTATATTTTTAAAGGATATGACAAAACATCAAAATAAAAGGAATGATGCAGTGATTACAGGACTTGAATAATTCTAAGAAAACAAATCTCTTGTTCACTCTTAAACAAAATGGCAATAATGACCTTTGACGTACTTCATTCTAAATAAAGCAAAAAGCATATTTTTTTGTTTGATTTGTAATGCTCGGAGGTGATAACGAAGGTAGTACGATAGACATTCCACATTGCCAACACATAGACACGTTTTTCTAATACAGCCACTCTATAGCTTACAGTATAATGACTGCATGGTATCAGTGGTGTGGGCGATTTTAGGGGCAGTTTAATGTCCCTGGTGTGGGAGATTCTGTGGAAAAGTCCATCTCAAAATTAAACACATAATGTGCTTTTTTCCAACCAGCCCACAAAGCATCAAAATGATCCCCTCAGGTTGAGAAACACTGCTCCTCAAGAGCCCCTCAAATATCTTTATCCTCACCCGGTGAAAAGCCAGCGCTAGCATTAGTGCATTCTGTCTCCCCTCTGCAGTGTCTGCCTGAGCACGATGAAGCAGAACAGCCCGCTGGAGAGCAAACAGAGCTTTACTGAGAATCCTCCTCTGGTAATAAAGCCGGGCTTTACTGAGGGAACGCAGTCCAGCACTCCATCTTCTAAAGCACCGCAGCAGCAAACGGAACTTGTACAGAGCCTGGAACCTGCACGCAGGACAGGAAGACAGAGATCAGAAGAGTGTATGGTGAAACCTGTATATGTACATTACATTTAAAGATTTGGAAACAATGTTTTTAACTGTTTGAAACTGATATTGTTACAGAGAAATGCATACAATACTTCACATTGTGCTGCTTTCTAATACTTAGCTTTCAAATATTTCCTAGAAAGCTAGGAACCTCTAAAAAAAAAAAAGGAATGAAAAAATGTTATATATTTCGAACACCTCAATTATAGAGTGCCTCATAATGCCTCGAATCAGATAACTTGGCAAAACATTTTAAATTTTGTATTATTTTATTGTAAATAATATGGAATATGCTTGGTCCATAGTTTATAATACTAAACATACATTGAAGTTATTTCTACAAGTTATTGTTGTTGATTAAAATAAAATGTATTATGACAATGATTCTAAATCTCTGAAAGGTAGTGTATGTATCATTACAAACTGAGTATTTTACAGCAACCAAGTACCAGAATACATTGTTCGTACTGGGAATCTTAATTCAGAATCTAATATATTCATTTCCAATTACCATAATTGTGTGAAACCCAAGTGATATCTTTTGGAATCCATTGAATTTGTCTGTCTGCTTTTTATAATGATGTCCATCTTGTAATCTCTGCAGGGGTGTGAGATCTAATTCAGGCATCATGTGAAACATGATGCAAACATTTGCAATTCCTATTTGTCATTTTTCATGGCATTAGTCTACCTCTGCAATCCAGCTACTGAGTAGACAACTAAACAGAACCACTAAGTTTCACAAAAAGATCCCGTAATTTGACTGTATCGAGACTCTACGCTCCTCAGTTCTCCGTAGTAAGTTCAGTAAGTTTCTCTAGGGTAGAGCATTTCACATCAAGTTACACTGAGACACAATTTGTTTACACCTTTAAATCATTCAACTGTGCAGAAAAAAAAGGGAAAAACCAGTGCAATCCCCTTTTAAAAGGGTTTCTAAAAAACAAAACATCAGAGCATTTACAAATGCAAATTCGGATACAAAAACTGTTCATCAGAACTGTTGACTGGAGTGAAAAAGTTGAATCTTCACCTTTCTGCTATCATCTCATCAGTAGTGAAAAGGTACATCTGAGGGGATCCATGAAGCTGCTGAAACAAGATTAAAGGCCTGGTAAGACATTTAAATCAGGTTCTCAAAAGACACGTCAGATTACTCCACAAGGATCTGGCCCTGTAGGCAGACAAAAGAAAAACACATTAACTGACCTGATTTGGAGAAAAAAGTGGGTCTTGCTTTGGTGGGACACCACTGGGACAAGGTCCACTGCTGCTTCTGCCATGCCTGCTACTTGCTTGAAATGTGTCTTTCCTTATAGACGGTGGAGAACATCCTTGATCAAACGGAGGCCTGTGGCAGTCCAAACACCATTGTGCTGTCCTTCTACTTACCTCATCTGTCTGATTTCTGAGAGCATCCACCTGCCTTGGCTCTTTCTGAGCACAGTTTTTGTTTTCACAAGTACGGCTGCCCTCCGGGTCCATCTGACTCAAGTTCCCTTTCATCTGAAGTCTTTCCAGAAGAGACTTCGAGTGTGCAACGGTAGTTTTGTTGACTTGTCCATGTAAGGCCAATTTGTGGGCTCCTGCCAACCCACAATGCACCTCCTCACTTGAACCCGGCTTTGATGAGCAGATGGGCCCTGGAAGCCCACCTCTGTAAAGGTCTGCATGACCCATATTGCTTTCCACTGGTTGAACACCAGGGACATTGCTACCCAGGAACATTTTATGAGAGTTGTTGAGTTGCGGCTCATGTTTTTCGTGTGCATGCATGAGGCCGCCTAGGGGAAGAGAATTATGCGGTGGCCCTCCAATGGGAAGAGGTATCTTGGGAGAGCCGAGCAGCGAGGCAGACGTGGAAAATCCAGAAGCTTGAGGCTTTGCAAAAGCAACTACCTCTTTGATACCAAGGGCTAAAATCGAGTGGTGCAGGCAGGCGGACATCCAGGAAGACTCAATGAGATTCTGAAACGTGGAGAGGCTTCGAGTTTGCTTTTGAAATGCAAAGGGCTTTTTTTGGTGTGTTCTGTCAATATTAAGATCGTTTGCACAAGTGTAGTCCGGCCTGTCCACCATAGAGACTGCGGACAATAATGAGCAACCACTGCCTGCTGCCTGTGCATGTGAAGGATCTGTGATATCATGGAATCTGGTATCTTCATTTCTCCAAACACATTTACAACCTCTCAGATTGTTCGGGACAGAATTTAAATGCTTTTTCTGCTCAGTGTAGCAAGAACTATTCCATACTTCCTCATTTTCAATGTTGAAATACTTTGGAGAAATGGAAGACATGGTCATTTAGGTGTCTTGACCAGTCAATGCATACAGACATTCCAACAACGTTCTCTTCATACACCCATTCCCTGCTATGCACCGGAGATCTTTCATGGTCCAGGAAGAAAGAATGCTCATGCTGTCTAAATGTCTCATTCCGATGGATTCATGATCTAGAAGAAATGATTACACTGGAAATGAGATAATGCAGAAGAATAGCCAAGCCTAGACTCATCATTTTAGACCAGAATAGGCTAATTGTTGAATTAAATATTCAAACGCACTTACCTTTCAGAAAATTAAATATATTAGCTGGAAGCCAGGGTTCTCGATTGAATAGACCGTATCAGTTTTAGTGACAGACCACAGCAAACTGAGACTCAAGGAGCGAGTTAAGCAGCTTATCCAGATTACTGTACTACTGCTCCCTCTGGGTGGAGCCACGACAGCCTTCGCTGAACTCAAGAAACTGACGCCACTTTGACACTGCGAGAAGTAAATAAATCTGGATTTTCCACTCATATTAAATAAATGTAACCCCTGAAAGGTAGGCACCTCAACATGAAATGCTTGTGTATTTATAGGCTCACAAAAGGATCCAAAAAGAACCCTTAAACTGTACATGACGCATCATTTGTGTGAGCAGTGTGAGCAGGCTGAGGTACCAGTGCTTTGTGGGTAAGCCTACCACGTACCTAACTTAACATTAATAGCTAGTGAAGAAGCTGAAAAACAAATACGAAAGCTCACCAGTGTTCGAACCGCACAAAATTGATAAGAGGTTTGACTGGTTGGGCTATTATATTTTATCGAAAGCAAAAGCAACCTTTAGGTATCATCTTATTCACACCCTTTTGTTTGTTTGTAAAATGCACAGACATCTTAAGGAATCTCACATGAATTGGGGGGGTGGGGGTGGGGGGTTAGACTAGAGAATGTTTTGTTCACTAGTCAGGAGCCAAAGCTGCGATGCAGTTTTACCTATTCCATACTTATTAATTCACAAAACAGAATCACTGCCTGTAATTTATTCTTCTGCCCCTTTATCCTTTTTTGCTCTCTCCCATTTACACCATTAATGGACAGCTCCTCTTCTTCCATGTAGTACAATGAAACAAGACGTGTCTTTGATGTCTAATGTGCCAATACAGTAACTGAATCACGCATTTATATTAAAAACAATAAACATTTATTTTTCTCAGTTTATACACAATTCGTTTTTCTCAGTTTATACACAATTAATTTCTCTTGCAAGGTATAAGATCAAATTAATACTGTGAAGGAAAGTCATTGTGGGGCTTCATCTACTTATAGCCTCTCAGATAAACCAGCCGGTGGGGCTGGAATTTCTCTCGGCATAGTGGACACTCCGTCTGCAAAAAGAAATAAAAGTATAGGCATTGCAATCCCATGAATATGTACAATATGTGAATTGTGAAAAAAAAATATGCAAAGAGCAAGGTACATACCCTGCGAGGTACATACAGAGTACACTGGGATAATGCATTTGTTCTTATTAAAATGAGTTACCTTAGTGTTACACCATTCTGTGATACATTCCCAGCAGAAAAGATGGCCACAGGGGGTTGTGGTGGGGTGCCTCCGCTCCTCTAAGCACAAGATACAGCGGGAGGCTCGAGAGGACGGAGATCGGACTTGTGGACTGTGCAAAAACAGAAAAACGACATCCATAAGCCATCATAGCCTCCTTGTTACTGCAGCTGGAAATTTCAAGATTTGAGCTAAAGTAGATAAAGGCAGCTGTTTGTCTGCGGGCTATGTCTGGAAAAGGGGGTCATTTTAACACGAAAATCATTGCATAGAATAATAACCATATGACACATTCAATAGATGAGTTGTTTGGTCTTTTTTTTTTAGATTATTACAGTAAATCAAATGTTGACCTAGAGCCTTTGAGCATTTTTGCTCTATGTGCATATTCAGTCGTCACGATTTCAACCCACACCTCCTAAAATAAAACACCTACTTTCACTATATAACTTCCATACTTCGTAGTGTGTCAAAAATAATAACCCACTAATATAGCACACACTGTATGCAGTTTTGGATGCAGCCATAATAACGCTGCATTGCATCTTCATCTTTTTTCTTTGCAGTATGTGTCAAAGCGGAAATTTAAATAAAATTTAAATAATTTTTTTTTTTTTTATTTAAAGATTTACATAATTCCCTCTTACCTAAAATGTGGTTGAGAAACCAAGACGTGTTTTGTATTTGAAGTTTCCTTCTGTAGTTCTGCACTGGTGCTACGAGACTATACATTAACAACCATCAAATAGCATTGTGCAAACGGCGAGCCTAAATCATCAAACACTTGCTTCAACTCACATTCGATGAATTAAACTTTAATGACTTGCTTTCGTGGTTTCTGACACCGGATAACAAAATCATGCTGCCTGGCTAAAAGCATTGCCTGCCATCTTGATACCTAAATTTTACCTGTACTTTTGTCCATTTTTGATTTGAGCCAAGTGTATTGTATAAACAAGTGTACTGCTAGTGTACAGTAGCCTCATAGCTCCAGCACAAAACTAAAGAGGAAAACTTTAGGGACACTGGGGAAGACTGAGGGTGGATCGAGCATTTGCTTATTAGAGGAACTGAACAATGTTGGTTCCCACCTTGAGGGAAGGTTCCTGTGTTGTTTCCACTCCTGCCTGGCGCGCTGTCTCTGTCTCAGGTTGTTAAACTGAAGTGTCAGGGTGATGGCCAGCTGCAGCAGCGAGACAACTCCTAAAAGCTGATAGCTCTTACGGATGACTCCGTCATCCCCTGCCACATGCTGCACTCTAAGCTAAGAAAAAAAAGGCTGTATTTATTCATTAATTCAGAAACCCATCTAATAATAACAATATACTGTAACAGCTTACACTTCATCCACTTACAGGACACAATATTTCAGCATACGTTATTAAACGATTTTTTTGTTATTTACATATGCTATCGTGCAGGTATTGCAAAAGCTGACAATCAATTCCTTTAGGAGTAATAGCCATTTTTACATTACTGACGCTGCATAAAATGTCATTAATTCGATTGTAACGTTGGGTATTTTTGTTGCTAATTACTGGTCATAATTTATACCTTACTTACATAGCTGATGCCTGCAGTCCTTTTGGCCAGATGATAAAAGACACCTCTAATATAGAACAGTGCCACATGCAACCTGTGCAAGATAGTGATTCCCTGTTGCACTCCAAAGATGACAGGCTTTAAACATTTCCTCTGATGCTCGTTCAGCATTCCCACAGCCTTGCGTATCCATGCCTTTACATAAGACATTGGGTTCCAGGTTAATGTGATCTCTCGCTGGGCATTCTGAGGGTCCTGCCCCGCAGCCTCCAACTCATGCTCTATGCAGACCAGCAGCTTGTCCAGGAGGTACGGCACGAATGCGTGGAAGAGAATGAGAGTCCCCCTACGTGCTCGAGATGGAATCCTGCGTTTTGTTGGGTCAACTTGGACAATGCTGACATACTCCTCGCCTAATGTCTGATATCCTGTGGAGAAACCACAACAGGTGGGTAACAAGGACCAACTTTACTGGTTTAGAGGGTACATCCAACTTGTATCTACACACATCAAATTTCACACCATGCAGGTGTGATTTATGTTTACAGTTACCTAATGTTTCCCATCTATTCCAACAAGATTCCTCCTCTACCCCATCCATTAATGTTAAAAGACCACATTTGCCCAGATAATATTTGAGTTTTGGTCCATTTTCAACATAGTACAACAAAGTAAATACTTCCCTAAAAATAGGGAAAAATAAGAAAAAACCTCTATTAGTATGTGTGTTTAAACTTTTTCTGTCTGTTTCAGTTTTCCAGTGGTCAGTTTCTAATCACAGATTAACAGATTTACTTTTGATTGGACTTCTTTTTTGGCATTTTCCACCCAGCAGTGACCCACCAACATGCAGCTACAATGCCGTAAACCACTAGAGTGCATTAATATGGAAGGTATACTAAATAAAATGGCCAGAACATGTAGGTATAAGGTTGGTGTCCCTAACTGATTTTACCTGAGAGAGTCGTTAGTACATAGTAGGTGAGGTCCGACAGCAGTTCAAGCTCTTTCCTCCATTGCAGCCACCGTCTTGAGCCTAAATGAAAGAAGTGCACATTAGTAAGGTGCAACAACTCCCTGCCATCAGGTCACAGTACACTATAAGGACAAAAGTATTGGGACTCCTGACCATTACACCAACAGAGACACTGCACTCAAATACATAGACTTCAATATGGAGCTGGTCCACCTCTTTGCAGCTTTAACAGCTTCCACGAGTTTCTGTGGGAATTTGTGCCCATACATTCTGTAGCGAATTTATGAGGTCAGACATTGATGCTGGACGAGAAGGCCTGGCTCTCAATCTCCATTCCAGTTCATCCCAAAGGTGCTGGATTGGGTTGATGTCAGGGCTCTGTGCGGGCCAGTCAAGTTCTTCCACATCGAACTCATCCAGCCATGTCTTTATGGAGCTTTGTACACTGGGACGCAGTCGTGCTGGAACAGAAAATGTTCCTTCTCCAAACTGTGTCCACAAAGTTGACATCATGGCGTTGTCTGCAATGTCTTGCTAAGTTGATTGAGCTTCGTTGGAAGAACAGGGCCAACCGAATTCAATAATTAAGAGGTGTGTCCCAAAACTTTTGTCCCTACAGTGTATTTTTCATTCAGGAGTGATACTCACCAGCGACCGCCTGGAAAGCTTCGTTGGCGTTATTTCTAAGGATGCCTTGATAGTATTCGTCCTTTTGAGAGGAACGAATCAGTTGCGGTTGGTTGGCTTCTACGAGAGGCATTGTGGAGTTCTAATGCTTTAATAAAGTAGATTTATTTTCCACATTTCTCGTGCACTGTGACTGCAGCACGCCTCGCTGTAGCCTGTAAACACACCACGCTATGAGGGAAACATCAAGCCTATAGTGACACAGACGGAAACGCCCTCAGTTTAAAAGAATATCGACATTTAACACACTTCAGCACACAAATTCGTAGTTACACGCAAAGATAAAACCGTTAATCTCCGTTTTCTTTTTTTTTCTTTTTTTTCCTGACTAAAGACTAGGATCACACTTCTATATCTTCCGCATTCAGGTCACGTGAGTTCCAGCAGGCTTCCCATTGGTCGGTTCTAACAGAGTAAGAAGGGGGAGTGTGAACTTTAGACCGGACCACTGTTTGTTTGATTCATTCCACTTTTCCGTTCTGTTTTACCTCTTTATTTCATTTTATTAGCAAATGCCATCCTTTGTTGAAGTTCGTGCTTAGCATTTTGATCAATTTATCACTCTAAACGACATTGCCTGCAGCATTTGTATGAAACTGCATTGTTTAATGCCAGCGATCAAAAGGGATTTAATGGGAAAAATAACTAGTGTGGTAATTTCCAGTACTAAACCGTGAGTTTGGGTTGTAAATATGCTTTTGCTTCATGTACGGTCTTGGAATGTTACGTGATGCAACTGATCTCATTTTTGTTGTTTTCTATCAGTTCAATTTATCATTGCTTTTAGGGTTTTATCTCCATAAATATCTTGATTTATTTTGACATATTTCTTTTTCTCTCTCTCCCTTAGTGCACAATAGGTTAAATCACTCTCTCTCTCTTCCAAAGGTGGCCTCAAATCCTAGCCTGTAGAACCTGTTTCTTTGTTCCCTTAGTGCACCAACATTGGACAGCACTATAACAGTGAAGAAGCAAAAAAAGCCTCTTTCATGCTCCAGTCAGTCAAAAATTCATACTTAAGGCTGGTCACCAGATTTCAACTTCAGGGGCCAGGCCTTGTTTGATTAAAGACCTGCAGGAGCCTATTTACTCCTTATGGCAGTAAAAGAAGTGTGGACACTGTTTACACTTGAGGAGGGGCAGGCCTTTTTTGCTCAGACTCAGAGATACATGTGACTTCTTGCAAGCTGGAGTTAGATGGTGTACAGGGCAGCTGGGGAAAGCAATAGCTACGGGATCAGCTCAGAAACAAATGGTTCTTCGTCTCCCTGAGGTAGGATGGAATTTTCTTATTGGTGTTTTGTGAAAATATTGAGGGAGGACATCTGGATGAGACACCAATGCAAGTGGGGATATTCCAGTTGCCCAAACTCTTCAGACTGCAACATTTTTAACTATGTTCATTAGGTTAAAAACTAGTTCCAGTCAGTGCCTAATGCACACATTTACATGTGGAATCACTGAGAGTGATTTTTGCAAAAAGTTATTTTGAATGTTGTAATATGTCTACCATCCCAGAGATATGACCTTTTTCCATCATTCGCGAAGATATCTGTGGTGCCATTCAGGAAATCATAAAAACAAACTTGTAGAAATCATCTTCTGCCGTTGGCTTCAGATTCAGATTTTATTTGTTACATACACCATCATACATGGTACGACATGCAATGAAATGCTTTTTGCAACGCCCGACCTTAAAAGCAGTATGACCGTAATGCTTGGTGATCAAACTGGGGTTGCTTCGAAGTGCTCTGGAATGGGCAGCTTGTTTTCAATGACAGTGCCATAAAAATCATATGGTAGTACAGGCAGGACTTTGCTCTTTTGAGTCACTTACAAATACCCCGTTTAGAGCACTTGCTTATTGCGGGCTTTGTCATGGTATACAATTCACTTTGACCTACTGCGCTTTTTATCTGTAATTAGGAGATCGTCTCCAGTTCTTTTCTGATGAAAAGAAACCACATCTAAGAGCAATTACCACAATGACCCTATTTATGTTGACATAAACATTCTGTGCAACAAGTAGACGATTAGTAGACTGAATCAGTTTTGTTACAGTAATGTTAGTCTGTTTTATTGTCTCTTCACAAATCTCTCTTTGATGAGGTGAAGGCAAGGGAATATGAAAATCAAATGGAATGTCAGATATGAAAGATTAGAACATGGCAAACACTGTTCTGTAGAGAACTTGGTAGAAGATGATGTTGTGGTTCCAAATGACAAACCATCCCCAATGATCACTTTTGCACATGGTTTACTATGTGCTCCCACCACCTCCACTCCACCCCTCTGCCTTCCTATTCCCGCGAAGACTCCTTTGCCCTTACTTGTCCTGGGTTGACGCAGGGAGAGCTGTTGCCCCATATGGGAACACCCACTGTGGACAAAGAGATTACAGATGACATCATCAGCTTCCTTCACCTGGAACGTGGGACGGCGTGTCTGCGCTGGTGCATATGTGTGGAAATGAGGAAAGCATAGCGAACGGAAAAGATCAGAGAGTAGAACTGTCTAAGGGACCTTAGTATCACTATTGGAAGTCTGGGATCCACCAGCTTCTGCTTGCACAGGAGTGGTTCCCGTCACTGCCAAAGGTAACGTGATACTCTACAATATCTTTTGCTTTTTCTGAAGAACGCTGAGGAACTTGAGATGTTGAGATGTTGCCAGGAATTGCCACGGATAAAATGAATGCCCTGCTGTAGTTAGATTTGTGAAGCTGGGATTGTTTTCCTAGTTTGGGTCAGGTTTTCCACCTTAGGGGCTTCAATGCAGAGAAACATGACACTCCTCGCCTAAGAGACTTGAAACAAGCGATAAAAGAAGAAGCTTCAGGTGAGCCGAAGCCACTGTGATTGAGAAGTTTTTCTTCTGACCCCTTTCGGTTTCTGAATGCTGTCGTGGTCTGTTCAGTGTGGTCTGTTCAGTGTGAACTGTTCTGAGCAGAGTGGAACAGTGTCTGGTGGAACTCGTCCTCTGCTTCAGGCTAAACAGTGAATCAGGCGCCCGTAAATTAGATGTTAACCCGTGTACTTAGACAGGGAACACCCCTTCATTTATGTCATTTCCAACATTTACAATGTGTTTCACTGTTTGTTCAAGTCTTACTCACTTCCTGCCAGTTGAGGTTCATCAGGTGTTGCAGAGTGTTTTACCTGTTTTCTGAGCACCTCGCTGAAAGTGTAGCTCAGCATCAGTCCAAAGCTGAAAAACGTTTTGTGTTGGAGGCTGCATTGTGAGATGCAACACAAACCAGAGGGTTGAAAGGTAATGAAAAGGCCCATTGTGTCCAATGCTCCGTTTGCGCCAATGAGCAACTCTCTCAGTTACAGAGAACCACCAGGTTGCCAGCTGGTGACTTGTTGGCTTGCCAGCGACCATCTTCCTCTATGACTTCATGTATTTAACTAGATCTTCCCTCATATGCATTCAGTATGCGGAATAAAGGGCATGTTCCTTTGAACGTGACTTCTTTCTCAAGCATTTTAAGCAACCTCTTATCTTTCATTGCCATACATATAATCTTGCCGGCGTAGATTTGCTGAATGATAATGGCTTCAAACAGAGGATAAGTACTCCATGCTCCAGCTCTAAGAGCATTTGGACTAAAGCTATCCAGTGCATAAGAAGCAGCAGCCATCTATGCCTGTTTATTAGGTAGAAAATACAAATTGCAGGTGTTGGGAGTGTGAATAATGTAGGTTACCAAATACTGCATAAAAGGACATTAGAAAAGTCTTTAAAGAGAACAAGAAGCACTTCTGCATATTTCATAAACAGCACATCTCGCCTGGCTGTCGTCATTGTGCGGCATTTTGTTGCATTATTGCTAGGGATTTAGGAGAAACAGGCCATTTTTCTCACTAATGGGGTGTATATTGTGGAAGATGAATATGCTTATTTTTCCCATGCAATATTTCATGGATATGGGGAATCTACATATAACACCTGTATATCACACAGTTTTGAACGTACGTATGTATGTCCGTCTGTATTATACTTTTTATTATTATTATATCACAATACTGAAAAATACTAGTCATTTTCTGCATTTAAGGCATCTCAAATCCAGATGATAAAATGTGTGCAGGGACATTGCCCGTTTTTTCACCATTTGATTTATTTTGCTCTGGGAATCGATTTGTCCACAGATGTTTATAGCAGAAAAATAAGATGACACAAATCGCTGCTTCTGTTGCACCTCATTAAAAACTGAATTCAGAGACAGTCTACGGTTGTTTTGTGCTGGATGCTGCATTATAAGACCTGGAGGGCTGAAGGGGGAGGGCAAAGCTATAATACCTCAGTGCTCAAAGACATTATCACTAACACACAATGCATTCTTCAGGTATTGCTGATACACACGATAGGCTAAAAAAATCCATCGTATCACTGGCTTTCAGCAAAGTACTTATATAAATGGAGAATAGCACCTTAATTCCCAGTGCGTTTTACACCGTGCATACAAAAGTATCACTCTCTGCACTACAGGCCCAGAAGTGACTGTTGTGCTTTGAAACAGCGACACAGGTGATAAGGAATTAACAAACATTTGCATGCTAGCTGTGGTACCTGTCAGCAGCCCATTCAGTTTGGCACACAAAAGCTTTTGTCTCTCTTTTAGAGGCAGATTTAAAACGGAGACAGATGGGGATAAAGGTCAAACAGGGATCTTTGTGTTTCTCTCTACTTTCTGACTTTCCCTCAAAGCTGAAGGCTCACATGGTTTAAAAAAGAAACCAACCAGTTTGCTTTCCACTTCTTGGTTTCATGCTTGCTACAGAAAAGAACAGGAAAACCAAAGCTTTTAAAGCTTTTCCAGTCTTTGTCAGCTAGTGTCAATGGAGATCAGCTTTCCACTTCCAACGGTTTGGGCTTTGCTGCTATCTGCTCAGTCGACCAGCGCCATCATTTTTGCACCATCTGAAAATACTGCCTTTCAATTTGCTTTACATTTTCAGGATGAACGGTCCAAATTACTTTTCCATTAACGCGCATTAAAAAAAATCAACACTGGACCATTTCTGTTGGTCTGTTCCTCATGAAAATCTCAAACAATGTGAAAGGCAACTAATATTTTCAAACTGCTTAAACCACAAATAACAAATAAGAAGTGGAAAAAAAGATTTAAAAGATTTTTTCGAATGTTTCTTTCCGATTGTCTACATAGATCAGAACGTGTGCTCATAGAACAGTGTATGATTATGTGCAAGACATATTTAAAAACAATGCATATCTTTAGTATATACAAATGCAGCATGTAGCGTGCACTAATACATATTAGCATTTCAGTTCATTGGTTTGTGCTCAAATCTCGAAACAAAGTAGTTTCTTTTTCATGCTGTTCAGTCAACTTCTGTAGACCAGAAAACATGCTTTTAGCACATATGCAACAGATATCTATAAGCAGTCAAAATATCTATACACACACATTATGAAATCTGAATGACATCTGAGTGTGTTTGTTTATATAAACAGTTTCTTTGATTTTGATGAATAAAGCATAAATGTGTGCTGTTAGAGCAGCTTGAGCTCAGTAGACCAGCAAGTGTGCTCTTGGAACAGACTCTTCTTATATGCAGTAAATAAATCTAGCATAATTAATCTGCTGAGGAAAGGCTCTGAACTGTGAGGGGTTTTTTTTATCGTTGTAATATTAGCACAGAATAAATATGATGTTTTTTACCCAGAAGGGGAATCGGTGGGTTTCACATCAGACATGTTTGTCTTTTTGGGTTTTTTTCCAGCAGAGGCCCCACACTGTGAGTTGGGGGGATGGGGCTTTTAGGTGGTTTCCCGTTTGCTGTCCCACTACATGTTACCTGTATCCAGGTGCTGTGTTTGCCAACATGTCTAGTCGTGTGGCCCTCAGGCCCAAACATGTCGCAGCTTTACCCACCAGCATCTCCAAAAAAAAAACACTCCTATTGTTCAGACACTAGTGGGCGGTTGTCCAAGCCACAACCTCCTGGCCATAAGTCATTCATGATTTGTCAGTTTAGACAGCAGGTTTCGGCCTGGTTACATGTGACTGAGCAGAGTAGGCTGTGGAAACATCCGTAATATTTACTGTGTGTTGTGTAGCTCTTTTGCAGATGTAGTAATGAATCTCAATGCAAGCACTTCACGTATACTGACATATACACTACTGTTCAAAAGTTTTGGCTCATTTGTGACTTTGATCGTTTTCATTTTTTTGAATAATAATTTTATTATTCTCAGCTGGACATCAGTACGTGTTTTTAGATTTTGATTAATTCTTTCATTTTCATTATAACGGGTTTCGTTCAGTATTCTTGGGGAAAATCAAAATGATAACTTAGTAAATTACCTGCCTCGGTATTTGATTACCTTATTTCAAAAGTGAGGCATTGTGGTTGTTAATTTGTATTAAAACTTGATTTTCAATGTAACATTAAAGTCACCAGCATTCAAAGATTATGATGGAACTATCCACAGCTCCGTTCATCTATCTGGACAGATTGAACGTTATAGAGTACTAGCATTATAATTTTATGGATATACACACCAACCTGCGGTAACGAGAAAACTACGTGACTAATATTGTGGAGGCGCCCTTCACGCTGCATAAACAGCTCTGACCCATTGACATATGGACGCCTCTGAAGGTGTGCTGTGGAATCTGTAACCAAAGATCTTTAAAGTCCTGTAAGTGGGTTGGACTGGTTTGTCCAGCACATCCCACAGATGCTTGATCAGATTGATGTCCGGGAAATTTGGAGGTCAAATCAATACATTTGAACCTTGATCATGCTCCTCAAACCATTCCTGAACAACTTTGGCAGTGTGACAGGATGAATCACCCTGCTGAAAGAGACCGCTGCCTTTAGGGAATATCTTTAGGGTTGCAGCAACGTTTATGTTGGTGGTGTGTGTCAAAGAACATTGACATGTATGCAAGGGTCCAACGTTTCCCAGCAGAACATTGCTCTGATCATTATAGTGCTATAAGCTTGCCTTCCTTTCCTAGTGCATTCCTGTGACATCAGTTTGTACTACAAGGATCGGACCAGATTGACTAGTTCAGGCTCAGATCCAAACACTTGACTGTTTTTCCTGCTCACAGCACACAGACAATTGTTAAATTCTGTGTAGACAGATTATGGTAAGAATGTCCCATGGCAGTATTTAAAAAAATTTGCAGGTGAGCAGTAATGGTTAAGGAGTGTGTGATTGTTGTATGGTGAATGTTGACCGTGTTCTAGATGAGTCCAGGTGGATGTGGAGGGCAGCAGGCCATGCAGTAATATGACTGACTGAGGAAGGAGCTGTTGCAGTCTGATGATGATGGAACAGATGCTCTGGTTTGTAGGATGATGGGAGGGTGAAAGTCAGTGTGAGGGGTCGGAGAGTTCCTCCACAATAACTCAAGCTTTGGCCAGTTGCTGCAGTGTTGTTTGTCTATTGGAAAAAGATGAATGATGACATTTCTTTTGTGTTTCTCTATCCAAAGTATGCTGCATCATTGGGCAAAAACCACAATACATATCATATTATGACATTTGTGTATCAGTGCAAGCCTAAATATATGGTATGTTGCCGTATATCGAACCTTGTGTTGTTTAAGTGGTCCCCAGTTTGATAAGAAATGATTTCAAATTTGTAAGGACTTCAGCTGGCCCCCATGAGGACCAAAGTCTGATGCTGTGTAGTTCCTGCATTCCAAAAAAAAAAAAAAAATGTAGTTTACATAAATACAAAATTATTTCACGATTCTAAAAATACTTTAGACCGCTTGCATACAATCTTTATATACATTCAAAATAATTGAGAATAACAAAATGCCCAAGGCTTATTTCCTTTGTGAAAAGTAAAAAAGAAAGATGTGCTTTTGTTTGCAGGCTGAGTGGGTTTAGATGTAGCACATAAGCATATAGCTACAGCCAGTCATAAATAAGCCATTGGAAATACCCCAGAAAGACAGGAATACATGTGTGTGTGTGTGTGTGTGTGTGTGTGTGTGTATTGGGTGAGGGGGTTGGAGGAGGGGAGATGGGTGTTGGCTCTTTTTTTTATTCCCTTCTCTGAAGACTGGAAACCTCAAAGAGAAAAAAGAGAGAGGGGTTTCATTAAATTGTCAAGCCCTCACACATCTTTCAAACTTAGGCCTCCTCTCATAGTGCTGTGCGCTCACTCTCTAATCTTTTCTGGAGAATGAATAAGGAATTCCCTGAAAGACGGAGTGCCAAGAGTGCTATTTGGAAAAAGACACACAGTTATACTGATATTATCTTATTTGAGCCAGAGAAGCAGTCGTGGGTTCGGGCCACCAACACTGACCAGACTATGAGTATTATGAATAATTAGCCCCTTTCCACACGAAAAAACACTTGCACAAATAAACAGTTCAGGACCAAAAGTAGGACAGGAAATAACAACTCTGTATCCACCAATAATAAAATATTATATACGAGGTATTAAAGCCACTGTTTACAAAGCTTAGTCCTTCTAGAATGGAAGTTTAGAGCTTTGAAGCTTTCATTTCAGAATGTATCATTGCTGTTTTAGGCCAGTTGCAGGTAATGTCAGGCTAGCATTAGATCCTCATAAATGTCTCTTAAATACTCCAATTTAAAACTGGTGGCCTTTATCCTGAATGATAAAGGCCACCAGTGTATTGTTATGTATTGTTAAAAGTGACGTAGCATTGTTATAGTTTTGACATTTTATTTAGCTTTTATTTTGTTTTTTGTTCACTTTCAGTTTGATCATACTAATAGTTTACTTGTGGTTACCAGTGAGGAATGTTAGTTTTAGTTTTCCTTTTATTTTGTATCAGTATTTGCTTTTGTTTTAGTGACCATTTTGACATTTGGCAGTTCCAAAAAGGCAATGTTAAAGTAGCATGGCAGTCGAGGTTGCTCAGGCTGTCAGGTTGTCAAAGACATCATCATTACAATACTCAACCACTCAATCTCCTGTGTATTTAATGTTTGATGTAGTAGAAATAAGCATGTAGACCGCCCCCATACACTAATTATCACTGTCGTGATCAAATGTATCACTGTATGTTTCAAAAATATTTTCTGATCATATTGTGATATTACGCCCACCACCAGTCCAATGCATGCTGTATAATATAGTCAAGTGTATAATATAGTAGAGTGTATAATAGAGTGCTACATATGTATTTGTACCCAGCAAATATCTAAAATTTCAGGTGAGAGGTTGCAGCATCTCAGAGAGTGACCAAATCTGACCCTCTTTAGATGAACATCATGTTTGAGATATCCTCAACAGACCTACCTTGCTGATATCAACAAACATAAAAAGTGCTGCACTGACTCTTGTGTTGAGCTGTGCTCAAAAGTCCACATAACACTTTACTGCTAATAAGACTCTAACCTGTAGTCATTTGCACTGTGCCTTCAGGTGACGTCTCGCTCCAGCTTGTCCCGGCTTCGACCACCTGTGGGGGGGAGCACAACTGCAGAGGATCCAGCCGTGGAAGCCTTTCAGACATCCTCACACTATCACCATCATCAGTCCAGTCTCCACCCAGACATCCTGCCCACCCCCCAGACGCATAACTACAGAGCATGACTCCAGGCTTAGAGTCTGCTGAACCTCTGTTGAACTTTCAGCTTCACTCAGACTAAAAGAGACTGGAAAAGAGACTTCTGTCCTTCAAAATAGGAGATATTGAGTTGAGGACCCACCCTGACTGCAGAGTGATAATAGTTCATAAATGACTTTGTGCTCCTATACATCTCCTCTAGAACATCCAAATCCAAGATAAAGGAAAATAAAATGGATACAGTTTCTCTAAACGCATCATTTCATTCTGGATGCCACAGCACCGGCACAGACTCCCCTAATCTATCCATGAAATCTTGGGGCTTCACAAATGACTCTGACTCTGTCAGGAGCCGGCACTGGAACTTCTTCCTGTCAGCTAACTTCGTTGACGTTGGTAAGTCAGCATGGCTATGGGGACCACTATCAAAAAGCTGCTGATGTCCAAAGCTGCAGTGCTGCTGTTTTACTTTTTGGGTAGATGTGCATTTTAATAACACGAAGTTCATTATTTAGACACCAACTCATCTGTAGACACCAGTTTATCAAGTGTTTCTTTGGTTTCTAAGAATACTGTCAGAGAGTTGTTCCTGATTTGCTGCAGTTACAGCTTCTGCGCTCGGGAGAAGGCTTTACATTGGATGTTGGAACGTTGTTGTGAGGCTTTTAGAATTGTGATGATTTGATTTAGCCATGACAGCATTAGTAATCTCAGGCAGTGGTGCTAAATGATGTGCAAAAACATCCAATTCTGAAATTGATAACTGATTCTCAAGTTTTGGCCAAACTAAGTACCTAAAATCATGATATTTATACTGTTGCACTTTCTAAATTGTCGTACTGGGAACACACCCCTAGGAGACACTTGGCATTGTGCATGGTGAATTTACTACTTACAAGGCATGTCTGGGTACCTGCTTGATAGAATCTTAAATGTGGCTTAGAACTTCATAAACCCCTAGAAATAAAGGTTTCTAATTAGTTCCTAACTTCACTCTTGAAGAGTATTTACATTATGTGGATGTTCTTACCATTAGGTTAAAATGCCCTTCAAATATCCACTGAAAGGTTATTTTGAGAACCTAAAGTGGTTCCTGTATAGGGTTGCTCGTGCACCTTTATTTTGACGAGTGTATCAGAATCAACTGTGTAGCACAGCATAAACTGTAGTTTCTGTTCTATCCGTACCGATCATAAATGGTCATAAAACATCGACATGATCCTAAACTACAAATGATTGCATTTCAGAAGACGCTGATGCAGATCCCATAACTATCAATGTTTGTGTTTCTGAATTCCTTGGATGTTTTACTCTCTTTGAATGGTGTTTGTTATGTTCTGTTTAGGTTGTCTTTTTATCTTTATCAGAAGTGTTGTCAAGTGAATGACTCAGTCCCAGTCCTTAGTACTCTGTTCTTTCTTTCACTTTCATCTTGCAGTAGTTTTGTGGTTTCTTCAGGGTAAAACTGCTGGATTGTTTGTGATTGTTTGTGTTGTGAGTTCTGTGGATTCTGTATCATTCCTAGGGAAAGGTGTCCTGTGCAGACATGTAGTACATTCCTCTGTTAGAAATGTTCGTTCAGTTCAATTGTCCTTTATTCAGTGAAGAAAAATATAATTTGATTGATGGACCCACTGATATCTTTAAGTTTCATTACTTTTCTTGTTTAATGTTTTGTGGTCCTGTTTTTCATCATGTAATCGTCATTTTAAATACCAAATGTCGAAACGTTTGTATTTCAACATTTCTTCCTAAATCAAAGATATTAATTAGGACCTTGCCACCCCCATTTTTCAATAGCAGCCTCTACCTTTCTAAGGAGGCCTTACATTAGATGTTAGAACTTTGCTGTGATGTCTTAACTGCATTCAGCCATAAAACAAGTGAGGTCAGGTACTGATGGTGGGTGGATCACAAACACCGCTCGAAATCATCTCAGAGGTGGTGGATGGAGTTCCATCACTCCAGAGAATGCAGGATCACTGCTGGACATGGTGACCTCATGTACAGTCTGGACACTTATGGACATGTAGTGTATACTTGCCTGACCTGTTTTACTGCAATATTTTGTCACCTCTCATAAACTTTAATGGCTATGACCCACTGATATACACAGAGCTATTCTCTGGCATACACTTAGTCTAAGATATGATAAGAAGACAAGAAACCAGCTGAACAGAGCGTTCTTGTTTTCATTACTACTGAATTGTAGTGGACTGTGCAACTGCAAGTTTCCTTCCAGCATCATATAACATGTTCAAATGAAACCTGAATTGACATACACTGTGTGAAAGAGAATATGAATTTATTCAGTATGCGACTGACACACAAGTTTCCTCAACTGACCTTGATACTTCCATGCCATTCTTGAATTGGTGTTTGAAGCATGTGAGCCTTTGAGTTCTTGCATGTGAATTTTGGATGAAAAAGCTAAAAATCCTTTTATGTCTTCAATGCATTCTCAAGCCAGAGGGTCTCTTCCTCCAGTTCACCACATTTTTGTGGTATCTCAACTTTTTGTTGTTTTCCACATCTCAAAACGCCAGGGCAAGTGTATTCAATAGCCCCCGAATACCTGTCTGAAGTGTTGGAGAAGATCAAATATGCATTCTCTCTCTGGGTTACCTCTGCCTCAGGGCTCTTTGTGGTCTGAAGGATCATACCATCATTACTGTAACGTCCAATATTTACAGTATTATTGCCTAGGCTAGAGGGCCATAGGACCACATGTAACTCTCCCATCGAAAACAAAGGAAGCACCCTAGTTATCAAATAATGTGCATAGTATAACCCCACCAAGGCTTTTGCTGCTATCTTACATCAAAAACTTGTTTAGGAGCTTCATTTGGAACGTGGGTGATTGTGTTCATCAACTAAACACCAAAGCTTTCATGGGTGGAATGGAGTACTAAAAGAGGGGAAACACTAAACTCTGCAAAGCTGTGAACCTCCAGGATGTGAGTTTGACAGGCCTGTGTTAGGAAGACATATGACCACAGTCTCACTGTAGAGCCATTTTGTTTAGATACAAACAAGGGAGTGTTGGATTAAATATCCCATAAATCAGTGTTACTCAAGTCTGGACCTTACATTCAAATCCAGTCTTTAATTTGATCACTACTGGTAGGTCAGTGAAGAGTTCCAGTGGAACTGTTGGTCGTTTTTCAATCACATGTAGATAAAGGTTGGGAAATGTACAGTTCCTAGACCTCTAGGGGGATGATTTGAATATCCCTGGCATAAACGATGGGTTTATAATGGAATGTTCCTTTAGCAAAGTGTAACGAGAAGTTCAGTTTGTGTTTGTTTTGGAGAAGTTAATGTTGTACGTGATATTGTATGATAGTCATACCGTTGAAGGCTTCATGCCATCACAGGCCTGGTGCTCTGTTTTGTGAGAGCAGTGGCACCTACAGCACTGGCTTACTGCCACACCTGTTCGTTATAAAGGGGTTTATCGCCACACAATTGCATCTTGATGCCTCTAATGCCCTTTTAATCTCCCATCTGCTGTCCTGGCAGATTTTGGGCTCGATTTTGAAGCTGTAATTGAATGACTTCAAACGCCCATGGATCCCATCAGCGATTCCGTCATTTGCTCCACCAACACGCCCCAACAGGCCACGCGCAGGCCGAATGAGGCCAGAAGTCGAACCGCATGCCAATTCGTGTACACCTGCTGAGTGAAGAAGTCATCATGGGATACCTGTTCGTTACGCACTCGACTGAGTAAACCTTGAGACAAGGTTGCTGGAAGCCATGTCTGATGTGCTTATGGATGACACACACTGTATATTTTCCTGTCTTTATGCTTGAGGTTAGGAAAGAAACTTGCAGAATTATGTTACCTTCACTCATTTTTAACCCATCTTCTATCTGCTGCAATTTGTGTAGCAATGATTACTGTGAACAACAATTTTGACCCATTTCCTCATGGTTCAATAGGAGCTGAAGAGCTCCAAAGTAACTTTCAGTATAAGTCAATGGGCAGCTGAAATATACTAGACCCTGCTTTAAAAAGTCTGGACCAAAGTCTAGACCCTGCTTTAATGTCTCGAGTAGAATCTGTAATATAAGCAAAATAAGATGGTTGGTTTAGTAATTTCAGATCATTCCCGCCCACATAAGTCTACATGGCCGCTCACATTTACCTCCAAATTTCTCGTGGTGGTACCCAGACGTTCTTGTCAGGACATCAAGTGCGGCCCTTGCGAGATTATCTAAAATGATGGGAGATGGGAGTCTGCAAAACTCTGCCCACACCACACTGGTGGAAATGTATTATCACAAATTCTTCCCCTTAGAAAACCAGTCATCTCTGAAATAACAAATGTTAGACATTTTTTTGCCTGAAAATTTCATGTGCTCTGTAATAATGTGTTCCTCCTAAAAGTTTACAGACAAATTTCAGCTCCTGTGTTTTTTTTGTGAGCAGCTGTAAGGGTGTAACAGTGCATTGAAATACTGTGATATTACAATGCAAATATGTGACAGTATGCACCATGGAGAGTAAGCATTCTATTAATTATTTTATGTGACCGCATTGTTTACTGTGTTAAATCTGCACCAATCAACAAACCAGTCCTGCCCCCCCACTCCAGTCCATCAGTAAATTGTGCCAAAATGAATACAGTCATAATTTTCTCCTTTCATATTTCATTCTTAATACTGTAAGAATGTTGAATCTTTGTCAGTCTTACTCTGTTGAACATATTGTTAGTGTATCGGACTGTGAGAATTGTGTCGTCTATCAAACCCGAATCATGAGATGACTGTATAGTTACACCCTTACGCTGAAAAAAGCTGGAATATTATTGTATCGCTTTGAGAAACTCCTCAGGTGGATCCATTCTGAGATCTCGGTGTGGTTAGTCACTCCCAGGCCAGCGAAGGCTGGGGAGTTAACGTTGACTCACACTGGATTTCAGAAGTCAGCATGTGTGTACATGTGTGTGGTTGTATACCCCATGACAGGAGTAACCTTATAATGACTCACGTATCTAAATATCTTATTCTTTGATTACACATTTTTATTTTGAGTCTTCATTTCAAGCGTGTGTCCTTTGTCTGATTGCTTTACAGATTGCTTTACAAGCCTCCAGTAGAGGGCAGAATTGTTTCCCTTTCTTACAGAACACAATGCCACAGTGTTTTACTAGTGGAATTATTTAAAAAAAAGAAGATATAAGTATGTAATCAAAGGGCATATATTATTACATTACGGGACACGTGTTCATATTCAGAACTCAATTGCCTCATGCGTTAGTGAAGAGCACCCTCAATGATTGAATTCGTGGCTTATTTGAAATACAGTGTTTACGGTATGTTGTGTTGACTCTTTTTCTTTTTCATGAACCCCATACATAATGCATCATGTGTGCACATGTAAGTGTGTGCGTGCAAGTTTGTATGAATAATAGAATGTACTGTAGCAACACCTACTGCACCTCTTGACCTTTTTTGTGGCGGATTCACATTGCAATATAGGATTTATTTATCGTCATTGCTATTCATTATTAATTTATAGTTGAAATGTAGTCTGTGGTTCCTGCACAACATTTCCTTTTACTTAAACCAAAATCATAAAAAAGACACATTATACTGTAGTTGCAATTACTTTAGAAATTCATATTCTTACTATTGACTGAATGCTGTGAAATCTGATGGACTTGATTTGATTGACCTAAAGGAATCTTCCAGCACTTTTTAACCTAATTTTAATCAACCATGTTTGTATAGTATACAGCAATACTAATATTACCACCATAATGAGTCCAGGCAGGAGCCTGTAAAAACTGGTAATGTATTCTTCCATCTGGGTAACTAGTCCAATTTTTGAAAGAATAAATTATGCAGATTTACTGCTTTATTGTAAAACACCACAGCTGTCAAGGTTTAGCCAATTTGTTTCTCATTTGCAGCCATTTGCTACAGCAACAAATGTAAATCTCACATTTTTTCACACTCTCAAAAAATAAATGTTTCACAAAATGTTGCTCAGTGTCATCACAGTAACAGACAACACGGGAGACTCCTACTTATTTAGACTGCACCTCCTGGGTCTACTGGCCAATAGGGCCCTTTCAAATTAGCTGTGTGTGTTGATTTTGTATGCTGACATTAAAACAGGCTACAAAAGTGGATGCTAAGCAAAATCCAGCAGCAGTTAAATGGCCCTTTATGCACAGAAGAACAAATTCTTGTTTAATTTCGTTGCACTGGGAAGTAAAAACTGTGGGAATAAAAACAATATTGAGAAAAACTTGCAAAGTATGTAAGTGCGTAGGCTCATTAAAATGCAGATCAGGGTAAAAAACAATCTTGCGCAAAACAAGACGGCACTCAGGGCCTTCTGGAAAAGTTCTGTTCCTTTGAGATCAAGACTGATGTTCTTCAATTTCATATCCATCCATTATCTGAAATGCTTATCCTAAGAATGGACATGGGGTGCTGGTGCCCAGCGCTCATAGGGTGAAAGGTGGATGACAACCCTGGATAAGTCCATCACAGAGCAGATACACAGACAAACACACTCCCAGTTTCACACCTATGGGCAATTAAGCATCTGCACCTGACATACAGGCCTTCAGACTGTGGGAGGAAACCAGAGCATTTGGCAGAAACTCATGCAAACTCAGATAGAACATGCAAACAGCAAACACCCCAAAACAAGGACCTTCTCACCGTGAGGTGCAGACTTTCACTGTCCACTGTCCAGAGACGACGTGCGTTGTGTTGATTTAGACCTAATAAACATATCGACCATCTAAGATGTGTTTGGTAAAAGCATTTACATGTCTTTTTTTTGTTGTTTCCTCTTTAAGGAGAACTCATCTTTATTTCCATCCATCAGTGATCCCATTTTACGCAACTGATGAATAAAATAAATAAATTGTCAATATATTTTTGTTTCAGGGGTCAAGGTATAGATGCGTATATTGCTTGTGGAGTTAAATCACCCATATTGGCACCTGACATCTGACTGCATGCTACTGATGTGACAGACTGAAATAAGTTTGGAAAAAAGTTGGAGTATTCCTTTAATGTATTGGGAAACTCATCAGGTACGTCCGTTTAGAGGAATCTGTGTGATTAGTCAGCAATGGCTGGGGAGTTCCACCCCTCTCCAGCCTTTTATTTTTAATGATGCCTCTTTTTTTTTTTCGTTAGCATTTTTTTTTTACCATTCTTATTTGTTTCTCTGAAAAATGGGGCAAGAATCCTTGTGGGAGAATGTGATGGTATTAATATGCACACATGTTAAGGCTTTTTCTTTTCTTCCCCGAGAAAAAGAGCATTTTCATTGATGCGGAATGATGTGCATGATGTCTTACGGGGGATTTTCAAAGCCATCAGAAAACACCTTGTTCTTCCTCCCCTCCTCTGTTATCTCCCCGCACATCTGTTTACTTCTCCTCATATTGATTTTGTTGATTATGCTGGGACGCAGCAGGGTCCGCCCTGCCTCCATAACTGCAATCAACAAATGTTTCGACACTCTCTCGTGCCCTGGAGAATTTTGAACAACCTCTGTCCTAAAATTAGACGGCTAGTGTTTCTTTCCTCATCCAATCTTGCCCAGCTCTGTGACCATGGAGTCCCAGATTCTGTATTTAAACAAAGCCCCCGCTGTGCAGGGCGTGCTCATGAGAGTAGCTGTATTACCAAACAAGGCCGATATGCCCTTGACGCCCTCTTCCTCACGGCGAATACAGTCCTGTTTTAGCTGGAGCCTTAGGGCAGGAATGGGAGTGCTTGGACCCCTATCGTTCCAGGGATAAAAAGAATGAAAAACATCACAGAGTTAAATACTGTGTCTTAGACTTGTCCATGTAAATAAAAGGATACATTTCAGCTCTAAGAAACAGGGCGAACTGAGCAAAAGTGAGACATCAGGTGGAATTGAATAAACTTCATGCTCTGGTGCTCTTTGAGTGTCGGGAGCCGATCAAATGTAACTACTGTGTAATTAGCAGCATTTTTCTTAATGGCCTGGCAGCCACATTATGACTGTGGTCATAGTTTGACCCCTCAAGCCATTAATAACCAATTCTAATTTATTACAACCAGCTGGACATCCATATTTACCATGACAGGCAAGTGCCAAAAGACACTTCTAGGGAAGGAAAGGGAGAGAAGAAAAAAAGCAAATAGAAAACATGCACAAAAATGAATGAAATAAGTATATAGAAGTAAAAAACAAATGCAAATACCCTGGTCTAACATTCAAAAGCCATAATTAAAATAAATGTATAAAATTATCATATACACATATGTATAATATACATGTGGATAATATACATGTAGAAGAAATGAAATCAAAAGTATTGTCTTTGTATTCCTTTTGAAGAGATAACTAGTTAACTAGTAGAAAAACATTTATTTTTAATTACCACTATGGTCATTTTTTTCACATTTCCCCCTATTTTCTCCCCAGTTTAGTCATGTCCAGTTCCAGCCATTAGTTAGGTTCCCCTAATGGCACAATACTGCCTCATAGAACTGGATGAAGGCTTCCTATAAAACACAGGCGAGTTAGTGATGGGGTTTGAGGATGATGGGGAGAGGAAGGTCCGCACAGTGTGAGCTAAGAAAGTTGTGGACTCCATTGTTGGGCAATTAATAGTATTTCAATCTACAGTTGAAGATCATTCATTCATGCCAACACATTATACATTAAACCCCTGACTATCGCAGGGGTTACGTTCCAAGAGCACCCGCGTAAAGTGAAAAGACCGCGAAGTTGTGATGTGGAAAAGAAAAATGCCAAAAAATGCCTATTTTTATAGTGTAAACACCAAATATACCCCCAAATATGCTCCCAAAACACTTTAATTTCATTTTAAACTCAGCTTAATACATTACCCTTAAAGAAAAAGGTAAACTCATTTTCGTACTGTACAGTTTACACTGAACTCCCGCAGTGCTAGAATGTGAAATACCGATGTTACCCCTGTATAGGCTATACTGTAGTTTATGCACGTGCTTTTTCTTTGGTATATGTTGTTATTATCTTTGGTATGAGCAGGGTAAAGGCGCGGTGGACGAGGCCCAGATGTCACAAAAGCAAAAAAAATGCAGAGGATATCTGCGGTTTCCCCCCATGTACAGGGGTTTACGCAAACAATTATTAGTTGGGTTCTAAAAAAAAACTCAATGAAGCCGCGACTGCTGATCCACGTATACGTGGGGGTTACTGTATATGAATAAGCTTGTGCATGGAACCATGTTAAATATAGACCCAGTTTCCATGTATTTTATCTGTATTTTCCCTCTTGTGGTGTTTTTGTGGATTTGTGTTCCAGTGTCTCTTTATCTCAGACAGTTTTTATTACTGTTCCATTAAGACTGATGTATGTAAAGAACCATTTCTTCTGATTGGCTGCCCATTATTGTGGATCATTCAAAAAGCAGTCCTTATAATGCATGAGTTTTTGTGACATCACAAAACAACAATATCAAAATGAGTTGTTTTTGCTGCTTAGTTTCTATATATGGAGCACATGGCCTATAGTGTGTATGATGCATTTAGAAAATTTGACAATGCAACTATAAATTATTGAATTAAAAGTTATAAAATTATATGATACTTAGTCATTCACCCTAAAGTGATAAAATGTTTTTTTTTTCTCTCCATGAGTTTCATAGGGTCACTTTATCTGAAAAAAAAAACCCAAAAACATTTCATGTGAAAAATTGGGCTGAACAATTATAGGTGAAAGGTCTCCATTATAGACTCTGTAATAATCTAAATAAAAACTATAGTCAGGACTGATATATAGTTAGTACACATATTTACATATGTCATCATTTTTGATAAAAAGTATAGCCTTGGTCTCCTGTTTCATTTACTAAAATTGTCCCATTTTGTCTGAAATGTGTACGTACAGAACAAATCTTTCCTACCTCTTTCAAACAGTGGCGTAATGGATGTGCTTTTAATACCTGTTTCTTTTGCATCATTTTGTCCTCGCCTTTCAGTTCAAAAGCTCAAAGGAGTGAAGGCGGCCAGAAAGTGCCAAAAGCTGTACTGGAAAGTTGAATTTTCCATCAGTGTCTGTACTTCAGGCCTTTCCACTTGATAGGAGTGTACTTCTCCTTCAAAATGGAGGACTGGGTACTCTGAAGATATAGCAGTGGATTGTTTTATGAAATAAGCCCATTTTATGTTTCAACACAGAAATGCACTTCCATCACTTTGCACTGACGTCCACCAGATGCTATCTTTTCTCAGCCGGTGTCGCTGGTCTGCAAGCCTGTTTTGTACTTTTTCTCCTGGTCTCCTAGACACAGGACCGACTGAATCAGAGTGTCCTCCTGGCTCTTACTGGTGCTAATTTATTTAAGTGGCAATGTGGCCAAGGACCAGCTTTGAACTTCAGAGAGCATGGTAAACACGCACACTGCTGGGTTTTAGCAAGTTTGGCTACTCATTGGTTGAGCTTTGTAATCTGAAGCTCTTTGCTGCCAAAGTCCCAGACAAATATAGTCTACTGGTGGTGGGTGAAATGATGATCTGTTATTGGTATTATGATAGCATAGTGACCCGAATGACTGAAAACTGCCCAGTTGTGGCGTGAGGGAAGAGCCCAATCGCGGATACACACGAGAGAGCGGGTTGCCCATACAGTTAGTATAAGAACGCTCCGTAACAGAGTAGCGATTCCCACCAAATGAACCCGCGTTCTCACATGTACACAGGAAGGTATAGAGTGCGTTAGGGTCGAGAAAACTAGAGTACTCACGGTACCATGGAGTTGAGGAGGGTTTGGACACGTGGTTGGGCATGAAAGCTCAATGTCTGTGTACTAAGTTACCTGCTCTTCCTACCTTTATACCTGGCGTGACGTCATTTCCGAACCCGATTGACGTCACGTGACCTGGTGCGCGTGACAGTACCCCCCCCTCCAGGACCGTCTCCCGACGGCCCAGGTTGAGGGGATACCCAACGACGGTAGTCCTGGATGAGGGAGGGGTCCAGCACGTGCCAACCGGGGACCCAGGACCATTCCTCCGGGCCGTAGCCCTCCCAGTCGACGAGGTACTGGGTGCCACGGCCACGGCGTCGCGAGTCCAGGATCCATCGGACTGTATACACATTAGTGCTGACAATTAAGGAGGTGCAAGGTGTCAGATGATTTTCACACCAATCCTCCACTCACATCAGATACAAAATAACAGGTCTGTCACCGCCAGACCCTACTACAGATCAGAATCAGAATCAGAAAACTTTATTGATCCCAGAGGAAATTGCTTATGTAATGACTGCCACAACACACAAAGGCAAAGAGACGGAGACACAAGAATAATGTAAAATAAAATAAGGCAAAATAAAATCTAAATAAAATCAAAATAAAAATCTGTAGAACGAAAACAACCACAATATGAATACACTATACTACATACAGAAATGCTTGGTATGATATCTATCTATAAGTAATGTAGCTGAATGAGACACTATTCACACAAATGGCAGTTTGGAATAAGTTATTGCGCTATTTAAAAAATCAGTAGTAATTAAGTACTATTAAGTAATATTAACTATCAAATGTAATAGTGACCAAGCAGTAATATTGCACATGAAGACTATTGCACATAAGAAATTGCAAGTAATTAAGATATTTAGCACCCATTTAGAGAACAACATATGATATTGCACAAAATAATGTTTTAGCACATGGTCAGAACATTGCACAGTATTGCACATAGTAGACGTTTGCATATCATAGCAAAAATAATGCACAAAGTCTTTCACACAATGATAGTTTTAAACCCATAATAAATATTCAGAAAGAAGCAGCAGGCAATCGCACAGATTATTGTGTGGGTGTGTGACTGATGGTGTGGGAAGGAAGGATTTTCTGTGGAGTTCAGTGTAGCACTTTAGGCTGGTGAGTCTGTAGCAAAAAGTACTTCTCAGTTTGTTCACCGCATTGTGGAGTGGGAACTCTACATCATCCATGATGGCTTGAAGTCTGGACAATGTTCTCCTTTCAGCCACAGTTTCCATGTTATCCAGTTCCTCACCCACCACAGAGCTAGCTTTCCTGGTTAGTTTGTTAAGTCTCTTCATGTCTGCTACTTTCATGCTGTCACCCCAGCACACCACAGCATAGAAAATGGCACTGGCCACAACAGACTCATAGAACATCTGCAAGACTCTAAAAGATCAGTCTATGTAGGAAGTACAGCCTACTTTGACCCCTCTTGTAAGTGGCCAGAGAGTTCTTAGACCAGTCCAGCTTATT
>JBBJLS010000016.1:4014679-4033061 GCA_037577275.1 Bryconaethiops microstoma
CAAGGAGATTATCAGTGCAGTTCTTTGATTAAAAATAACGTATTTTGAAGCTTAGAGGCTTAAAAATGGATCCATATGTATAACAGCACAAAATCAACATTTACCAGTAGCTTGGGTTGACATTTGACTTCCAAGGCTCTAAGAAAGTGCAAACAAAATGCGTCACATTGCTAACAAGCATCGTTCTATTTCTGAATTGTTTAAAACACACAGCTCTGTATATCGGGGCCTGTGCTGTCATATTCTCTCAGTTCGGTCAAATAATCGTCAAGTCTCCAGGCTGCAAGCGAGAGATGCAGGATTAGCTAAATCACAAAGTCAGAGCCCCCTCCCTTTCGCAGTGGTCCACCCGGGGAAAGTTTAGCAGCAGGACACCCAATCCTTTCCTCTGTGCCACCATCTGTTCACTCATATTCTCATTCGCTCTCTACCGGAGGCTGCCCTCTCGGTGCTGCTCTTGACGTCTATGAACCAACAGGAACCTTCCCTGTGAAGTCTCCCTGCGTGTGTGTGTGTGTGTGTGTGTGTGTGTGTGTGTATGCAGGGTTTATGTGGGATGTGCCTTTGAGTTTAATAACAATAATTACACCAAACTTTATTTATAGAACATTTTTCATTCAGCACATAATAGCAGCTGTAAATCCTGGGCAAGAAATAATGGATTTTGAACAAGGTAAGGAAAAAAGAACAATCAGTTCTTAAAACCAAATAATTACATAGACCAGTGAACACAAATGGTTTATGGTAAAACCTTGGACTCAAATCCGAAATCCTGGCAGTAGGTGGCTTTTGCATTGTATGCCAACACTGATGCTCCGTTCTGAATAACATGGACAGGCTCCATTAAGATCAACAAGTTCATCATTAGAAATGCTCAGCAGCATTATCCTCCTGTCTCAGAAGCATTCCTGACTGGCTCTTAATGAATAGAGAAGAGCATCATCACAATGTTGAAGGCATTCATGTCATCTGTTATATACATTTACAGTATGTATCTATATCTGTAGTATTTTCATATGAACTGCATTGAATTTGGTGTACTTGGTGCTGGTGGTTCATTCTAACCTTGGTTTGATCACAGGGTAAGCACTGGGAACATTGATCATATAAGTGAAGTTTGCAGATATGGATGCACCAGTATTGATTTTCTGGATCCATAAGAAAACCATTAGTGAACATGAAGTCAGCATGAATGGGAAATCATAACTGCTTCTAACTCTTCTCTTTCTGTACTATTGATGTATTTCGCAATGAGTAGCTTTTCGCTTGCACATTTAGATTGAAATGTTCCACTATGATTCCATCATTGGTCTTATAGTATTTGTATTAAATTATTGATTAAATTTATATATTATTGATGAATAATTCATAACATTTTTAAATAATGTATTGGTTGCGGATATATATATTGTTCATGCATAGTTGTAGGCTTCAGTCACCAGTGCTATTCTAGTCTTGAGCAAGTCTTGAGTCCCAAGTTGCTTGAGATATTCAGAAACATAGTATCACTGTGACTCTTTATTTCTCAAGCAAGAACAGTTTAGTGGCCCCTGATCAAATACTAAGGTGCATAACTTTAATAACGAGTCCATAACCTATTTTGCATTTTATTTTTTCCCCCTGAGGTTCACTTGTTTGTGATTATGTGTTTTTTATGTACCAAAAACAGCTATGATACATTTTTACACAATTATTTTCCAACCACTATTTGTCACTTAGAATTAAACAGGCTGTTTTTGTTACAGTGTCTTTAACACCCAAAAGGATCTCCTGATTGGCTGCCATGTATTGTGCTGCATTCAAAAACACAAAAACAACACATTTAAAGGAGCCAGGTTTTGCAGTTTACTCATATAGACTAGCACATTTTGATACTTTAACAGGGTTTACATGAACCATCAAACTATTAAAACAAATGAAGAAAAGTCCATTTTCTACTCCATGGGCCCTTTAATTGAATTTGTTATGCATTATGTGTGCACTAGCACATTCGAATTCTAACCATGGCCTAAATATAGACGTGCAGATGTCTTCATTCAGAAAGAGAATGGTTCATAGTGCAGCTTCAGCAGTGTTGACCTTGGACCAGATAGAGAATAAGTTTCTAAAAGGAAGACATCAGCTGACTAGATCTGCATGCAGACTTGTGACTGTGGTTTGGGACAACAGCCATCGGAGTCGCAGCCTGCACCTCTGACCTCAATCTACTGCCAACCAGATTTAGAACACATTATTTCTGAACAGGGCATCTTCAAAGTGTCTGTTTTTACTTTTTTCCAAATTTATGTTTTTGTGTTTAACCTGAGCTTGAACCATAACTGAATCTCTCCCCTTCCATTATAGACTTTAAAGCCAAAAACAATTCCTCTCCAAAGGCACGATCAGTGTTAGGGATGTCAGGCATCATTTTTGCATTCGGAAAACCAACCAACATCATTTTTAGCGGAATGAATGCGTTTGCACAAGCAGCATCCGAGCTCTGCTTATTATTATGGTCATAAAATTGTTATAGCAAAGTCTGATTTCTGAGATTGGATTAACGCTGATATTTTTCAAAATCTAATAAAGTGACCTGGTTTTTATTTCTGTATTCTGTTTTGTTATTATGTGCACACCCTTGGCTGCATATTGTGCAATCTGATGTCCTAAATGAATACCTGCCGGCAGATAGGGTCTTTAGACAATTGTGACTAGAAAATTATTAAGAAAATTGTGACTAGAGATTTGAGGAGAGATCTGATTACAGAGTCATGTAAATTCCGATATTTCTCATTACCAGATTATTGAAGTGCTTGAAAACATGAACACTCAGAACTAATTAATGGAGACTGGAGGACAGCAGAGGCTTAATGATAATAGTTAAAAGACAGTTCCTTATGGTCCATTGTAGAGAATTACCTCAGTGGTAGTAATAAGAACCAGGGGTCACAATGTCTACTACGTGAATACAGTACACACAAATATTTTACTTTCTATTCAAAAGACTTCTGCGTTTTTATGCATAATGTTGATAATGAGGCCCCACTGTAGCACAGTGGGTAGCACTCACACCTTCAGGCTTTGGCCTGTGCGTCAGGTGAATTGGGGGTTCTAAATTGGCCGTAGTTGTGAGTGAATGGTGTGTGTGTGCGCCCTGTGGTGGGTTGGTGCCCTGCCCAGGGTGAGTCCCAGTCTCGCGCCTGTAGACCCTGGAATGAGCTCCGGGTACCCGTGACCCATGTGAGGATTAAGCGGTCATAGAAAATGAATTAATGTCGATAATGATATAATGAAGGTAAATAGGTGCTGTTAGAAAAGACTGTGGGAGCTGTGCTGTCTTAGGGTGTATTCACTTGAACCATACCCAAGAATGACTGTGCCTCCTTCTCACAATGTGTTTAATGTTAAGGACCTGGAACACTTACATCACCACTTTACTCACTGCTCAATCCTTTTCGTCTGGTTAGCTACCAGAGTCCATCCCATACCTTCAAATACTGAACCTACAGTCTTTTCAGCTTGTCACAAGCATGAGGATAGTTGTAAAACTGTTACCAAATATTTAAAAACAATGTCTCAAGCATAGAGTGGTATAACTGTAATTGTTTCAGTTATCTGTGCTTTTAGAGGCATTAAACATTTTGGATGTCTGGTTCCTACCACCACCTACCAACAACCTGTTAGGCTTGCCTGGATTCAGATAACCTTATGACATATTCATGTACTCAAGTGACATGCTTGGCAGTCTACTGACTGTGTAAGTCACGTAATTGTTTTTATCGTAGTAATGACTACCATCATTTCGCAGAGAGGCTCAATCAGCAAGACAGACATATCAACAAAGATTGAAAGAGCCTATTATAACTAAAAGACCCAATTATTAATGTAAATATTTTCTCACTGATAAGATGCAATGGCTTCTGCCAATACAGAACAAACTTCCCTAATTAGATGTTATCATTATTGTAATTACAAGATCCACCCATGGGGAGAAAGTTCTGACCCACCAGTCAAAATCTGAGGTAACGTTAAACCGCCAGAACCTCAAAGTGAAATAATTGTAAATAAAAGAGAAATTAATTGTGAATGAATCGTTCTTTGAACTGGTTCATTTCATTGTGTTCTACTGAGTCAAGTCCAACCCTGCACTGTTATGTTTGTGTTATAGCCTGAAGACTTCCAGTGAAATAAGAATGATAATCACACAAAATCGGACCTCGCTGATTGATGAGGTTGACATTGAAATTGACATGCAAGACCACGTCGAATAATATTTATAACGATGCCATTTATGCAGTGACTGACTTACTGAGTCATTGAATTAGTCTTTTGATTCAAACAAACAGCTCTAAAGAATAAAATCAGTTGATCTATCAAACAATATGAAAAAGAACAAAAACTATGCAGATGGTCTACATCTGTAAAACACTTTCTGTAGAACAGAAAAAAATGATCAGTTCTTGGAAATTGGTAGAACTGTAAGTCAATGGCTCAACAAAACAACCATGTCAAGCAGACTTAGAACATTGTACATCTAGTGTACAAACCTAGTCTATGAAAGACATTCTGTTCTAATGACAAATTCCTACGCCTTTTTTGGTACCATGATTTCAGTGGCTGCTGAGATTTGGCCGTTCAGCAGTAACTGAAGATCCCTCGTACCGAGATATTTATATGCTGGCAAGAGCCCCTGCCTACTTCATCATTTCAGATCTGCATCATGCCATGGCACCTGAGAAGTCAAGGCAAATGATATGAGTTAGTAATGTAACCGGCATACATTTCGAATCTCTGCTCTGCAAATGAGTACTGAAAACAGACAGGCATGGCAGAAGAAAAGAGTAAGTCAGTATTTACTTTTCTGTAGAAGATGTGGAATTACAGTGATTTGGTATATTTAGTCAGCTTTGATTGAGAGTTTCCTGAAAGTTGGGCTTGATCACCAGAGCAGTGTGTTGCCTGTGAACGAAGCACTAAAGTTCTGAGCAGGTGTTCTGATCTGGTACTGCAACAAAAGAGGCGTTCCAGCACCAACTGTGGAATTCACTGTGTGAATGGAGATAAGTAACTTTGGTTTCACATTGTCCTAAACTTTCTGTCATCATACCTACCAATGCAATATGTAATCCACATGGTAACTAGACTGTTTACTTCTGCTGACCTGTATTATTTTTTTCATTTTGTTGAGCCCAGGGCCACACAAACTAGACAAACTGGACAAATGAATTAACCACTAACCTATTTGAACTTAAAACTCAGTCCAAATTAGTTTTTGGTCAGTTTCACATTGGAGCTTTAAAAATGATCAGACAGGAGGGGTGATTTTTCTTCGATTGGTTATTTTTAATACTATTTTTAATACTATAAATAACATCTGTTACCTAGTGAATGTGTTGGTCCATGTGTTGTGTTGGACACATGCTGTGTCAACATCTTCCAAAAAGCTTCAAATTCCTCTATTAAATTGACATCTGACAGATGTTCCATGATTATATGCCAGAATTAGTTAACTGACCCACTAATGATCATGGACCGAAGACCTCTGAAGAGATGATCATATTGCATGATGAAGGGGTACAATATCTGACAATCTGAGTTGATTGACTCTCTAGAAAACAACATCATGAAATCTTATATTTCACTCTTGTTTGATTTAGGTTATTTTGGTACGATTCAGAATTAATGAAATGAATGCACACATGTGCCTGAAGAAACTATGTACACGGCAGTTGATGGTAAAAACACTAAGCTCTTTGAAATTTTATTTTGACCAAACAAAAATCCAACACTTTATCAAATATTATTATAAGTGAATATAATCCATGCAACTGAATCAGCCTCAGGTGAAGCATGCAATTTTACACCCCTGTTATGTTGAGTGTATTTTATTTGACTGAAAAATATAAATAGAGGTGGAAATTTCTATTGATTTGACAGTTCAGACTGAGTGTAATGAAAAATTTCCGTGTTGCACATCTCAAAAGAATTAACTGAAAAATGCCTTTTCCATTAACTCAGCCCTCCCCCTTCCCTCCCACTGCCTCATTTTGATATATTTGACTTCCTGTCCAAAATAAACTGTAGACACTCTTTAGTGTTTGAAGAAATAATGAGAAAACGGGACGAGCTCACAAGAGCTGCTGCAGAGATTCTTATTTGGCAGCATTTCCTTTGCTTTTTTGCGAGCAGACCAGAGGATATGCAGTATTACTTGAGCTATTTTCAGTTTTGTTTTCAATTAAAGGCTGCCCAGCTACTCCACCCCCACCCCCGCTTTTCCCCACCCATCCACCCACCCTACCTCCTGTGTACGGCTTTTCGAAGTTCTCCCGCCTTCTCGTGAATGAGCTGCACTTACTGGTCCCATTTCAGCATGATGAAGAGACTGATAGAAGAAATCATGTGAAGAAAAAAACCCTCACAAGTCTTTCATCTTTGTTTTCTCAGTGCCGGCAGACAGTCTGGAGTTATGTCATGGCTTTGATATTTTACTTTTTCTCCCCCCCACAATTACTTTAGCTGGGAACAGATCTTAAGATGCTTCCTTTGTGTGTCAGACCACTCTGTATTTTAGTTTCAAAGCCTGATTCTCCGTTTATATTCCATTACCCACATCACTCTTTCTCCCTCTGTCCCCCTCATGCCACACATCCCTCTGTGTATTTCGTCTTCTTTCTTTCTCCATCGCTCTGTGTCTGGGTCTGGCTTACCTTTTTCTGTGTGTGTGTGTATCTCTGTCCACCCCCCCAATCCCCCTCCACTGGGCCACTACTTGCAGTAGTCCACCTAAATCCCTGGACCTGGATTACATTTCCGAGGGGATTTAGGCTATCTGCCTGACACATGTCACACAGTTGGTTGTTCGCGCCTGCACCAAGGCATCATCTCCTAACACTAAATCTCCTTTCGGGATACAATCAAGACGAACTACACAAACTGGACTGAAGTCAGGTTCCATTTGAGCTCATTCTTACACTGTTCTTTTTGACACACCAGAATGGAGAGTTAATTTTTTTTTGTTTCTTGAGGACTTTTTGAGGACTAAGAGACCATTCCTCCAATCTTATGTTTGGTTGCACAATGTGTCAGTATTTCGCACAACTTTGGATGAAGTTCTGCCACTTATGATGTCCACCTTCTTTGGACAGAAACAAGCTAGAGATCAGTTCAGTTCAGTTTTCTGAAACTCCAGAAGAATGAGTGCAGCAGTGTTAGGGGTGGGACCCGTATCGTCTGTCCTCATGCCCCACACCATGGTGCCCTCGGTCCGGTCCAGGACTGGGTCTGAGCGAGCCCCCACCCCGATCTCAGGTGCTTCTTTCTCCAAATCGCCCCATAAACGTCTGTCTCGACTCATCGAAGACTTCTTCTGGATTGGCGGTAGCATCGCAGCCGGCTCCAAATGGAAGCTGGGCATGTTTGGTAAGAGCTGGAGTGCTTTAGGGGAGTACAAATATGTTGATCTGAGCATGAAGAGTCAATTGTATGTTGTAATTTTAGAATAGCTTATAATGAAAAACATTAATTATTGATTAAATATTTTCAAATAAAGTGTTTTTTCACCAAAATAATATTCTCTGCCTATTTTCAGTTGTAACCATCCAAAAAGAGAGCTTGTTCTGTTTTCATTCTCTGGATCCCAATGCTGTATAAATAGTCTCTCCAGTCATATTAAAATTATTGAACTGAATCATAGTAAAATTTTAGAAGCATTGAATTATTTCCTAAAGAGTCGTAATTGGGATTTACATCATTAATGTATTCCCTCTAGAGGGTTTATAAAGAGGATATCTATTTAAACAAGATTTTGTAAATGGCTGCACTGTGTTGGAAATTATCGTTTGTAATGAATAATTTAATCTCATTCTGAACGTTATGGAATATATTTCTGAGCGTGATTGCGAATAGTAAAGTCTGATCTGCGGGCTACATGTGGGAATTATTTAGCCCTGTTATACTAAGGCTCAGCCTCACCATGTCAAGTTTGTTATTTGATTATTCCAGCACTGGATATTGTTATGTACATCAGTTTATGCGAGGGCTGCTTTGTTTGTTTGAAAATGATGCATGATGCCACACTAATTCAAACAGATTGTTTCAGAATTTTTACAGATGCATCTATTGCTGTTCTTGTTACATCAGTTTAATGTCCAACACTTTGTGGGCTACAACCAAGCAACAGCGTGAAATCTTAAGAGGACATGGTGTGAATTTAGAGCAGATTTTACTGCCTTGCCTGTATTTACAAGAAAAAAAAATCAGATTTCTTGTTATCTATAACCATCTAAAGTCATGCTCCCTGAACTACAAATGGACTACAGGTTTGCTTATGTGTAATGTATTGTAGAAGCACCTGTTGGCAAAGTTGGCATATGGACACGGGGCAATCCCTATAATCTTAAGTCGGTGATGGTCAGAGTGACTCACCTGAACATGTTGTGACACACTTTGAGCAGACAGCCAGAAGGCAGCCAGGTCAAAAGCTCAATTCGCTTGAACAAGCTTAAATAGCAGCGAGTGTTGCAGGTTGGTTTTGACCTGGTCCACAGTTGCGTCCATTCACATTTCTCCCCATGGCCAGCTGTCTGACCCACCTCACTGTTCTCCCACATAAAGATCTCTGAAACTTTTTCAGTTTTGCATTTGATTTGCATTGAGGCTCTTAATTGTATTTTTATTTCACAGGTTAACAGTAACGTGGCCAATCTGAGAGAACATTTAAATGTGATTGAGGAACGAGATTAGGTGCAATTTCTCGCCAGGCAATTCATTTTTTGGATCAGGATTTTCTCAAAACCTGATTACCTTGCAAACCTGAACCTGGTTTCCATAGCAACCTATTTGAACCCAGTAAAGAGTGTGTGTAAGCGTGTGTGTAAGCGTGTGTGTAAGCGTGTGTGTAAGCATGTGTGTAAGCGGGCGCTCTGTGGTGGGAATGATACAGGGACGTTTACCTCACTGTGTCTCTTCCCTAGCATTGCTGTTTGTTTTTTTTTTCGCAGCGTCTGCTAGAAGTTGCAGGCCAGCTCCTTTTGTTCTAGAATTCCTGCCCACATTTTAGGTCATTCTGGTTCATCAGTCCAGTTTTGACTATGAGTTGCATGTATCGCTGCTCGAGCAAAAGAGTAAGAATGTGTGTCTTCTGGCAGAATTTCTTGCCCATATCTTCCCTGGAAAAAGCCTATGAATCATAACACGGTTACTTTCCTTCGACCTCCCTTCTTATATTGTGTGCTCCCTGCAGCTTCTGGGGCGAGCGGAGTCTTGTGTAATTAAGATCTAACGAGCTCCCTACTTTCAGAGCTCCCAGACGAGCTGTGGTGCTATTAGAAGCGAAATAGCCGGAAATGTGCAGTAGCAGAGAATCACTTTTTAATAAAGTTTCAACATATTTTATTGTGCAACGGGCCTGCTCATCCACTGTAAGGGTATTTTTGCTTCTGGTGTGAAATATGGGTATAAAATGCATTCATTCTTCATAACCTTTGTTTATCTGTGTATCTTTTGGCACTTGAGCTTCACTGGCACTTATACTCTTGTGCTTGTGTGCTACCATACACACCTTTTACAGTTCATTAAGGTGTTGTCCAAAGACTGATCTGCCAGACAGAATAAATCATTGTCTGATTAGACGCTATCTCTTAGCATTTATGCCTAGCATATCATTCAGTATACATGTACCAAGTCATCACATGGCATGTGATGTACAGAGGCATGAGGGAACTACAGAACCCCTCAAAAGTTGGCTGTGCTATCAAGAAGTTAACTCAACATTCCAGGCATGATGTGCCATCCAGGACTTTTCAATATTAGAGAAGAGGCACAGTGTCCCTCCTCTGCCAACATATTCACTTTAGAGGGCACGGCTGCTTTGAAATTACGCATACATTATTTGTTTATTTATTTATTTACTTACTTGCTTATTTATTTGTTTGTTTGTATTATTATTGATAGTAGAATTATTTGATATATTTTTATTATGACTTTATTGGAAAGGCAAGGGCACTATCAGTGTGGTCTGAGAGATGCATAGTAATGCCAGAATATCCCTAGAAATTCAGCATGCATTTTCAGTCTTAGGCTATCGTTTGAGCACCTGTCTGTGGTTTGCAATGTCTTGGAAGCTCCCCGCACTTTCATGCCACAGGTTTTTCCAAGTTTTGCATAATTGAATCAATGGGATTTAAACAAAGGCAATCAGAGTGTTTTGATATGAAATTGTGCATAATAGAAAAACGTCCAGGCTCAGAATTCTTTAAAGTAGTAGTGATGGCAACCAGGGTTGTCATATCTACAACACAAATTATTATTATCCAAAATGACCAATGAACCTACAAATATCGAGAACAGTAGTAAATCTCTAAAGAAATACTAGGTACTGTTTTGCCCTACCTACACTATGGGACACAAAAGTATTGGGACACACCTCTTAATTGTTGAATTCAGGTGGCCCCTTGCTTCCAGTGGAGGGCAGTGTTAATACTTCAGCATATTGTGCTGTTATAGCTGCAAAGGGGGGACCGACTCAATACTAAAGTCGATGTATTTGAATGCAATGTCATTGAAGTCCCTGTTAGTGTCACGGTCAGGTGTCCCAGTACCATTCTCTATATAGTGTATATGCCATTCATATATCACTCCACCATGGATGGATTTTAAAAACACATTTAAAGCCAAAACTTTCTCAAACTACTGTAAACCAAATTTTCAGGCTTGAAGCACCATATTTGCAGAATGTAAGTATGTAATTCTTCTCTAACAGAATGTTACATAAGGTGATTGCATAAAACTGATGCATCTGCAGCAAAGGTGTATCTTAACCAATCAAATATGCAGAACTTTTGAACAATCTAAGGTATTTCCCTCAGAGAGAGCAATGTTGCTATCAACCTGTGAAAGTTAGCATTATGCAGATTAGATCCCTACTGGCTTTCAATTGCCTTAGCATTTACCTTTATTTGCACCACTTTCTTTCTTGTATTTTTTTCCGATTAATTCTCATTTGCTTTATTCGGCATGTGAAGCTGGCAGTATGACCAAGACAGTTTAATTTTCTGTATGGTGCAAGTCAGAAGGGCAGCGCTCAATTATCAATGGCTGACTGCTGTTTGTACATGGCACAGAACTGGAGGGGCTGGTGCGGCAGTATGCGAGAGCATAGTCAAATACTTTATTGATCAAGCAGAGTGTAGGAGATTATAATGCTTTAAACTGCATTATTCATGCTACATTTTATGCTGCGTGTTGAAAAGTCACCATCATGATTTTTTTACCAAATACTTTTAGCGTTAGGTCCAGTTTGAAATGTGTATGTTCTCTCTCTGTGTCTTCCATATGGATGTTTCTAAGGGTCATTAACATTTCAGTTTTGCTTTCAGCCTTTGGTCATCTTGCTACCAGTACAGACACACATACTTACCAAATTCAGAAACATGTTGCGTTCTTTGTATTGTTTTTAACTGAAGTGAGTGTTGGAGTTCCAATGCCCAGGAGTGAGCTCTGTTTTAATGGATGGTAATGAGGTCTAGTGATCAGAAATACAAGAAATACTTTTTGTGTAGGTAAGAAACAATTAGACTCAAGTCAATGACTTAAGATTCCTCTAGTTCCTCTACACTGACCTATATTTTGGTCATACATTTTGTAGTGTCCTTTTTCCAGACAGTGTGGAAAACTAGCATCCAGTTATCCAAGCACTGTTGAAAGGCATCCTGATTAATTGTAATTATAATGCTTCATTCACAGTTCTAACATAATGAGTGCACTTCATCCATTTACTAAGTCCATTTACTATGCTGTGACTGACTATAAATGAGAGGTACTGGGGATCAATAAGCGTAATTTAATTTCTGTAATGCTAACCGGACTCTCTTATCCTTCATTTATTAAGTAAGCAATTTAGCGTTTTTGAGTGAATTATTCTCTTAAGCTAACCTAAATGTGAGAAGCCTTTCTTAAGCTGTGTCCTGTTTTTTGCCTTTCTGTCCCAGTGGAGAAATGCATGAGCTCAATGCAGACAGGGACTCAGATGGTGAAGCTGCGGGGCGGCTCCAAAGGCCTGGTGCGCTACTTCTACGTGGACGAACACAAGTCCTGCATCCGCTGGAGGCCCTCCAGGAAGAATGAGAGGGCTAAAAGTAAGTGTCAAATTTGCATTTAAGTACCTATTGAAGAAATGACAGGGCAGAAATGAGGGAACACGGAAGAATACTGTGGGAAGTGAGAGAAACTATAGCCTTTTTATGGGTGCATTCATTAAGCAAGGCTTTCAACTTTGTGTTTATCTGCACATAATTTTTTTTAATGATTAATATTTGTGTACCACAGGCTAGTACTGGACAGCCACAGTCCAGCACAGTTTCCCTGTTCAAATGAAAGAAATTTAATACGCCCTGTTTTACCAGCAAGATCACTAAAATGTGCTCTAGGCCCTCCAGGCTTTTCTCAGGAGTTGACCCCCATTAGCCTGCGTTTCAAAACTACTTACGATATGCACTCTCAGACTTCATCTCATGTTTTCTAATGTTTGAGGTGATGAAGGCCATTCCCATCCATGTCATTTATACTTAGATTTCTTATCCCGTGCGAATCAGTGAAAAGAATAACACTGTCCCACCTTCCCATGGAAAATTAATCCTATCTGATTTAGTACTTTCGTATTAAAATTCTTTTTTCGGCATTGCTGAGTGTAGCCCTGAGTGGAGTGAAGTTTCCTCAGTGGTCATGTATAACAGATTAACATAGTTTTTTCTAAAATATTTTTTGCACAATATAATAGTTCAGGGTGGTAGTAGCCTAGTGGGTAAAACACATTTACGGCATTTAGCAGACGCTTTTATCCAAAGCGACTTCCATTCCCTAACTACAGGGTGCAGTCTTCCTGGAGCAACTTGGGGTTAAGGGTCTTGGTCAGGAACCCAGTGGTGGTGCTGAAGGTAGGATTTGAACCCACGACCTCTTGGTCCAGAGGCAAGTATCCTACCCCAACCCCAACCCCAACACTTGCCTCTGAACCTGATAACCACACAAAGTTGCAAGTTTGAACCTCCACTTTCTACTATTGTGTCCTTAAGCAAGACACTTAACCCTCAGTTGCTCCAGGGGAACTGTCCCTGTAACAAATGACTGTAAGTTGCTCTGGATAAGGGCATCTGCCAAATTCCACTTTTTAAAACTTTATTTTCTCAGAATCGTAAAGGAAACGTTGTGAGGTGGTTAACTTCTGTTGCTGGTAATAACAGTCTGGAAATGGTGGGACAGTCTAGGATGTTCACCAGTATGTAATTAAAGAGAACTGAACTTTCATTACATGTGTGTAACTGCTTACGCTTCATCCACTTCAACTACATTTACGGACAATTAAAGTAGCTGCAGTTGCTCATTTTCAGTTGATGTTCGGTAAAAGAGAAAGTTAATAGTGGTATATCATCACAATCAGTGTTAATGCTTTCAACGGGACAGTTTCTGCCAATCAGTGACTACATTGGCTACATTGAACCATTATAGACAGTGACTTTGCAGTTGAGTGCATAATTGCTAAGCAGGATTGACGATGCTGTTAAAGTGACGTGATGAATCACACCTAACGACAGAGCCCATTGAATCTCTGGCAGTGAGAATATGTCCCACTGCAGCCACGGAATGAATCAGATCTTTAAGTTGCTTCAATAATGCATCGACTTTAACTAGACATTGCTTCAGTGGACCTAACACCCATGTGCCTATTCGCTCTTCACCTTAAGTAGCTGGCAAGCTTGTGAATGACAAAGCGAGGATTTCTTCTGAAAACTGCAGCAACTTCTGCGTATTTATGAAGATCAGAGTCGGTTACGGAAGCCGGCAAAGGCCGCTTTATCAACTCCGGCTTGCATTATTCAACAGTGGTTCAGCACAGCCCCAAGGTCACTCTGTGGAAATGGTATTCAGGCTGTGTATTTTGATTTGGTGCTGAACCTGCTGTTCAGCTGATGAAAACCTTTCATCCCTGGCCATGTCTCACACACTCCACAACCACCCCCACCACCTCTAAAATGTGTCATAGCACAGTATTCTTAATGACAGAATGTCTCATAATGTGCTGAGTCCATTGCTAACAAGGGTTATGATCACAGAAACATTCTGGAGCTCCCTCCGTGGCAGATCACTTGTAATTTAGAAGAGGCAGCTTCGTGTTTCAGCAAGTATGGAGAAAATAATGTCACTGTGCATGCATTAGGGTATTGAAATGTGCAATAACAGTCAGTTTGTTTAGTGTCGTAAACATTTATCAAGGAATTATCTCTTTGATCTCTTTTTTCTTTTCTGTGCATTGTAAGTGTAAAGTGTCCATTAGTTATGCGTGCAAACACCACAGCACAGCACACAGTGTGGACAGCACACATTTCTTCTCTGCATTTAATCCATTCACCCAGTGAAGCAGTGTGCAGCCAGGAACACAGGGGAGCAGTTTGTGGGGACGGTGTCTTGCTCAAGGGTTCTTCAGTGGTGCCACTAGCTGTCCTGGAATTTAAACCGCAACCTTCCGATTGCAGAGGCAACTCCTTAACCACCAGACCACAAGCTGCCTGGTGAACTGTGGGCTTAGGTTATAGGATCTCAAAAAGCATGTTATTTTTCTTCTCACCTGTTTCTCTTTGCTGATCTCTAGAAGGACATTACCCAGCCTTAGATTTTAGAACATTAAGCAATATCCCTATACAAATATTCATCAACCTGGACTCCTTCCAGTGGCCCTCAGTTTCTCCTCTGAACCCATATACTGATTTTAAGATACGTATCCTATTCTAAAATGCCTGATCTGACTCGTGCTTCTCCGTGTCCATCACACATTTCTTTGTTGTCTGTCTTTCCCAGTTTCCATCGACTCTATCCGTGAGGTGTGTGAGGGTAAGCAGTCAGAGATATTTCAGCGCTACGCAGATGGCAGCTTCGACCCCAACTGTTGCTTCAGCATCTACTATGGCGAACACATGGAGTCTCTCGACCTGGTCTCCGGCACGGGTGAGGAGGCACGCACCTGGATTACCGGCCTTAAGTACCTTATGGCGGGCATCAGTGATGAAGACAGTCTGGCCAAACGTCAGCGCACCCGGGACCAATATCCTTTTTCTTGGAATATTGAAGTTCCCCAATTGAAAAATGTTGTGTTTTATCGCTAAATTTAACATAATGAGTCATTCTTCATGAGTTCATGAGGGACTGAAACCTGGGCTCAGTACTGGCTAGTGTGTAAATAACCCTCCAGTGTATTTCCTAAGAATCAATGAACAATTCACCTAGTAGAACCAACGATAAATGGCAGATAGCTGGAAACCAGTTAGCTTTATGACAATTAAATCATGCGAACTAAATACTACTTCTATAATAAAATAAATAAATAGTTCAACATTGTCTGACCTAGTCTATAGTGAACAGTGATTTACCATGGACAATAATTTTGATGCGTGGTTGCCATGGTAGTGCTTCATCAACTGCCCATTCTCTATTAGAGTTGTGATTTGAGTCAGCAGGTTTTCTATTATATTGGCTACAGAGAAATTTTTGCTACAAATGCGAAGGACCAATTGGAAAATGCTGTTGTTTTTTTTTTAAAACATCATGATAGTAACAGTTGGTATGAAGAAGTAAGGTGGTGATAACTTTTGATGGAGTCATGCAAATCAGCTGCCATTTTTTCTTGTTAAAACACATTTGTTTATCAGTGTCTCCACTTGACACTGTAATCCTCCGAGACATTCCTTGAATAATCTGAAATGTAAGCAGCTGCAAGATGTAAAACAATGAGGACAAGAGGAATGTAAATGCAAAGGCCTGGAGAAATGCAATGTTAGAATAAGATATCAGGTTGTGAATCATTCATTAATTCTGAATAATCAACAGTAAATAAGATTAATTTGCTCTGATTATGTAGGCTGCTATAATAAAGTTGTTTAATACTCACCGGTGTTCTGTACATCTCTCCTTATTCTTTATTATGCTTTTGCGCTCTCTCTGTCTCTGTCCTCTCCCTCTCCCTCTCTCTCTTTCTCTCTTTGTCCTCTCCCTTTCCATCTCTCTCTCTCTCCTCTCCCTCTCTCCCTCCCTCTCTCTCGCTCTCTCTCTCTCTCTTACCTGAGGTGACCTTCTAAGTTCCCCTTTTCCCTTTTTACCCAGGTAATCTCGGATATTGTGGTGGGCAAAAATATAATGTCATGATGCTTGTAGAAAATTTCATAATACAAAATATGAGACAAAACAGTTTTTATACGTTTTACACACTGCACTACATTAAAAATATTTGAACAGAACTCGTTATACTCTCATTGCACTGAATCATTCGGCTTGTCAGTGTTCTAGAGGTTCTGACGTTATCCACAATATGCTCAGAAAAACATATTGTGATATGATTTATCACAAAAATGATAAATATCTTCATATTGCCCAGCCCAACGTGGATATGCATGCTTTCCATGAAGACTTAGGCCTAAACAACGATATTTACATCCATTAGCTGCATTAGCACCTTTCACACTCAAAATACTTGAAGCGTATCAGGATAGTTTTACAAGGGCTTTGTGCCGTTCACACATGGAGTCTTTAAACCAGTATTATACTGGGATGCACCTTTTCATAGCCTGCACATGAACAGTTGGTTAACACCTTAAATCTTTAGAGTATGAAAATAAACTCATGCGACTCTTATCTGCCCTCTAACCTGAACATTCTTCCTCCGTTATAGTACTTAACCAGACTTGGCAAATTCTAATTCTTTTTGTTCATTGTTCAAAGCAACACATTTTTTGTTTACTATAAAAATGTATAGTGGAATAAAGATTAGCTGTAACATCACTACACTACACAGTCAGTTATGCACTTAAGCTTAGTAAAATGTAGGTTAAGCTTGTGTTCATCACCTTGTTGTACTCTGGTGTATGTCTTTATGTCTTGTAAGCTCTACTGAGTAGTTGTCAGCCCTTAACTGTGTGTCCACGTGGTTGAAGCAGACGTTCACAGAGGCGGACAAGAATGGAGACGGCAGTCTAAGCATCAGCGAGGTGCTGCAGCTTCTGCACAAGCTCAACGTCAACTTGCCCAGACAGAAAGTCAAGCAGATGTTCAAGGTACGCCGCCTGCTGTCGGGCAGACTGGCCATGCGTGTGCATGTAAATTTTAGTGTCTGAGCCACAAAAATTTAAAGGCGCAGTGCAAAATGTGACTTTGTACACCTGCAGTAAGCATTAGCATCTGACATGAACACTCAGTTTGTGCAAAGGGCCTTAATTACGCTTTGCTTATGTGATGCAGGGTTTAAATGGAACATTCAGAAACAACAAAGTCCAATGCTAATTCAATGATGAAGAGTTCATAAAGTCCTCTCCCATCAAAACATTCTTCTCCAAACATATCTGACATGTGGTGCTACTTTACATTTGGACCACTGTTGTGGGTTTACAAATGGATGAAAATTGTTTATTAACAGCCATTATTTAGACCAAATACCTTCAAAATCATTAGTAAGCAGTTATAACACATAAAGGGCAACAGTGACATGTTGTTGCTAAATACTGAGTCCACACTGATCTGAACTATTAAAGTTTAGATCTCGCTGGCCAGGTATGTGGCATAAGTTGCCATGGTGGTATGGCCTGGGAAAAGCGATCTCCCTTCGTGAGACAGACAATTCAGGTTTTGATCAAAGAGAACCTAAAGTAAGCTGGCTAAGCCACAAATTCTACTTTGTGAGAAGTCCCTATGTTGTTTCAACAAGAGTAGACTGAAATTGGGTTTCCAAGTGGTACAATCTTTGTTCCCAGTGGTACAATCTTTGTTCCCAGTGGTACAATCTTGGGGTTCGTCCGCTTTTCAAGAGATTGCTGGTTTGAATTGCAGCGATTTTGCAACCATTAATGTTTTGTCTAGTACTGATAAATTCAAAGGTCATCAATATTGACTGAATTTTCTTAAACCAATATATTTATCAAGCTCTAACAGAAAGTCAGTGCTATTGGAGTTACAGGGTGACCTCTGGAGGAATTCAGAGTGTTGAGAAAGTGTTATTCTGTTTATTTTAGCTTCCATCTGGATGCTGTGACTGCTGACACTGGTGAAAAAAAAAAAAAGGAAACAAGGGTGCTTTTAAAAATCTAGCACTAATTTATGCCCGAGTTTAAGAAGTATAGAAAATTCTGTATAAAACTGACTGCCACTGGTAGCCCAAACTGTATAGTAAATTGAAAGTGTTATGTGTAATGTCTGTCTGCTTTTAGTGCTGTCTTCCCACGCTGTATGCAAGTACCTTGCATATTTCTGAGCAGAATGCATTTTGAGTTTAGTATATTTGGCCCACAGTGTGTGTGTATGTGTATGTGTGTGTGTGTATGTGTGTGTGTGTGTGTGTGTGTGTGTGTGTGTGTGTGTGTGTGTG
>JBBJLS010000016.1:4040304-4057622 GCA_037577275.1 Bryconaethiops microstoma
GTGTGTGTGTGTGTGTGTGTGTGTGTGTGTGTGTGTGTGTGTGTGTGTGTGTGTGTGTGTGTGTGTGTGTGAGCCCACAGCAGTCATGTGTGGTAGAATTAGTTGATTGATTTGTAAAGTCAAAGCATGTAGTTAGTTAATGTGCCCTGAAGGATTTTATTACCATAAAGGCCCATTTGGATTTAACTGTGACCTACTCAGAGATAAGTGATAAAGCATATGAACCGTCCATCAGGTATGTAATCAGTAAAGATAATCTTATAATTTTATACCAAATTTAACATTTTGTCAAAGTGCCCGCTTCGTCTTTGTAGGGCAAACGATCGCCTGACCCATGAGAATGCGTACGTGTGTGTGTGGGTGTGTGTGTGTGTGAGTTGTCTCAGGGCTCTCAAAAAGCCATTTCCCAGCCAGGCTGGATTAGTGAGTGTGTATGTAAGTACTGTATGTGGCAGATATCTCACCTCGGCTGTTTGCAGGTCGCTAAGCTTCACACTCCATCAGTGCCCACCCCATCTGCTGTAAACGGACACAGATGGCCTTTATTGTAAGACAGAATAAAGCACAGGGGAGCAATCTGGCCTTGTGTGCCTGTGTGTATCTATCTGTCTGCCGGGAGAGGCTTTGGCCTTGGCTCTGTAATTTCTTCGATTATCAGGGAGAATAATTTTGAATGACTTCTCTGAATTGTGTGCTGTGTCTGAAGAATCCCGAACAATCTGCTTTTATGTCCCGTTCACTCAATAGGTTTTCTCGTATGCCTGATTTACGTTTTACCTTTAGATACACATTTATTACCCTTTTGCAAAGCATCCGCGAATGGGAGGAGGACTAGAAGATGAGGCCCCATATACAGTGATGTATAACAGTTCGTGTCACATTACAACAAAACAGGATACCAGACTGTGAAGTTGTCCCACTTAAGTGTTCCGAAATAAGCAGTCTTTGATCAAATTGTTATTATTGTCATTTTAGTAGTGTAATATGTGTTTTCTCAAGTTTGTTCTCAACTTTGATAGATGTTGCTCATATTAAACAGGTGCTCATAGTAAGCTTTATAGTCAGAAGGGAGAAAGGGGTCACTCATGGATGTTTTCCCATAGAATTATGCACAGTATCGGCTTGGCACGATTTTCAGCATGTTTTCTTCATGTGTCAAGCAAATCAGAGATGGGCAGTTATGACTTCATGACTCCTTTGGTCATTTCATGTGGCTCATTTTCAGGGAAAATGAAAATGCATTCTGTTCCTGGGCTCCACAATACCTAAATTGAGAACCGTTGTTCCAAGAAGTCTATATTAAATAACAGACACGCATTAGGACCACTACTTTTAAACTATTTCCTGGACACAAACTGATTATTGTACAAAAAATTATTTTCTATTAACACTCACTTTTGACAGGATGCTTAATCTAGAATTAGGCTTAGTCTGTACTTGCTAAGCCCCTCGTTGTCAAGTGTATTAATGGATATTAGTCTGGCTCCTCCACTGACATTGATTGCTCTTGCTTAATTACTTTCACCCAGATTTTAAACAGCTTGCTTGTTTTTGAGCCAGTTTTAATATAGATCTGCATAGAATGCCAATGTTCTTTACAGCAAATGCCTGGGGTGCGGGTTTGTTTCTTGAAGTGTGAGTGATGCTCTCCTTGAAAAAAGACTAAGAATAAGTGTGAATAATGTCCTCCTGCTCTGACGCCTGAAGTGTCGATGACCTGTTTTTGCACTGCCTGCTCGGATCTGTAGCCCACCGATCTTGTTCTCACGGCCTCGCTCGCTTCCTCTGCCTGGCCTTTTGTTTGTCAACTCGACGGAGCTTCCCGCCAAGGAACTGTTGAAATGAGAAACTGATGCAGGGTCTCCGAAAGCTTCGAGACGAGAACCTTTTTCCTTTTGTCTGGTAGCACTAGCTTAGCGAAAAATCAGATTTACTCCATATATATTACAGAGTCTGTGCTCGGTGCCTGAAATGTGCTTCGTCATGAGGCTGAATGGTGTGAAGACCTGGGTGTTATTTGTACTTTTGTTAATCTTTTTCAGATAACAGCATGTCACACAGTGCTAGAAACATTTAAGCCAGGCCTTTTGACATTTTTTAAGTTTATTTTTCTAATTTTCTGTGTAATGAAGAAGCTAATATGTAAACAAGGTCATTCAGTGTTGTCTGACATTGTTGTTTGAATTGTTCACTTCAGTGGTTATAGTACATTTCATTTAATGACACTAAACGTGATCTCAGAGAAAGATTTCGAGATAGGATTTTGGCTTAAAACATAATTTTTCACATCCATTACTGAGATGAACATGGAGGTTGATGACAAAGCTGAACTATTTTTTGAAAGTTTTAGTAAATAAAACTACTATATTTGTATCTCCAAGTCAAGCTGTCAAGTAAATTTGTATTGTCATTTTAACCATATACACAATACACATGCCTTCAGGACCATGGTGCAACACAAGAACAGAAACAGAAACACCACAAGACCACAAGTCCGGATGGGATGATACAAAAACAAAATTACATCACCAATTTGACATGAAACTACCCTCAATGAATTTGGTTACATCTCAGTTGTTGAATTGTGTGGAAATAATTAAATTAGATGACACTGAATTACACAGAGTCTAGAATTTTTTTTTTTGGATCACTTTAAAACCAATGCATTTCATCATTTCTCCCTTCTCTGAGCAGTTGACAGCCGGGGGCTGGGCAGAGGGGGACCTGGCCAGTGTTCTGAACCTTTTTTCCAGTTCATTGAATCATTGACGGTTTATCCCCCTGACATAGCCACCTATGCAGCAGGTCGCTTATCAGGGGTTTAAAGTATCAAACGTGATGGAGGCGCACAGGCAGTTCTGTGTGTCCCGGTGAAATCCTTTCAGCTTGCTTCAATGCAAATTCACATGGAAAAAAATCCTTTTTGATTATACCATCTGTCGGGTGCATCACAGTGACCGGAGAAAATGACTTCATCCAGCCCTGATTTCGTTGAGAACCGCAACAAAATGAGCATGTCTGTTTATGACCATTAAGTTTTAGACTATGTTCACATTCAGATGTCATGCTCAAATCTGACTTTTCTGGCATAATGGTTCACATTTGTGTGGGTAACTGACTCGTGTCTTTAGTGCAAATAAACCTGCATCAGCACGCCCACATTCAGATCAGTAGTGTCACATAAATTAACCTCTACGAGTGATGAAACTGTGGACTCTACACCCAAATAGTGCACTGTATGTTCAGTAGGCTTCTGGGCACATTGACTGAATCCCAAATGGCTCTTTGTTACATATCAAATGCACTGTTTGGGGGTAGAAACCCCTTTTTATGACCTATGTAGTGCACATTGTAAGGAGGATACAGCCTAAGTAGCAGCAAAAGCCATCTCAGTGGATCATTCATTCTAAACAGCTCTCAGTATTAGATATTAAAGCAGGAGGAACAGTGGAAAATATATATAATTCAGATCTGAGCATTTACATTAAGGTCACATAGAATCAGATACATATCTGATATACAATCACAATTAGAAAAATCATATAGTGGTTTGGGAGTTGCCCCTGTGATCCAAAGGCTAGGGTTTCAAATCCCAGGACTGCTAGTGGCACCACTTGCCCCCCTAATGGTGGCTGCCCACTGCATCACTTGGTAATTGGGTTAAACGTAGAGAAAGAATTTCACATTGTTCACACTGTGTGCTGTGGTGTGTTCACGCATGCCTATAAGGGGCCACTTTAAACACAGATTTGGATAGACTGTATTAAGGCTGCTATAGACATATGTCATGTGCCACTGAGAGGAGATTTAGCTCATCAAAACCTTCCTGAGACAAGATACCATGTCAGTACTCCTAAAACAGTCAGGCTAATTTGAAACAGTGGCAGATGTTCTCAAATTGTGTTTTATGAATTGAGAAACTGTCGTTTGAAGAGACTGAAATTGAAATTGTTTGTTGCTGTTTTTCCAGAAACTTTAGGTTGGCAAAAATGCTGAGTATAAAACTTGATTTCCCTCTTAGTTCTGGGATGTTGGTTCACTCTACACTGAGAGCGAGAGCACAGACTCTTCGACACTCTGCTGTGTTTTTGTTCAGAATAGAAGGGATGTTAATGAGCAACTTCAACTCAGCCAAGACATTACACTCCTCCAACACTACTAAATGGTCTGTCTGATGTAGCCAAGCACTCTCACCCTGCTCCACAGCTTTCTACATCTAGGATCCTTTCCAGTATGTTTAGTTTGCATTTTCAACATTAAAAGAAAACTCTGTTTCTTCTTTAGTCTTGCATGTAGGACAGGGATTGTAACTGACGCTGCTGAAGGGAATGCCTTTCTGTTCAGTCAGCACTCAGAGAACTTTCTGTTTTTTTTCTCTTTGGTTGTTTGTGTGTTGCTTTTCCATAATTGCGAAGCTGTTGGTGTTTTGTTTTTTCTAGGAAGCGGACACGGATGATAACCAGGGAACTCTGGGCTTTGACGAGTTCTGCTCCTTCTATAAGATGATGTCAACTCGACGGGATCTGTACCTGCTGATGCTTACCTACAGTAACCACAAAGACCATCTGGACACAGATGACTTAGCGCGCTTTCTTGAGAATGAACAAAAGGTGAGGCTTTGTGGATGTTTTTTCCTTTTGTTTTTGGGCTGTGTCACTATTTCAAGTACTAAGTAATAGCAAGGTTTGATCAGTTGGAAACTTCAAAATGCACGACCAAAATGCTGCCAAAAACAACTATGTTTCCCATTTCAGTGTAAAAGATCCAAATGGTCAGAAACGGAAAATATAATCAGTCAGTGTATCTATCAGCTGTTATGCACAAATTCTTTAGATGACTTCACATGACTGTGATGTGCAAGAGAAGAGTGTGGCCCACTGTGTGAGGTGGATGGGATATGTTCCTTTTTAGCTTTTGCTAGAGCAGTTTTAACATCCCTCTGTCAGCTGCACAGCACTAACAATGCTAAGATGCCAGGTGGAAGTGGCTGTGATCACTTAATGAGGGCTGAAGTTGCTATTTTACTTCGCTATTACTCACCGAATCAATGAGAACGCCAGTTCTGTGTCACTCTACAAGTAGTGTTGAGAATTGTATCTGCTACCACATTTGCTGGAAATGCATGAAAAACCTGTTTCCATCACAATTTTCACATTTCTTCTTCATCTGTAAACCAACGTATCCACCACATCCAAGAGTAGAAAAGTTTTTTTTTCAAATTGCTGTGTTTTTCATCCAGGTTTTTTATATACATTATTAAAACACAATGATCACAATACAATTACAGTATTTCTTATACTGTTTAGTTGAGCCAGACCAGTTACTGAGTGTCCATTAAAATATACGGAGAAGTATATAATGACCTACTTTATCATAATAACTATCAAAATTGTCACATTGCCTTCCCCTACTTCCAGGTTTGTGCCGTATATCTGTGCATTAAAAGGTGTACGCATCCCCCAGCATCCTAATACGTCCCCTTGGCTACATGCCCTCTTTCTCAACTCAGGCATGTAATTTGATAAGCTTGGTGATGAATATGCATCCTGACTCTTCCCTGTTAATGGGACCAAAGGCATTTTTAAAAATCAGAAACCCTGAGCCTCTGAAAGCCTCTCCCACTTCTCTTTCTGTCCGTTTCTCACATACCAAAGATTGCCCATATTTCAAGAGCCTCTTCAATCATATTATAATTTTTAGGGCTTTCTAGGGAACCTTTATTGCAGCATTCTAAATAGATCCTACATTGCATCAAAGGATGTCTCAAAAATAGTTCCTGGCATCTGGCTTTATATGCACACAGACATGACGAATTAATAATTATGAGGTTAGCCAAGGTACAGTTTGTCTCAAAAACATAAATTCAAGAGGCGAGGTCTGTTCAGTACAGATGCAGATACATTTCTAAGCCTTTTTATGACTTTAAATTAAGGATTGGGTTTCCAGTCCTTTCAGCTCTCAAAGCCAGCGTGACCAGCTTTTGGTGGTCTTGTGTCTGGTGTATTTGTGGCTTTTTGAACAGACAAACTATTTTAAATTGATAGCAGACATAACAAACAGGCAGGATAGCTTGTAATAGGCTTAGTTAGTGCTGATCCAAAAAAAGAATGTCAAATATTTGTTTACTGGTGTTGTTGTGAGACCATTAATTTATATATATATATATAATGATATTATTATTATTATTATTATTATTATTATTATTATTATTATTATTGGTGATTTGATTATTATTATTGGTGTTTTTATTAGGTCACACTGTGAGGGCTAAATGAACAGATAAGACATACTACTACATTCAGATACTGTCTGTTATCCAACGTTACAATCGTTAAATCAGATTATTTTCCCCTTAATGAGCCAAACAGGCAATTAAAATTCTTAAATGAAAAATCTATTTATAAACAGAAATCAAAATGCTACATCAAGAGAGGCAGGTGAACGGATGAACAAGGTGTTACACAAGGGCATTTCAGAACAGGTGTAGTAGCAATGCTCACCTGCCTCAAGGGATTCACATCACTAAATTACATCAGACATTTAACAAATTTGCTGATTGTGTGTTTGAGTTTCGGATTTGGAACTTGGCAAGTTCTGCTCTTGGCATCCCATGCAGTTAAGCATCACTAGTGCTTTTGTAAGTGACTGGCTTCTTATGAAATCATAACATAGAGACTGAAACTTCTTGAAATGTCAGAAGGTGTCTTGTGAAAGGTTAACTTTGAAAATAATGGTTGTGTAATGCTAACCATTCTGAATAAAAAAATCAAAGTTTTAAATACACTGTTAAAGGACAGTCATGTATGTGTTTGATCAATCTAAATAAAATAGACATTAATAGATGCCATATTTGAGTTTTGGTGGGTGGGGGTTATGGGTGGAACTGATGTGCTAGTGTTATTAAAAGCATTGCATTTGATTCAGAAATTATGCCAGCGACCTTAATTGAGAAACTAGCATTCAGAATTGATTTTTGCTCATAGTAAGTAACAAGTAAATCTCATTTTCACATTTCAAAGCAAGCGCAAACAAGAGAAATGAGAAAAGATCCCACCGTTAAAGCTCACAGTTAGATTTTTGATGCACCATTTAAATTCAATCACAAAAGCAATACAAGAGTTCTGAGCAAAGCTGACCAAGCCAATTAGTCCAAAGCTCTGCTTTTGGTTAAGCACTGGAAAACGCGTTGAGCTCTAGTGCACAGCATAGCCTGGAACTGGGACCATAGCGGTTGGATGCATAGTCCCCATCCTCCTCCCCCGCTGTGTTAGAAGGGGCCTGATGCTGATTGACATGGATGGAAATCTGATCGACTAATCGGCCCATTTAAGGCCCAGCTGTCGGCCGCAACAATCGGATTCCACAGCCGGAGTGGGCCGGCCACATGCAAGGATGTTTCTCAATGGGATTAGATTCATTCTGTTTGGTAAACACTTTGGGCTTTTCGCTTTTTTACACTTTGGTTTACCTGATGTGAAAACTGCAAATTCTGTATGTGTAGATAATCTGTCTATAATTTCCATTGAAATTGGATAACACTTTTTTTTGCTGTTGTTGATATGCAATCTCACTCATTGCATTTGTATTTGTTTCAGATGACAAAGGTGACGAAAGAGCACTGTCTTGAAATTGTTGCCAAGTTTGAGCCATGTCCTGAAAACCAGAAACAGGAGGTTCTGGGTATTGATGGTAGGATGAAATCTAGAACAAGGGAATTCTGTGCATGTTATTGTTTTCCTAACTCATTGCACACTTGACTCAATCAACTAATAATGTCCTTATTATCAAAATGTTTTATCAATATATGGCCATTGAATATTGAGGCCAAATTAAGACTGTGACTAGAATGATAGAAACATGTTTGTAATAATTGCCATGCATGCTTCCAAAAACTAACTCATGACCCTTCAGCAGAGTTTCAAAAGATACACAAACAGAGGTGAAATAATTTGTTACCCCAAAAATGAAGAAAATGAATGATTTTATATTATTTATAATGTGATTATATAAAGTTAATTAAGTCATGCTTCTTGTTCTTTATGGACACTGCTAAACTGTCAATCACTAGTTGCTCAGTGGCTTTCTGTAAACACAGAGAACCATCATGGTTAAAATAAGCACATCTTAAATGTATGTAGTCCTACATACATTAGATTATCTTGTTATAGCAATATACAACTTTAATTAGTTATAGCACGGAGTACTCTGGGACGAGGTTTGGGATTTTGCTAATGTATTAACAATGCTGACCGTCTCAAAGAGATAAATGTGACCAATTAAGTATTCAATGTTGGCCCTTTAAGCTCTAAGAAGTGCCGATGTTCATTCTGTTCACTGGTAAAATTCTACCCCTACAGGTTTTACAAATTACATGCGAAGCCCATCTGGGGACATCTTTAACTCTGAACACTATGAGGTCAACCAAGACATGACCCAGCCGCTGTGCAACTATTTCATTGCCTCCTCTCACAACACCTATCTAATGGGAGACCAGCTGATGTCTCAGTCTAGAGTGGACATGTATGCCTGGGTGCTGCAGGCAGGCTGCAGATGCGTGGAAGGTCAGTAGCCATTCACCTGGACCTTCTTAATGTAGTGCAGTTTTCATCTTTTTATATTAAGTAAAAATTGCTCTTTAAAACAGACTCTGCCTTTTTGATGAATTATCAGTGACAAGGCATATTAATTTGATGAAGACATATTCCAAATATTCTACCACTCTCTCTTTCTAATTCATATGCTTTCTACTTTCTTGGATGGTTACACATGGTTTACAAATGCTTAGTATTAGTCTATTTCTATTGATTTGCCTTTTTAAAACCTCAGCTGTAATTAAATAATCAATTATTGTATTGAATGAGTGAATTAAAAAGAGTGCCCAAATGTGTTCCTATTCTAACCCTGAGGCCTGATTGCTGTTGTTATTCTATAACCTGTATATCTAAAGTCCATTTTAGATATTTAAATACTATTGCTTATCTTTTTTTTATTTGGCAGTGGACTGCTGGGATGGGCAAGACGGAGAGCCAATCGTACACCACGGCTACACTCTAACTTCCAAAATTCTTTTTAAAGACGTCATTGAGACCATCAACAAATATGCGTTCGTCAAGAACCCGTAAGTAACAAAGTTTATGGCTTGCAGTGTCGCCCATTTTCTAGATTTTTATGGATTTTTTTATGGATCTATTGGATTCAATATCATTTTGAATGTATATATTTTCTTGTTTTAGATATTTTAGTTCAAATATTTTCTTGATTTAGGTATTTTGGTTTAGATACTTTTGATTGATATTTTTTGGTTGTGAAGTTGTATAGGTGTAGATTTTAGTGATTTTGATTTGGATTTTGATAGGCAGACTCTATTCATGCAAAATCGTGTGTATTGTATGTAACAATACTCTTCAGTGATGCATATTTTCCATGTCAGATTTCATTAACACCCTCATTGCTAAAGGTGCTACTGAGATGCGCACAGCCAGGGCTGTGCTGCAAACAAAGTGTTATTTTTAGACCACGTCTCTTAAGCAGGCTCCAAAACGTGTGGGTTTTGACATGCGGCCGTTTTGGACTGCCGCTGCACTTTTTCTGTAAGCCAATAATTCGTCATGACGGGAATGTTAAACATATGCCGCCTTGTAACCTCCCTCAGGGGTTCTTCTTCAGAGTGAACGTTAAGATGAGGATTTGCACATTCTCTCATAGACAGAAGCTTCATGCATAGATTACACTGACATTTTCTGTTCTCATTTGTCACAAACATGTTTTGATCAAGATAACACATGCATGATAATACACTGCACACTTCAGTCTGCTTTTTTATTGTTTCAGTGCTTAATTGAGGCACTTAGTGATCTGCCTTGACACCATAATGCTAACAGGCTGTTAAAATAAAGTAAAGTGACCCCTTATAGTCACGTATAAACACACCACAGCACATAGTGTGAACAGTGTGAAATTTTTTCTCTATTTTTAACCCATTTACCAAGTGAAGCAGTGGGTTGCCACCAACGAGGGGTACCCGGGGTGCCGTGTGTGGGGATGGTACTTTGCTCAAGCGTACCTTAGTGATGACACTGAGTGATGAGCACTGCTGGGATTCGAACCCACAACCTTCTGGTTGCAGGGGCAACGCGCTAACCACTAGACATTTTCTATTCCTATTTGTCACAAAGATGTTTTTGATCAAGAGCACACGTGCATGGTAATACACTTCACCCTCACACTGCTTTTTTATTGATTCAATGCTTAATTGAGGCCCTCTGTGATCTGCCTTGACACCATAATGCTAACATGCGGTTAGACATGCTGTTAATTGTTGTACCTAATATTTATTGCTTGTTAGCAAAATAAGCCTTGTAGCTCCACTGCAGAACTGATTTTGGCAGCTAATGATCGGATTGGCTACATATGAGCTAAAGTAAAAAAACTGTGTGGTTCTCTTTCCAGGTATCCAGTGATCGTGTCCATTGAGAACCACTGCAGTGTTCCGCAGCAGAAGAAGATGGCTCAGTATCTGGTGGAGATTTTAGGGGAAAAGCTGAACGTGTCCTCTGTCAGTATTGATGAATCTGGACTCCTGCCCTCACCTGAAGCTCTCAAAGGGAAAATCCTCATCAAGGTCAACTTTTTACAGATGCTACTGCCTTTACACAAACAGTTTGCCATCTGAAAGTCAAATGGAGACACTGGGAGGCGACACAGGGATGTAAAGAACAAAGCATGACAGAATGTGGCTGGCAGGCAAATTTCTTTCATCTTTACTTTTGCATCTTTTCAAACAGAACAGTTTGAGAGAGTATCAGCTTTTGTAGTTCAAAGACAGTTCCAGGTTATCTCCAGAGAAGGTAGCATTTAGAACAATGTGAGCATTTTGGTCCCCATGACTTTGTAATCCCTACATAATATGATACAAAATTACATTTTTATAAAGAGTAAACAAATATACAGTTCACGTTAGAAAAAAAACTCACAGAAACTCAAAGTTAATTGAAATTACTATGACAAAGAGACACATCTCTTTACACATGCTGTTTTTTGAGGTGCAGCATAAGCTAGAAAATAGTCATTAACTCAGAATAATTAGGTATAGTAGCCTTAAGCAATACTATACTTTTTTACCTAATTGGAATACACCAGTAGACCTTTTCATTGTGTCAACATTTTGTGATGAACATACCAATTAATTGTGGTCTAAACTTAATTGGAAATTATTTGTATTCCATTAATTAAAACATTATAAGTCCAGAAGGTCGTTGCTAAAAAAGATTTTTTTGCAACTTCTGACAATAAGCAACACGCCATCAGCCGGCTGCCAAAGTTTTATTGTATTTTGTGTCAGATTTTTTTCCTCTTCAGGTAAAAGTAATTGTTGGCAACATTAGCATTGTTGGCTCATAAAAGCCAGTCTTTAATGATTATGTCTGCAGGCGACTAATGGCAGATCCTTCAAAATGTGACTATGTTATAAAACTAACGTATCTATTATACACTTATTTAATGAAACAACCCTGCGTTTTGGAAAAAGGTCCTTTGAATGCCAAATGTGATTGAGGATGTGCCTCTTATATGCCATGCTCTGGTCTATTATCTGTTGTATGTGTTGAGCTTCAGCGGGTTCATTTGTCTACATTAGAGAAACGCACATGCTTAACAATCCACTTTCTGGGATCTTACTGTATGACATATTTGCTGCCTTGAGACTAACAGGAAAACAGGCAATGGAAAAGCAGGTATAGCAGAACACAGAGCCGGTGCTATAATTGGAAGCCCAGTGACGTTGGACACAGGAGAGCTAACCTTAAAGCATAAACTGGGCCAGCGGACAGTATTGACAAATTGCTTCGCACTGGCGGTGGGTCAGCGAGCAACTCTCCAGCGGCAGCCTAAACCCACACTCCCCGAGCTACAGTGGCGTTGCCTCTGCCAGATGCTCTCACCCAAGCCTACTGTTGATTTTTCATCCGTGCTTGTGCATTATTGAGCTACGTGCTTTCACATATGCTTTAGACAGCTTGGAAATGTCCAATAAATCCTATAAACTGAAAGTACAATGATCAGCAAGAAAATACGATGAGGAATTAGATATAAATTCGTAGTCCTGTATGAAGTAGTGGGTATACTGTGACTAGACAATATTGTGAATGTTTTTTTTATGTAGTATAACTGTAATGTTAAATAGTTTTATTTAGTATTCTAGAAATTTTCATTATGAGGCAATAGTTTTGGTCAGGGTACCGTCCCCATACGCTGCTCTCTGGGCGCCCCTCATTGGTGTCAGACCCCCACTATTTTGCCATTATCAACATTACACTTTATGTATGCTCCTGCAGGTTTAAATGTGTATTCACTAATGCTGGGCAATGATGACAATTTTACTTGCGATTAATCGCATGGTTTCCTACGACTAATCGTGATTAATTGCAGTAGTATATGGCTCACTTTTCTTTTTAAAGTACTGCTGTGATGATAGACTAAAAACTCCAATACCCATAATCCTGTGACGGAGAGAAGCGCATTACAGGGAAAAGCCGAGACTAGTGGTGTGTGTGTTTGGGAATGAGTATGTGAAACCAGCTGTTTCAGAATTAAAGTGTTTATTAGGACCAATTAAAGTCATAATAGTGAGTTCTTGACAACTGCTATATGAACAAAAGTGCAAGAACATTTGGTTTGCAAAAGTTTTAAAAAAATGAGCTTTTTAACAGCAGTGTTCCTTTTAAGATAAGCCTTTATTAGTCCCACAAGTGGCAAATTTCTTTATCACAGTTACACAGCTGCAGTTCAAATATTTTAAAATATCAACTTAAACAGTAATGAAATCAAATCAAATATTAAAACAAAGCTACTTGCCACTGCAGGGCATTCACGTTTTATCTAGTTTGTTATAGAAAACCAAGTTCCCCTCAGAGTCCAGTGCATTATAGCAGCTGTAAAGGAGGACCAACTCCATATGAAAGTCTATGTATCTGAATGCAGTGTCATTAAAGACCCTGTTATTGTAATGGTCAGGCATCCCAATACTTTTGTCCATATATGGACAAAAGTAATGGGACGACTGACCCCCCGCGAAAACCAGACGAGACTCAGAGCTGCATGCTGTGCGCACCCACAAGCCCAAAAAGGAACTAGCTTTCAAAATAAAAGGATTTTTTTTTAAAACCTGCGTGCGATAAAATAATTGTCAGGGTTAAGTAAATAATGCATTAACGCGATATACCGCCTTAACGTGCCCAGCACTAGTATTCACACATGTTGGTGGCCTGTGTATTATGTAGATTGCATCTCTGCTATGACTCCTTAGACCAGCCCTGCAGATTTGCACATTGACTGATTTGTTGGCTTTCTTTATAATCCAAAGCGGGATTTGAAAACTGAGAGACGGAGTGAAGTCGAGTTTGGCGTTTTTCCCACTTTGGCACCTGATAATATTGATGAGTTGAGTCAGGTGCAAAAACACCAAACTGTGCAGGAATCTGGCCCTGGTCTTCTGTTCAAAAGGAACAAAATTGCCACAAAATTGAGCTGCATTCAGTCTTTAGAGGAATGTGGAGCTTATCACTGATTTTGATTTCCACAGATGAGTCAAAATACAGTGGAAACAAAAGCACCACGACGGGCAAAAAGGGGAGTAAAAAGCTAATCAGCATGATCCTGGCTGCAAGCGGGGGAACATGGGAGCGTCCCGCTCTCCTTCGCTGGCTGTTATCGCTCTAACCTGGTGCGGCTTTACCTTGTTAAACAGTTCGGAATTTATTTCTTCCAGCACGAGGGCTCCTCTGACGCTGCAAGGAATTGATTGTCGCTTTTTCATGCCGGTCTCCATCACCTACCTGTCCTTTTGTTATTGTCCCTGCGGACTACTGCTCCGTCTCACCGGGCGGCGGAGAAGAGCGCTATTATGGGCCTGTCAATCAAACGATTACTGATAAGTAAGCCGGAGAGCCGACGAGCCCCCCCGGGCCTCCCCAGCAATTCAGACCTGTTGTTACCTGTTGTATTTTTTTAAAGGAAAAGAAATTCTTCCTGCTGGTGTCAAAGCCGCTGATGCTTTGTTTGTACTTTTTAATGAAGGAACGGGATTAGGAGGATGATTTCAACAATGTTAAACAATGTTGGATTCGGGATGTATTCGTTAATTGAGATCTTCACAGTTTAGGGCTAGTCTTATGCTAATTGGTGGTCATCAGTGTTTGTTAACTACATTCACTTCATCATGCTGGTGTGAAAGTGAAACAAAGGCAAATGTCAAACTATCACTTTAAGATCATCTGAGGTGTTAAGACCATCCGAAAGGAGCTGTAGTGTATGGTAATAAAAAAGGTCTTCTTGATTTGCATTATGTTTCGTGTATGTGTGTTATGCAGGGTAAGAAACTGCCCCCGAATATTGATGAGAACGCGGAGGAGGGTGACGTGTCAGACGAGGACAGTGCGGATGAGATGGAGGATGACTGTAAGCTGATGAATGGAGACGTAAGTGCTCTTCGGCTCTTCCTCTTACTTTACTGGAGCTTAGATCCTGGGCCTGCCTCCGGGCTCAGGAGCTCTCCAGGGTACTCCAGAGTCTCTCTCTCCCTCTCTCTCTCTCTCTCTCTCTCTCTCTCTCTCTCTCTCTCTCTCTCTCTTACACACACACACACACTCACACACTGCTCTCTGTTCTCCTTTTGCCTTTTCTCTTTATATTTCTCTTCTCTTTCACTTTCTCTGTCTTTCGCTTCTTTTATTCTCTCTCTTGTTTTCTTTCTTTAGTGTTTCCATGACGCACAGTCTCTCTCTTTCTCTCTTTCTCTCTCTCTCTCTCTCTGTTCTCCATTCCTGCTATATTTCTCTTTTTCTCTTTACATTTGCCTTAAATACTCCTCTCTCTCTCTACCTCTCTTTCTCTCTCTCGCTCATATTCTGAGCATTCTTTGCACTCTCTCTATGCTCTACATTCTCTGTTTTCTCTTTTCATTTCACTTATCCACTCCCCCTCCCTCTTGTCTTCCTGTCTCTCCTTTCTCTTCTGTCACACATAAGTGGTGGTTATTTTACTACTCTTCATCACGCTTTATTCCGCTCTATCCATATCACAGCACAGGTAAGTCAGGTAGAGGATGTGACTGTGTTTAAAGAGCTGTGAATAAAGGTTCCTTTAGGTCAGTTACTTGGTGGTGTAATTGTGCACAGTGCAGTGTGGTGTGTCTTGAGTGCCTGTGTCCCTTTTTTCTTACCGTTTTAATGGTTCAGTCGTATCACTCTTTTACATTTATATGCCGAGGCTCTTTGTGCAAAGTAAAATGTTAAAAGAGTCATTCATTTTTCATGAAGCCCTGTCTGAATTGTCTTAAGTGCCCAAAATTCACAGGATCCAGCTGCCCTTTTTGACTGCTGGAGAATGGTGAGGTTTGTTGGCTCACCATGTATTTGTGTGTGTGTACATAGTTTTTTAACAGGTGAGGTTTCGTTCGTGTTAAGGTTTAGCAGCTGAGGTTTCATTTTCAGCTTAAAATGTTTCATACCTTCCCCTCGCTCATATCAGCAGGTGAGGCATGGCTGGTTCGTTACAGTGCGTATCGGAAGCAGTGGCTTCCGCCTTTATGCAGATGAGTCTTGCTTTTCCAAAATGACTTCCACTTTTGTCTCCATTTTTTATTCTCTTTGAAAATGCAGCTCAAAGCGAAGTGTCTCACGTGTATCCCTCTCCCTCTATTTCCCCTCTAACCCTCCCCCTCTCCCCTCTCTTTTGCCTGAGCTGGAAGACACTGTGTAATATAATAAATATTGAGGAGGGGAACACTAGTCTCCCCAGCCTGCGAAGGCATTAGCAGCTGGCCAGGGGACTCTTCTCCCAGGTATTCGAAGGAAGCACGATAAAACAGAGCACACAACCATCATTGTTTCCTGTAGTCTTTTTTTCCTGGACTGTGACAGGCGGGTTTGCTATTACACAGTTTAATCATCAGCTATTTGGTGTACCCTGCATCACTTAGGAGACAATATAACTGTTTGATGAAACTGTTATATTGATTAAACAAAAAATCATTGAAATTGCTAGAACTAATGTTTAGAAACAGAACATTTGCCATCGTGAAAATATTTGTAAATATTACATACGGTTGCTTTCATAACAAACCTTCACATCTCTGGAATGAAAATTTCATGGTAGACAAATTAAGTCTGTTAATGTAATAGGATTTAAGACATTCTATAATTGGTTAGGATATAGTTTTACCTTTGGTGTGGCCCTTTCCAGCTCATATGGTCGTTAAACCACCCCAGCTTGCATATGATCACTCCTTGTGTTCAGCCTTTAATAAAGCAAGTGGTCCTATGAGCACCAGCTGTATTCTTTATATAGGAGCACATTCGCCAAAGCACATATTCATTTATTTAGGTTGTCATGACCACTGACTGCATTAAGATCGGTACTCAAACATTTAAACATCATTCATAGGAATGAAATTACATCTGTGCAACCAATTGCACAATGAATAACAGTTGCAGCTACATAATTTATATTCTGTAATAACAGGTTTAACTCCCTTTTTTATTTTTTCAGGGAATTTGATGAAAGCAGTAACTTTAATCAAATTAAAATCAGCCAATTCTATTCTCCTACCTACAAACCCAAATGTGATCAAAATGTCTGCCAAATGAATGCAGTGTAATGTACTGATATCCCTTGAAAGTTTCTCATTTCTTTCAATGAGTGAGAAATAATGAATATAAAGTGACATGTTGCTTTTATCACTGATTAGAGCTAATATATTTAATGGTTAGGCAAACCTGGGCCTTTACCTTTCAAGTGGGTCGTCTGTGTATTACCTAGATCGTCTCATGTCGAAACTACACAAGCTGTAGGCATCTGTGGATTTGGACATGTGTGGCTCAGTTTGGTGATCTATTGTTGAAAAAGTACAGTCAAGCAGAACTGATAGATTTCTGATAGATGGCTCAGCTGCACATGGGTATATGTCTAAGGCCATGAAAGCAGCGCAAAACTTTGTTCTGAGACAGTACTTTCTGGTCCGGCTCTGGTGCCTTGTCAGTTGCGTCTACCATCACGGCCAATTCAGCTGCTCTCAAAAGCACTTCTCACCAGAGCTGTTAAGGAAATAGCTGAAGTGAAGTGTTATGAGCCTTTTTTGCAGTCTTTTTTTTTTGGGTTGATTAAAATCTATATTACATTTGCAAAGTGTTTACATGAGAATGGCACACGTGCCATGTACTGTTACACTGTCAGGACTGAGACTACTCATTTACATTTACATTTACGGCATTTAGCTGACGCTCTTATCCAGAGCGACGTACAACAGTGCTTAAGTCGTCTAC
>JBBJLS010000016.1:4057722-4073024 GCA_037577275.1 Bryconaethiops microstoma
TGTGTGTGTGTGTGTGTGTGTGTGTGTGTGTGTGTGTGTGTGTGTGTGTGTGTGTGTGTGTGTGTGTGTGTGAACGTACCCACATGTATGTGTGTTTTGTATGATGTTTACCTGCTGGGACTATTTCCGCAGAAGGAAGAAAACCATGAAATTGTCCAGGGCTCTGTCTGACCTGGTGAAATACACGAAATCTGTGGCCATGCAGGACCTGGAGACACAAGGTAAGGAGAGAACTCAGGATGATTCCATCTCTTTTTTTAAAACAGGCTTTAGAATTGATGATTGAAGTTGGAGTGGCATGTCACAGACAGCCTAAAAGTTGTACATGTGATTAAAAAGTTAAAGAGTTACACACCTGCAAACCATGATCTGCAAACCTTGTAAACAGTCCTTGTTTTTTTTGTTATTGTTTTTTTTTTTTTAAAGGCAGAGGTGCATAACACTATCTTTCTTAAGTACCTGGTCTATAAAACAATAATGATAAGAATCTTCAATTCAGTGTGTGTAGCAAAGCCTTAAGGCTTGAGTGTGGAATTGATTTGGTTTTCTGATGTAATACAGTGCAACCAGACCAAACTTTCTTTAGGACTCAAACTACTGCGCAGACTTCAAACTGAACATTAAGAAAAATGTATAACTCCAGTAATTCTTGATATTAAATATGATCATTGGTTCCAGTTCCTCTGTGGTTGTCTTTTCTGTCCAGTATAGTCTGCTGAAGGTATTGCGTTTAAAAGTTGTATTTGAATGAGAGGGTTTCAATGGCAGATTCTATCATGGTCGCAAACAACATGCAAGCACTTATGCTTCCACCTGCATTACTATGTCTAGTTCATTGCATTAAAAGTGTTAAAAAGGTTGTGGGGTTAATATCACATTGATAGCTGTGCTAATTTGGGGTTGGTGGTGGCCTAGTGGTTAGGGAGTTCGCCTTGAGATCATTAGGTTGTGGGTTTGAATCCCTGGACTGCTAGTGACACCACTGACGTACCCTTGAGCAAGGTACCATCCCCACACACTGTTCTCCGGGCACCCCCTGTTGGTGGCAGCCCACTGCTTCACCTGCTGAATTGGTCCAATGCAGAGAAAGAATGTCACAGTTGTTGTGTGCTATGGTGTGTTCATACATGACTATAAGAAGCTAGTTTACTTTTCCAAAATATATTTTCTCTTTTTCTGAACATATTTTAACTGAAATGCTTTAAAAATGATGCAGGTGGAAGCAGCTGGCTGGTATCATCGCTTAGTGAGACCAAGGCACACCAGATGATGCAACAGAAGCCTGCACAGTTTGTGCGTTTCAACCAACGGCAGCTGTCCCGCATCTACCCCTCATCCTACCGTGTGGACTCCAGCAACTTCAACCCGCAGCCCTTTTGGAACTCCGGCAGCCATCTGGGTACGCCACTGTCCGCTGCCAAAATCCACAGACACTCAGATGCACTATTGGATCTCCACAATTAACAGTGTAGAGAAAATTTGCCATTAGTAGAGAAAATAGGTGAGAGGTGTGCTATTAGAAGATTTGAAACATGCAATGTAACACGAGTAAAAAACTGATCCAGGATTATCCAAGTTCGTTTATTTGTCCTTCCTTTCTATGGAAGTGCTATTATACAAGCTATAAGATCACAAAAGATAATGCAATCTTTACTGTTGCTGTAAAGGAGTATCAAACTAAATACTTCACCATTCTTGGACCTAATGCTTGATATATCTCAAAAATATAACAAAATCAAAGTGAATGTAAGCTTGTCTTTAAAACTGTGAAAACTGATTGAGAAATACAGTGAGTGGCAAGTTTGTGGTGTTTATCATATATGTTTTATAAGCTGAGAATGAAGAGATATATTTAACAAAGTTCTTTGTTGTTCTTTACTGTGTGTGTGTGTGTGTGTGTGTGTGTATACAGTGGCTTTGAACTACCAGTCTGAGGGTCGAGTCCTTCAGCTGAACAGAGCAAAGTTCTACAGCAATGGCAACTGTGGCTACGTCATTAAACCGAAGTGCATGTGTGAAGGTGTGTTTGTTTTTTGTGGCATTTTATAATATTTTCTTAGGATTTATTCTTTAAGAGATGAAGTCAAAGCAAACAACTAAGCTATATTGTGTTTGTAAGAAGTGTAGTATAGCAGCTAAATATGAGGTCTGAGAATGTTTTTTTCTAAGAGCTATATTTGTATGATATATCTATCAGCTATACTACGCTGACTGAATATCTGTGCATACACTCATGGGTAAATTATGTGTCAATCTTGGGATGAAGCAGTCATACAGAGCATCAGGCAGCCATTCCCTAGGGAGCAAAGATACTGGCCACAGTTGAGACTGATTCTTTAAGGCCAGTGTTGTGTAGTCATGTATTTTTTCTGTGATGGGAGGCTGAAAGTCAATATCTCGAGTGTGGGAATAACTCTCTTCATGAGCTCAGTTTTCCTACCTTTATAGATTGCATTTCTCAGCATAGTGCTAGCCTGTTGTATCAAGTGAAATTTATCTCAGCCCACTGAAAAAAGATTTGCTGCTGTGAATGTATTCTTTAATTTATCAGTGAGTTGGTATAGATGGGACAGTTTAGTCCATTCTTGGAAAATGTCACCCTAAGAAGAGTGTAGATCAGAAAAACAACTGTCCAGTACAAGCATTGCAGAGTGTTCTTAAGAAACAAAAGAGAAAGATGTGGTCCTGTCCCGAGCAAAGCCATTTTCTCTTGCACAGGTAAGATGACATTAAATAAAACCATGACCTGAATACGGAAAATGATTTTTGTATATGTTTTCCTACTGTCAGGTTCCTTTAACCCGATGTCGGAGGACCCAATGCCTGGGCAGATGAGGAAACAGCTGGTGCTGAAGATCATCAGTGGCCAGCAGTTGCCCAAACCTAAAGACTCCATGTTGGGAGATCGAGGAGAGGTGAAAAAAAAAAATTATTAGCCCTTTTTTTGGGATCTTCCCAAATCTGTGCTGGTATTGTGAAGGTTACAGTACCTTGTGAAACCTCTTTTGTTTTGTGCTCTTTAGATCATTGATCCTTTTGTGGAGGTTGAAATCATTGGCCTTCCGATAGACTGCTGTAAAGAGCAGACCAGAGTTGTGGACGATAATGGTGAGTGAAACTGACACATCAGACAAATACTCAGCATTGTTTATGCTCAGTTAATACTGATGTGTGGAGATGTGTGTTATGTACAATGTTGTCACTCACGCTCTAACCAACGAAATAATTCATGAATGCTGAAAAATCATTTTTAACTCTTCTTAACATCCAGTTCTTCTTCTGCCTCTCTCTCTCACTCTCTCTGTCTCTCTCTCACTTTTTCTCTGTCTCTCTCTAACTCTCCCTCTCTCTTTCACTCTATTTTGGTCCCCATCCTTTTTCTCCCTCTATCTCTCTCTTTCTCTGTGCCGTCCTATCATCCTATCTCTCTCTCTATCTCTCTCACTCTCCCTCTACCTCTGCCTCTTTCTGTTCCATTGTCTCGCCCCTCCTACCTCAGGGTTCAACCCCATGTGGGAAGAAACCCTGGTCTTCACAGTGCACATGCCAGACATTGCACTCGTTCGCTTTCTGGTTTGGGATCATGACCCAATAGGCCAGGATTTCATCGGCCAAAGGACCATCGCCTTCAACAGCATGATCCCAGGTATCCTCCGTACCTTGACTGGGTTCATTTTGCTGTACTTCCTAATGGCCCTCTACAATTGAAGTGTTTATGAAATATTAGAGGAGAACAATAACCTGTAGCTTCTTATGGTTGCTACATTGGCCTGGGTAAATTAATAGGCTTCTGCATTAAATATTACAATAACAGGAATGTTTGGTACATACATGCACATAATTTTGAGACTATATCTTGTTTTTAGTGCAGCTAAAAAAACATATTATGAAATAGATCATTTATTATTCATTAATGACACTCAGTTAATCTCTTGCTTTTTAAACAAGTAGATGTCAATACAATTCGGTGAGACTGGTTTTGTTCCACAGGTTATCGTCATGTGTATTTAGAAGGGATGGAGGAGGCTTCTATCTTTGTTCACGTGGCCGTGAATGACATCACTGGTAAGGTAGGTACCTGAAAATCCTGGGGAAGTACAGGAACGTTTGACCATGGTTCTTGTTATGGGGCAGGCTAGTGTTTTTACTGTGTGTTTGTTTTTGTTTTTTGTTGTTGTTCTTATTTTTGTCCAAACATTTTATGTTTATTTGTATTTTAATACATTAATACATGGATACTTTGCCCTTTCCTTTTTATCTTTGGGGGCATTTTGTTACATAATAGAATCTTTTATATAAACAAAACAGAAAGTTCATTTCTTTTCAGGCCAAACACCCTGGCTTCAGTGTTGCTCTAAAAGAGTAGGTCATTCCGTAGCACCTAACTGAGTGCCCACTGGTCACTTTCCATGAAAACATTAAAGCAAACTTGTCAGTGCCAAGATATTACGTATTATTCCAAAATTTCAAACATATGTATTATTCATTTCGGTAACAAAAAGTCCATTTTGGAGGCTTTTTTTTGATCCATCTGACAATTCCGAACTCATTATACCACCATACATATTAATTTGTCTCAGGAATTTATCAATAGCCAGTTAATGTTTCAGACTAGTCCTTTCATTCTTGGATCATTTCACATATATTGCAAGAATTAAATTGTTAAATCATAACTTTTAAATTTTTTATGAAAATCCATTTTATGAAAATCCATGACATCACTAGGCTGTGGAATGATAGATATATCATACAAATATAGCTCCTAGGAAAAACATTCTCAGACCTCATATTTAACACAGAATTTAGATCAATCCCCCAAACTTTTTGAAAGACAGCTTTTTGGTTCGTCATACTTTTTACATCATTTTTATTATTTTGAAAATTAGTAACATGTGGTTGGCCTACATCATCAGAGATTGAGGGTTATATTAAGTTTCAAGTTCAAACTATTTCATGCCGTTTTTCATAAATTGTCTCCATTTTATTCTGACGATTACAGATATCTTTGTCTCTCTGCAGTTTTCTCTTTGTATAGTCTTCCCCTCTCTCTCTCTTCCTCTCTTTCTCGCTCTCTATCTCTCTCTCTCCCTCTGTCTCTGACCCCTTGCTCTTTCTCTATTTCTCTTTCTGCTTTCAGTGCAAGCAGCTTAGTCCAAAAGCTGTCTTTAGAGGCAGGAAAGTGTTAGGAGCCCTGACGCTGTCACTCAAACTTCAGGTGTAGTGAGACGCAATCAGCACCCTGCATGTGCCACATGACCCCTCTCCCAAACTCCACTGCCCCGCCCCTCTCGAGTGAGCAACCAAGCCTGGCTCATGTGCTAGCATTCAACCTTGCCAACTCATGCAAAAATGAGTTGTGACATAATTGTGACTGCCTATACCTCGCCAGCATTCTCATTTGACCCCTAAGCAGATCCAATGTCCCTGTTCTCTACTGTAGGCAATTGGTGGGGGAAAAAAGCAGAAGACACTGCGTTCCTGGGGTGACAATGCCTCCTCTTATTTCACTTAACTCAGGAGATTCTCAGTTTGCAATACAGCCTCGAATGCCTTGCTAGCAATATCAAGGCATTCCATTTGACAGAGCTTGAACCGTATGGTTGCATTGTCCTCAGGTCTGTAAAATTAGAAAGCACGTTCAACGATGTTATTCAGTCACACTCTGATGTTTTGTTGTGGCAATGAAGAGCAGGAGGTTACCAGGTACTCTTTATTGTATTCTTTTGTATCAGATCGGAATCAACTTAGATGTTTAATTATTATGTAAATGATCAGAACTATGCTGAGTGTGTTTAGCCTGTTGTTGCATTGTTTGTAGTTGTCCAATGATATGTATAATGACCCAAATTGAGGTACTTTATTTTTGTCATCTTTGCACTTGGTTATTCTTAACTTAAATTAGTATGAATTAAGTGCTTTTTAAAAATGCTACATATATAGATTAACACATTCCTCTAGCTACAAGCTGAGTAACACAATGTACAGAGCATTTGTGGGTTTGTCTAGTCTTGCCTTGTATTCCTTGATGTGTGTCATATTCGCCAGTGAGATGGTCAGTAAACACATTTCATATGGATCTACTTTGACATGGTTCATGAAATGACATTGGGTGCAGTTCCTTGCAGAGTGAATGTATTGCTCTTACATGCTCACTTTCATATGTGTAGATGGTAGGACAATGACATCATTATTCCAGGCTAAATGAATCAAGTGATCAGTTTCAGTCCAAGGCAGAGCAGATGACCCAGTGTCATTTTTATCCACATTTGTCACAAGTCACCGTACTTCATTACATTTCCACCCTGGTCTCCATCTTCATTTCAGTGTAGCTTAATTGTGTGTTCACAGACGGGCATTGGATTGCGTGAAAACCAGTCTGATGTTTTGTTCATATGAGTAGGTCACGCACTTGTGTTGTCTGTGTGCCAGTGGTGTTATTTACGGTATGTCTTAAAATGCCAACAAAAGTCTTCACTCAGAAATGATATTGCAAACAATTAACGAAAAAAAGCAAACTAACAATGTGAATGAAACCATGCTAACTAGTCCTTAATAGCTTTGAGCAATTCTTAGCTCCAAGCATTTTTGGGTGAAGTTGGATGAAAATTATATCAAAGTAAGGCTATTTCCAAAGTGATTATCATTTTACATACATATAATTTCAAGTTCACTTTAAGTCACTAGTCTTTCAGATTTTGCCACAAGATCACTGCCTGCTTGTTTTCTGTACTCTCACTTTAGGTTGTCCCTAGAATTTCCTCAGGGACCCATTTCAAGGTAATTGTTGTCGTTCCCCAGAAATTAAAGTTTCCAGAGACTCATGCTGCTTTTCCTATTTCAGGTGCGGGCAGCCAGCGGTATAAAAGGGCTGTTTCACAGAAACCCAAAGCAGGCTTCTCTGGACAGCCATGCTGCTGCGCTGCGCGGCCGTAAACAACCCTTTGGCGCCCATCTGCTTCGTCGTACGGCCAGCGCACCCACAAAGGGCCAGCCCAAAGTCAAGCGTGGCTTCCCCGAGATCTCCATCGACACCAAAGACTGCAGTTCGGAAGGAGCCAGTGAGGAGCGCGAGTCGGAGGAGGGCCCTGCTACCCACACCAATGGGGAAGCGGCAGCTTCGGCAGCACAACCGTGGGAGCATGGCACCAACGGGCAGCTCCACCAGGACAACAGCAAAGGTAAGGCTGAGTTTTTCTGCCCTGAACCTCGGGCCAAACCATTCCATAACAGGGGAGCCATGAGTGAGCCTCTGAAGAGAGCCAACAGGTTGAGGTTGCAGGATCCCCTGGAGCAGAAACCTGGAGTCTTTGCACGTGTTGCAGTTAACGGCTCAAGTCGGATAGGGGTGACGTCCAATTGCATCAAATGTGTGATTGGGACAAAGGAGAGTCCCGACTTGGAGAGGAAGGCAACAGGCAACCTCACGCAGTGCAAGCCAGCCTCTCCCAGACCAGAAATGCCAGCTCCATCACCCACAAGCACCCGGCAGGCCCAGCCAGTACCTAGCCACAAACATCAAACCTTGGCTCAGCATGAGCAGGCTAAGCCACCCAAACCTGATCCAAAGCCTAAGGTTCAATCACCCAAGCCCACTCCAATGCCTAGGATTCGATCAAAGGTTAGGCAAACACTGGGTGCGCCAACTCGCCCTCCTGTTCAGGACGCCTCGGCCAGAAATGCTCGATCATGCAGCGTACCTCGCAGACGCCTTCAACCTCCCACCAGCCCAGCTCCTCCTGTACCAGACAGCAAAACTAGCTTGTGCAGGCAAGATTCAGCCCCACCTAATTATGGCAGCAACTGCAGGGCAATTAGCCCTGCAAATGATGGTAAAAGCCTTTCCAACAGCAACTGGAGCAGCTGCAGTAGTCTGTGCAGTCTGGACCTGCCACCCCTGATTCCACCACAGGTGATGGACAATCGGAAGCGGGCAGTGGGGACATTGCAGAGGGAGATGAATGCACTGTTTGCCCAAAAAATGGAAGAGATCCGCAGTAAATCTCCTTTGTTCTTTGCTGGTAAGATCATAGTAGTTTCCTGGAGTATTTCCCAAGTATTTGTTGATTCCAGTGCTCTAGACCCCTGATCTTATAATAGAAACCCCTGTTCAGCAGATTCCAGCTGTATGCTTTGGTCCCTGACCTCCATGTGACAAGTTCACTTCTCATCCCAGGCAAAAACATCATCTATACCTACCTCTGTAATGAACATGTCATAATATATGTCTAAATTCTGTTAATTGTCACAGCTATACAGTTTATGTCACTTACTGATTTAAAGTCACATCACACATTGTACCCTTACCGATAATGGTAACATGACACTTTTACATTAATCTTTGTATTAACTTTTGGGATAGTCTCTGCCCACAAGTGGGTGAGGAAAACCTGCAGAGGGAGGGGGTCCAGAGAGCGGCTGAGTGGACCGTGCAAAAGAGCAGCAAATGGCGAACATGTAGGAGAGCAAATACTGGTTTTAGACTGTTTTATACCATTTTTATTTGTTGAAATCAGATTTCAAGGTTAAAAGGAGGGTTAAAAGGAGTCTCTGGTGTGGGCTTTATCTGTACTGTCTAAATTTATGGAATGGAAATGTCAACACTGTGTATGAGCAAAAACAGAAGCAACACAAAACATGCTAATAAATAAGTTCTTTATCATCAAAACATTCTCCAGGGGTATAATTCCACGGGGGTAAGAAAATATAATTTGTGAAACAGCAACATGGACTGTGCACGCTAATTATGCACTGACTATGGTACATTCTACACTGCGTTTTTGTTACACTAACATCTGATGTTGAGAGTTTAAATTGTGTTATTCTGATGCTTATCTCTCTTTCGGCATATGCTTGAGGCTCATGTCTCCATCTAAAAACTGATACAAAACCAGCCCCCACAAATTGCTCAAATTGTAGTAAATTGAGGGTAATGTATCACATTTTTATATCTCCACCTACTTTCTGTGCGATCTTTCCGTGTTTTGCGTGGCCCTTCCTTGATTGCATATTCATGAGGAAAATAGCACTTTAACTGTGCATTTAGGCTTGTGCATCAAGCTAGAACATATCACTCCGGCAGAGTCTGATTTGCACCAGAAATTGATGCAAAATACTTAGTACATTGGGCTCTGATAATCTAGCTGGAATCTATTAAGAACACACTTTTGTAGATCCCTGTAGGTAGACTGTTATTGTTGGCTACTTGTACTCCCAAATAGAGTGTCTTTTAGACCCGTAGTAAAGTACTGGTGATGGATCTTTTACAGCTTATAATTATTTATTTGTTACGTTTTTTGAACATAGTGTGATTGTATCATATGTGAAAGGTGGTACTGTAAAGGCAAAACAAAAGTACCTCAGTAGAACCTGGAAAGGATATGTCAGTGAAGTAAATGCAGTAGACCTTTGGTCTGTGTGTCTGGTGTTGTCATCCAGATACACTTACCCACAATTTCATGCACTACGTTTGTTGGAATGACCTAGTATACTGTTATAGCATCATGTTTGCATTGTCTTAATTTGTACATAATACAAAAGTAACATTATGTATTGGCCTTAGTAGAGTTGCACAACTGTTATGTAAGTTGTGGGGGAGGTGTTCCTGTCCTCTACTCACTTTCTGTTTGTGCAACTCAGTTGTTCCCCTGCCCTTGGGGGACAATTTTTAAGCCCGAGTGTTTTTACTCCGGGTGTACTTCCTGCATAGCAATACGATGAGTTCATCTGCAGTATTATGTTTTACAAGTTCATAGTTTTGCTGCTGTGATAATCTTGACACAGTTTTATTTCACAGATGAATTACTTTTTTATTATTGGCATATCTGTAAAAACAGCCTACTCTGTGCCCAATATGTATGCATTTAAGTAGTGCTTTATGCATTAAAAAGGGTTATAAAGAAGGGCTTTTTACTTTAGTGCTCTAACAACTCAAAACTATTCGTTGCATGTTCTTTGAAACATTTGAAATACATGATCCAGCTGTCTGTAAGTTCTGCTGTTCTAATGTAGAATCAATCCATTTGTTAAAACCTTACTCTTTGACTATCCGTCCTTCCATTTTTATGTTTCTTAATACCTCTCTTTTGGTTTTCTGTACTGTGTTTAAATGGCTTGTTTGTTCCTTCCTTCTTGCATGCTCTCTTTCCTTAGTGCAAAACTGAGGGGCTGACCAAAGCCAGGTAAACCTGCCGTTCATACTCATGTGTTTCCAGTGAATGTTCCTCCGGTGGATGTCTTGGCTTTTGCTTTTTTAGCATATTAAGATGGTTTTGTTCATCTGCATGATTTCATGTGATGTAATGCGTATTTGCTAACATTACGTTCTTTTTTATATTTTACATCTTTTATTCCTATTATTCTGGGTTTTCTTGTATAATTATAATAATCAAACACAAGTGGTTGTGATGAGTGCAGTCCTGTATATGATGATGGCATGTTGCTACACATCTGTGTTTGCGTCCATTTTGGCTGATTATATGAACTGTGATATATATCTGATATTTGATATTTAGATGCAAAAACAACATATTTTACAACATCTTTGTGTTCTAATTGTTTATTTGCTGTCAGAAGAAAACCTACAGGAAAAAATATTTTCGCCTTCTCTTATAAAGCTGATTACAAAGTTGATACATGGTTTGCTTATGACAGTACTGGTACACAGATATGTTGTGTTAAAGTCTTCTTGTCTTGTTCCTACAGACCATTCCACAGTGCAGAGACCCACTCCTTCTGTGCACCTCCTGGAATCCATTGCTGAAGAATTTCAGGAGAAAATTCCTTTGACGCCAACATGCAGTCCAGCCGATACCTCACCACTTCACCCTGATAATTTTAGTTCATGTCCACCATCCATAGCAATAACAACCACTTCCAAGAAGGAAAACCATAGCCCTGTAAAAACAAATGAGGATATTTTGCAGCTACCTGTTTCTGCCCAGTGTCTCCCCCACAGCAGTGAGGGGGACCACTTCAGCACTCCCCTGTCCATGAATCACCTCGATATTGGGAGCAATAAGCCCCTTGTGACAGAGCAGTCAGAAATTGAGGCTGTAAGTTCTGAAAGAAACAAAGTAGAGAGCACTACAACTGTAGTTGTTAAGACTGTACGGAATTTAGCAACAGAGACTGCAACAGAGTTGGCCACAGCTCAGAGGGTACAGGCCCTGAAAGCTTTGTTTGACAGGGATGTGGGACGAGGTTCACAACCCGGTCCTAGGACTCCCATTCGAAGGACCAAAAGTGTAGGGCAGGTGAGGATGGCTGAAGAGCCATCGGTGGTGCCTGAGGTGTCTACTGATGCAACCATGAATGATCGCCTTTGGATCAAGCTGGATCCGGGCAGCCATCGGGACAGTGTGTCATCCTCTTCCAGCATCTCTTCCAATGACACTGTGATTGATCTCTCCTTGCCTAACCTAGCCAAAAAGAGCCTGACTTGCCTGCGAGCTGCTGCCTGGGACTGCCCAGACAGCCAGGCCCCTAAGGCTGGCTGGGTAAGCCGTCCTCGTTCAGCCACAACCACCTGTGTCAGCAAGAGCAAGTCCAACCCCAACCTGAATGATGGGGAAATGTGTGAGCCAGCAGATGAGCTTCAGCCTAGACCTCTGTCCAGTGAGCATGATGCTAACCGGCTAATGCAGCGGCGTCACACATGGAGCAGGCTGTACATTGAGGGCTTGAAGCAGTCATCTGCTTCAGCCAAGAGATTGCCAGCTCCTTTATTATCCAGAGATGTGGACAGTGGCTCAAAGTCCAAGAGCCTGGGTGACCTCACCTCGGATGACATTGTGTGCAACTTCGACAGCAAGTACCGAAGTATCAGCCGCAGTTTCATCACCAGGCCCACCCGCCAGCAGAGAGCACAAAAGAAGGAGCCCCAGGATGACCTGACTGAGCGCTTGAAGCAGCTAACTGATGTAGAACCCCTGACAAGCAGCGATTTCACATCCCAGCCCAATGTCTCGGAGGCCGGACCTGACGAGGCAGAGGAAGAGGAAATGCCCCCATTGAGACGGAGCTCCTCACGCAGCCAGAGCCGCGTGCGCTACATTGCTAATCGCGCCAGGCAGGCTCAGGAGAGGCAGCGGCTACAAGGTCTCCTTAGGTCTTCTGGAAGCCCTATCGAGGAGCGGGGCATCCCAGAGGGAGCCTGTAGTGTGGCTCGCAGCCCCTGTGCCAGCCTGGACCTCCTGAGTCAGCTTCCACCTGGCCCACCCCACCAGAGCCCCCTCAGTCCGGACAATGAAGTCTTTTTCATGCTCCGGCTTTGATGGAGCAAGAGCCATGCTGAAGGCTTTGGGGACAATCCAACAGACACTTGTGTATCCCTGTGGAGCACCAGGCCTGTGGTTCCCAATCCGGGTCCTAGAGAAAACGCTGTTAGTGTTTTCCCTGCTCTGATTCACCCGGTCAGCTAATTACCAAGCCCTTCCTGACATGGTGAGGTTTGTCACAGCAACAAGAACAAGAAAATACACAAGCTACTCCAGGTCTAGAATTGGGTACCACTGAATCAGACATACTCTCTGTGTGTTAACATTGTGCTATAAAGTACCCCATCATCAAATGTAGTGGGCATTTGAATCTCAGAAAAAAGTCCTGTGTGTTTTTTTATGTAATTCCTGAGAGAATCTGTTTAGTCTTAGTTCAATTACTGTTGAACCCACTAAAGATCTCACTTGTTGTATCGGACAACTGTCATATACAGTACTACTACAAACCCTCCGTATTTGGCAATATGACCGTTTCATACATTTCAAGTAATCCATCAGTCTTAAAAAATAAAGAAGACATGAGAGTGGGACAGCACAAAGGTGTGGGACAGCCTTAGTGTGGGATACTGCTAGTTGGATATGTGTATGCTCTGAAAAGAACCAGAGCTTATCAGTATCGTACCCCAAATGCACTCCTTATTGTCAACTGGAACAGGGAAATCGAACTATCCTCAAAGTGATATGACTTCTAGTGTTTTGTCACTTTTTGTTGAAATGGTCTGCTGTAGCAATAGAGAACCAAGAGGCAGATATGATGAGTTAATTCTCATTTCCTTTGTTTTAAATGCTTAGACATGTTTACTACTACTTAATCAAATACCAATGCATCTTATTGGTGTTGATAACGGTGTAAGAGATTTTTTTATGACAAAAGCATGGAATGTATTTACTACACTAAATTATTGTTTCTTTAAATGATGTATCAGAATATTTTGGGGGGGGGGCGGGGGTTGGGTTCTTTTTCATGTTCCTTGCATTAGCTCAAATGCACATGCACAACAATTCATTTTGTCCATCTCACTGTACCCTCATTTTTTATGTTCTTTTAGCTGGAAATGAAATGACAAGTGGTAATTTTCACCACTTATGCTTAAGCTTCTAATATTTCAGTGTATGTACTGTATACAGTATTTTCATCCGGCTCATGTACAATAGTAGCCCCCCTTTTTTCAATTTCTTGCATGTTAGTGATATTGTAAACGTTCCTGGTGTTTCTCATTTATGTTTGAAATTTTCCTCCACACAGCTTGTCGACGTGTCTCCAGTAGGTCCTTGTCGTTAGGGTTGAGGAATTATGTTGGATAATATGTTAGGAGTCCCCAAATATAGTTCCTGAATGGCGCACGACATGAGGGAAATAAATTTCTACAGAGCACTCTCACTTTGTACTGTAGTGTTTGCACTGTCCTGCCAGATAACTTTGCAAGAATTTTTAAGTAAAAACATATGTGTATGTTAGTGAATGTTCACGTGTCTTCTTTCTAACCCCCTTCTCTTTAGCCTCCAGTTAATGAAGTCATTCCATCTGAGCACTTCAGACAGAACTTATAATCCCCTTCTTTTTGTCATATTTTCAATGTTTTTAAGTCTATTCATTCAAGTGATTGGAGCATTAAAAATGGACAAATGGAAATAAGAAGATAAGATAAGATAAGAAAGAACTTTGTTTATCCTGAGGGAAATTCTTTTGTCCTAAACATGCTCAATGCAACAAAAGGAATAAAGATAGACAACAAAGAGTTTAAAAAAGAACAGTAGTGTAAATGCAATAACAAAATAACTAACAAAGAAAGAAATAACTATAACAGATATAATAAAATAACAGATTATTAGTGTAAGTGGTTATGAAAAGTGACTTAGTGTTTGTGCTATTAATAAAAAGAGATAGCAGCAGGTGATAAGGGATTGAAACAAACATTTAATAACATACAGATGAGTAAATAAATAGCACATGAGTAATATTGCATAATCTGAGTGAGAACCTAATGACATTAATGCTGAGAAGTATCACCTACAGGACGAGGAAGAGTTATACAGTTTTATTGCCACAGGTAGGAAGGATTTCCCGTGGCGTTCGGTTCTGCATTTGGAAACGATGAGTCTCTTGCTGTGTGTGCTCAGCAATCCATTAACTTACATTCAAAGGTCTAATTTTTCCCTTCTTCTGTTAACATTTTGAAGACACAAGGTTTTATGCCAATAGCGACAGTATTTTTGAAATGCTATATGGCAGTTGTTTTCAGACCAGTCCTCTTGACCCGCCGAATGGTAGCTTGTACTCCAACCTTGTTCACAATCCGAACAAAATTAGGACTGGTGGGGGTGTTGGATTTGAAGACCACTGCTATACCGGTATTGCACAAAAATTCAAGAAAATTTTCTAAATTAACTCATGTAACCATGCAAAATTTCGAAGCTATGCTCCAACTAGCTTTCAGGTATACATTTTTATGACAGGTTTGTGTGAGTGTAACTGTCTAATGAATGACTGAAATAAGCCACAATTTTAAGTAGAGTGTGATATATTATATCTTAGAAATTGTACATGCCATTACTTTTGCATTTAAGTTAAGTTAACCTCTTAATGCTCTTGGGGAGTCTGTATCCTCTTTTGAGAAGTCAGATATTTTTTTACTTATTGGAGATCTGTTATGCACAGACCCTTATTGTTAAACAAGCATCCTGCTTGGTTGATTTTTGAAATGGATTTCTACATTGCAAATGTGTGAAAAGTTATAAGAATATCAAGACACATCACCAAAGTCCTGAAAACAGCAGTGACACCAGCAGCAGAAATGAGGAATTGAGGCAAAATCATGTTTCAGACCTACGAAAGCACAATGTCTGTGATGGGAACATAACCCACATTGATACATTGGATGCATTATTAACAGGCATGGTAAGTCCTAGTACAGCAATACCCAGTCAAATCATCTTCTTTTTGTATTTAAGTGTTGAGTGTACACCAAAGCGCAGTGACATTTTTCTGATGACAGCATCACAGAATAAATTAAAAAAAAAAAAAAT
>JBBJLS010000016.1:4080036-4100133 GCA_037577275.1 Bryconaethiops microstoma
TGTGTGTGTGTGTGTGTATGTATGTATGTATATGTGTACAGTATATATCTTGTGGAAAGCCTTCAAGGATGAGTGGAAGCTGTAATATCTGCAATGGGGGACCAACTGTATTTGAATGCAATGTCATTAAAGTCCCTGTTGGTGTAATGGGCACGCGTCCCAATGCAATACGTATAAATATCCGTACAGAGGTACATTAGTCCTTTGAGCAAAATCTTCTTTGTTCACTCTGTAGCTGAAAGTGTTCCTCCGCCTCGCAGTGACAGTCTGTGACGTCAGGCCGGGTCAGGGAAGTGTGAGGCTCCGGCCGGACTTGAGCATGTCGGGCTCCTCTCCTCCTCTCCCCGGACTCTGAATGCTCTTTCCCGCTGCGTGCTGCTCTCGGGCTATGGAGGCCACCTTTAACCGCAGAACTGCTTAGAGAACCAGCGGAGCCACAGATGAGCGCGATTCTTTAAGGGTATTCCTGTAAGTACCGTGCCTCGGAGCCCCAGGGGGAGAGAGACCCGCAGTCCGGGTGGGGTAAACTCCGGGCCGCTTCTCCTCCTCCGGGACTCGAGCAATCAAATAACGCATTTAGAGCTCAGAGTCGTTCACACCTTTACCGACACAAAGCCCTTATTCATCCTTTTCACTCATCATACAGTGTCAGGTGCATTTCTGTTATTAAAACGAGTTATAATCTTTGTTGAAAATTGTGTTACTGGCTGGCTTTAACAATACGGTCCTGGTCAAACTCCTCAAGTAACGATGACACTACCAAGCCTCTGAAACAGTTATCTCTCAAACGTGTCATTGAATCATTTTACAACCAACAGAAAGTGCAACAGAGGCTTATTTATTTCAGAAATCGACCAACAGTGTTGGCTAAAGCACCTAGCCTGCTGTCACTGTGGCTGATAGCCCGGTGGCTAACGTTAGCTAGTCGTGTTGAGCTAAACTCGACACAGTTTGGATACAAACATTCAGTATAACGGTAGCTAATTGATATTTTTAATCACGACGTGGCTTTTTAGTCTGTATGAACTAGGTAAATGTAAACGAAGGAGCAGTATTTGTCTTTTGCTTTGTGTGGAACTGGGATGCTAATGGTTGCTAGCTCGCTGGGGAAGCTGCTGCTAGTTTGTTAGCTTAGCTTTGTTGTGTAGTCGTTGAATTGTTTAACTTCTTTTTAACAGTTTTAGTGAGCTGGATCAGGTTGAAAAGATCGTCAGGGTGACTTTAGGAAAGACGTTTGCCAGAGCCTGGACAGAGCTCCTGTAAGGTTCCACACTGTCGGGTCTGGGTTAGCCTAGCCTGTTAGCCTGCCTCGTCATTGCTGGTAAGACTGGTTTCCAGCCGTTGCAGCACAAACCCGTATTGATCTCTCAGCAAGCTTTTGTACATGGTGTCCTCGATTTTGCTTCATGATCAGGAGTATGTATCAGGAGGCACCAGAGTAGGACAGGACTGAGTAGATTGCACACAGTGTGGTTAGAGCAGGGAGAGTGATCTGGACACCTTAACTACAGTGAATTCGGGCCATTATTTGGTCGCTCCACCACAGTGAACACCCACATTTTCATTAATAAACGGTTAGAATAATGATGTTTTATGACTGTATAGCAACATCCACAATGTTAAAGTGCATATTATTGTCCTAACAGGTTATTATGAATCAATGTATGCCAACAACCATAATGTTAAAGGGCAGATCATTGTCCTAACAGGTTATTATAAATGTATGCCAGTATCCATAACTTTTAAAGGAATTATCATTGTCCTAACAGGTTATTATGAATCAATATAAACCAATATTCGTCATGTTTGCTGCTTAGAGAAAGTGGTTCTGCTAAGTTTACAAGCTTAAAGGGGGAAATTCCACAGAAATTTCAGAAAACAATTAAAAGGCAGTAAAAAATGTTTTTTATTTTGCCAGAGGGGTGTATGCAAAACAGTTGCTTTGTTAGATTTCCCACTGTTTTGGCCTGGTGGTTAGGGAGTTGGTGTAGGTTCTAATCCCAGAACTTCCAGTGGCACCACTGAGGTACCCTTGAGCAAGGTATCTTCCCCACACACTGCTTCCTAGGTGCTGGGTCGCTGTCTGCCCACTGCTTCACTTGGTGAATGGGTTAAGAGAAAATTTCACACTGTGTGCTCATGTATGACAAATGGACACTTTACACTTCACACAGATTTCAGTTGCAGACATTTTAACCCCTGGTTCCGGTCATCACTATTGTGGTCCAAGTCAGTTAGTTTATCTACACAGAACCATTTCACATAGAAATTTCTGAAAACTCTTCATTTATTGAGTTATGCAGATTTTTGTAACGATGCAATTTCCCATTAAATCACAGTGGGGGAAACAGTTTTTTCGTTAATTTTTGTTGTTTGCTGGCCAGCTTTTTTGCATCATGATAGTGATTTGAACACAGATCTGAGCTCCCTTATTAGGGCCTCCTTTTATTCAGACTGTTAGCTGAACATTCCCCATGTACGTGATGTATTTGTGCCAAGACACTAGAGCAGGTCAGGCCTAAAATAATGACATGTGTACTGGAGTCACTGAAGGCTGGATCCTAGTGAGTGTGCATTGACTGCAATATCATGTATGTTTTTGCTCTGACATTTTATTTGCATTTCTTTTCACAGTGTAACTTCTCTCTTCCTGTAACTGTGGTTAATTTTTTATACGAGAAACTGCTAACCTAATCCATATTGCATTTATGTTTACAGTGAAATCCAGTTCTAACTCAACTTTCAGAAATACATATAGGGATAACAGAATAAAGCTGATTTTGCCTGAAAAAACTTTTTAAACAATTTGCAAATGTTTTATTTGTTGTTGTCATCTCCTCCCCGCCCCTTTGCAGCTTGCAAGATCTAGTGGAGGCTTGTGTGCCGGTTAATGCATAGAGTAAAAAGGGTGAAACTTGAAGACGAAACTGAAGGAAGTTGGAAAAGGTATTCTCAAATCTTTAAGACTTGTGTAATGCTTGCAGCTTTACGTTGTATGGTGCTGAATGTAGTTCCAATGTGTTACTTAGTTTACTAATATGTCGTTCCTGTGCTTAGTTTAGCAGCTGTCAAGATGACTGCAGTAGACGACCTTTCAGACAGCACAGAGGTGGTGGAGATGGAAGACGTTCCGTCCCAGTTCTTTGTGGAGAAACACTCGTGGGATGGGTTGCGTGAAATCATCCATGGGAGTCGGAAGTACTCCGGAATGATCATCAATAAGGCACCACACGACTTCCAATTTGTACAGAAACATGATGATTCAGGCCCTCATTCTCATCGCCTGTACTACCTTGGTAATATTTCTCACCTTGTAAAGAGCACTCTGAAAATGTTCTTATCATAATTGAAAGCTTGTAAAATCTGTTCAAATGATCATTCTAAAATAACTCTTACATTTTATAACCTTAATTGTTTTATCAAAACTGAATTAATTGTAAGTTTCTGATTGCTGGGTTCTTACAGTATGCTATATTTTTGCCTAATGAAAATAATTAGGAATAGTGTCTCAGCGTACAGGGCCATGTGCCAACTATTGCTGTTACTGTTGCTTTAGCGTTCTGTTTTTTCCTCTAAGGTATGCCCTATGGAAGCAGGGAAAACTCATTACTGTACTCAGAAATTCCAAAGAAGATCAGGAAAGAAGCCCTTCTGGTCTTGTCCTGGAAGCAGATGTTGGATCACTTTCAGGTAGTCTTACATCCTTAAATGACTTAATGTACATACTGTGGTTTATAGAAATACGAAGTATGAAAAGATGTGCTTGCACATACCACAGTTCACATTTGTGTATGCAATTTATTTTTAGCTTCTGTGCTTGAATGCTTGCCATGTGTGAATGCTGAGTGATACAAATATGTGTAGTAGTTTGAAACTAATATGCTTTTGTCATCATCTGTTCATTATTTGTCATTGGCCTTGATTGGTTCAGAATATGGTTCTCCAAGTATGTTTGCATTGGCTTTATATTTGGAAGCTTGCAAATGCACAGACAGTATTTTTTGTTGTTGTTTTTGCCAAATTATAAATTTAAAGAAGCTAATTTCATTTGGTTTGTGCTTAATGTCTAGTGATGACCTCTGCTATAGCAGCAATGTCATGGATTGGCTGCCCTATGATACTTTTTTTTTTTTTTTACAAATTGAAGGGCTGAATTTAATGGGGTGACCTTCACAAAGAACAGTGAGTAACAATAACTGGCCCCCACTGTCTTTCTTCAGGCAACTCCTCATCACGGTGTGTACTCTCGGGAGGAAGAACTCCTTCGTGAGAGAAAGCGCCTCGGCGTGTTTGGTATCACGTCCTATGACTATCATGCGCAAAGCGGCCTTTTCCTCTTCCAAGCTAGTAACAGCCTTTTCTATTGCCATGATGGTGGGCATAATGGCTTCATTGTGAGTCCACAAGATTTCCTTTTTTCACCCCAACCACCCCTCCCCCCAACCAGTTTTACCTTTAAAAAAAAAAAAAAAAAAAGGCCTTTCTCATGTTATTACAGCATAGACTGTTAAAATGTGTCCTGAAAAATATGTACTGTTTAGCAGGCTGCACCCATGAAGCCAGTGGAGATTAAAACTCAGTGCTCAGGGATTCGCATGGACCCCAAGATATGTCCCGGTGACCCCAACTTCATAGCCTTCATTAACAACAACGACCTGTGGGTCTCAAACATTGAAACCGGAGAGGAGCGAAGGTTGACCTCCTGTCATAAAGGTGAGCTGGATCTTGTGGCTCAGATACGCAAGTGCTGTTATGCAGTCCTTTATGAAATCATCCAAATGTGACAAGCATGAGTGGCATGCAAATGAAGTTCCTAATGGAAACAAAAGTGATTTGAATTGAGCGTGAGTGTGATTTCGCACGTATCTATAACCAGTACAGAACTATGCATGATATGAATCATTATATTGCTGTTATCAGTCCTTATAAAGTGTGTTTGTGTTGTTTTTATTGCAGGCTTGAATAACGTAAAGGATGACCCAAAGTCAGCTGGCGTTGCAACCTTTGTGATACAGGAGGAATTTGATCGATTCACTGGCTATTGGTGGTGTCCAGCTGTTTCTGAAGGTTGGTATAACTCTCAGATTTAAATAACATGTTACCACAGCAAGCTTCTATGTGCTGAGCGTTAGCAAAAGGACAAACACAGATGTTAAGTATACATGTGTTCAATGGTGATTTATGGTTTGTTTAGGGTTTTTGGGGTTTTTTTTCTCTTTTGAAGTTTATTGCTGGTTTAAGCCTGCATGACATTATACACTGTTGCACACTGAACGTGATGCAATAAAGCTATACACATTGGACACCGGGTATATATTTTTTTCTCACCTTGTTTTGCTTTGCTGTTCATTCAGTGTCATAAGTGAACAAACTGACAATATCTCTGGTCCTCACAAAACGGCATAACATCAACACTTTGTAGGTCGTGTGGTGCTGCTCTGCCGCTGACTGCTGCTTGCTGGGGTGGTGTAAGGGCCATCCTACCTACCAGATACAGCGAGGGCCAGATGCTCACACATCTGTGCTGTTTGGGAGCCCCAAAGAGTCTTTCTGTTATTGTCTAAGATCAGATCTTGTTTTTCTACCCAGCATGGCTTTTTATAAATGACTAAAGTTAAATGCTAGCTTTGAAAGTTTGATTTACCATGTGATACACTTGTCCAGTATGGATGTCCCATTTCTCATGAACTGAGACACCTCTTCTGTATTATTATCCAATGCCTGTTTCACCACACGTCTATGAACTGCTCATTAAATCCTCACTTTTGTACTGTAGATGCTGATGGCGGCAAGACCCTGCAGCTGCTGTATGAAGAAGTGGATGAGTCGGAGGTGGAGATCATTCACGTCCCTTCACCAGCCCTGGAGGAGCGCAAGGCAGATGTATATAGATACCCACGCACTGGTAATAGGCTTGACATTTATGTTCAAAATAAAATAAAAGAATGCAAACTGAATGTCTTATTTAGAATGCTGTTCTGCATATATGTATGTAGTCTGTATGTGACTGGGCAGTGATGCAGTAATTTAATTTTTGCTCTCTTGAAAGTATGACTGAGGTTAAAGCGCTTTAATTTGAGGATATTTATACCATTGTGGGGCACCCCATTTCAAAAGACCAGGCATTATTGATTCATTTGTGTCTGTTGCTGCAGTTTCTTAATATCAGCATCAGTGAATTTTTGATGCTAATAAAGCAGGAAATCTTGAGTATAAAAGGTACGGTCAGATACAAAAGATTAAGCACCCTGGTCAAATAACATTTTGTTGGTATTATTCTTAGAATACACTCTGCATGAAGCCTCTATACATCATCTGTACTGAATTTTATGTTTTGTTTTGTTTTGTTTTGTTTTAAGCATGTTGTACAACATAAAATGTGTCCTATGCAAGGGTTGTGGTACATTTGATTTTTTATGTTTTAGTGCCCCCCAATAATTAAACTCATCAAATAGAAGGAAACTTTGCAGTAAAATTAGAAGAAAATGCCTGTCGAGAATGTGTGAACTTATTTTTACTTAGAAAACCCACAAATCATGTAATTTGACCTACGCATCACTGTGTAGACAAAAAATAAAATGTCTCACTTTCAACTGTTCGATACATTTTAGGAGTTCACTCACGTTTAACAATAGCAAACAACCTGTAAGACCAGAGTGGTGGATGACAGAATACTTGGTCATGCAGAAAAACGGTTGAACAGATTAAGACCATTATCCAGCAAACAGCTACCATGTGGAGAATACATTAGCATGACCTCAAGGAGTTTACCATGAGGTGCAAACCAATAGCAAATCTCAGTAACAGAAAGGCCAGGTGACAGGTTGCTAAAACATGCTTAAGAGAGGCTCGTGGACAGCTGAGTTATAGACTTCCTTGTAGCAGAGTGATGGAATTATGAAAAATGCAGAACAGAAAATGGCATCCTCATATTTCAGATCATGACTCAACCTCCAAAAAATTCCATCTTGAAACAGCAGTTGCGACTAGTATTACTGGTAGTTCTACCACAGTCAGATCTGGGCAATATGACCATTTTTATTGTTGTGATGAATTGCATCATAATGTGTGTTTTCTGAGCATGTTATCAGTACCTAAAGAACACTGACCATGTTTCCTTACCAAATTAGCATAATTAGGACTGTTTAGATTTATTGAAGCACAATGTGTTAAACTTACAGCTTTTGATTGCAGAAATGGGTCTTTGTGTTCCAGCTTATCAGATGTCAATAAAATGTATATTGCGACATATTGTGCATCATGAGTTTCTGTTAATACTATATTATACCCTATTTGGGAGTGACTGTTTGTTTTCTGCTTTTAGGCAGTAAAAACCCACAAATCAGTCTGAAACTGGTGGAGATTCAAACTGACGAGGACGGCGAGGTGAGTCAATGCTCCGTATCATAAAGTTTTAGTTTTGAAAGTTCTAGTTAGGTCTTGTATTGGAACAAATTGGATTTTGAATTCATTTAAAACAGTGCAGAACAGCACTTGACAAGTGTCTTTCTGGAGACCTGAAAAACTGTTTTAAAAGCTGTTTTTTGTTTTAACTTCACTTTAATGTCTTCATTTCTGTTGTTTGTGTGCAGATTGTAAGCGCACAAAACAAGGAGCTGGTTCTGCCTTTTAAGACACTGTTCCCCGGTGTTGAGTACATTGCACGAGCTGGCTGGACAAAAGACGGAAAATAGTATGTTTGCAAGTCATTTTACTTTGTCATATGCTTATTATCTTGTTCTAAACATGGCTGCGCTCGATTCAGTAAAGTGAAGTTACTTGATAAATGACTCTAAGAGATTTCTTTCTGTCTCACCAGCGCATGGGCAGTGTTACTGGACCGCAGTCAGCAGAAGCTGCAGCTGGTTCTCTTACCTCCTGCCCTGTTCCTCAGGGTAGGCATAGAAGACCCACAGTGGGAGGAGCATGTGGCAACCATGTATGAGGGAGTTCAGCCTTTCGTCATTTATGAGGAGGTGACGGACATCTGGATCAACGTAAGGGCACTTATTTAGTTAATTGATCATTCAGTTAGCTCTGTTATTGGTTTCAATTGCTATAAAGGAAGAGAAGGATTGTGAATTCTGTGAACTCTAAATAACTGCCATGTGTTATTACCATCTGTCGCCCCCTCTTATTTATTCAGCTGTCTGGCCTCCTGCAAAATTCACGCATTCATTTCTTCTGTGCTACCTGGCAAGTGCCATATGCCAACAGACAAATCACTTTACTTCAAATGAGTGGTACAGCCAGAAAAATCATGTGACCGAGATACAGGTTACTCTGAATAGGCCACCCTGTGGTCTAGCTGCCTGCTGTATTTAAAATATATGAGGGATTTGTAATGTTATGTTTCTATTCATATGATTGGAACATTTGTGACTCATGTGAAATGTTTACTCTTTTTGCCAACAGGTCCATGATATATTCTACCCTTTCATTCAAACGAATAATGATGAGATCACCTTCCTGTGGGTAAATGAATCAAAAACAGGCTTCTGCCATTTGTACAAAATCACAAGCCTTCTACAGCCAGGTTGCCCGCAGTGGACTAGAGACTACACTCCCTCTGAAGGTAAGATATAGATATAATGACGTGTTTGTTTAGATCGGTTCCATTCCAGATTTGTTTTACATGTTTATTTTTATTTTTCTAGACGATTTCAAATGTCCAATAAAAGAGGAGGTGACCGTAACCAGTGGCGAGTGGGAGGTGCTAGCTAGACACGGGTCAAAGGTGAGTTGCATGCCATCAGATGCCCTATGAACATGTGGTTAATTGTCCTGTTTATTTCGTGCCTTTGTCTGGTTTTGCAGATCTGGGTAAATGAAGACACAAAGCTTGTGTATTTCCAAGGCACGAAAGATACGCCCTTGGAACATCATTTGTATGTGGCAAGCTATGAATCTCCAGGAGACATCGTCCGCTTGACTAAGCCAGGCTTTTCTCACAGCTGCTCTGTTAGCCAGGTTGGTGTGTGGCTTGGTTTTTTTGGTTTTTTTAAAAAAAAATTTTTAAATTATTTTATTTTGAGCCCAGTGTGTGAAGGAGGGTTCAGGCTTGTTGCAAGTGGTTGTGGATATAGTGTAGTTGAAGCTGCTCCAGTGAACAGGCTGCTGGTTACACTTCAGAGGGTTCATTCCTGAGACAGCTCTAACGTATAGCGTCTACCAGCTCCTCCTTGTTTTGACATACAAATACCGAGAAACAATGTTGTGAACAGTGTAATACAGTATTTTTTGTTTGTGTAGCTTGGGCGCTAAACCAAAGCCATTATTGTGACACAGCAGTGTTTAATTACCTGCAGACATGCCCTTTGTTTAATAGGCAAGTGCTTTTGACGACTTGAGATCATGTTTCATTATACCATAAGCATAAAAAAGGTTCATTCACTGAAGTCAGTTGCTCAGTTTATGCAAAAACGGGTAAGATCAAATTGTGTTTTCACAACTCAGGAATATTTTCCTTGTTCCTGTTTATATTGCAGAATTTCGACATGTTCATCAGCCACTACAGCAACGTGAGCACTCCCCCCTGCGTTCACGTCTACAAGCTGGTTGGTTCCGACAGCGACCCTTTGCACAAAGAGCCAGAGTTCTGGGCCAGCATGATGGAGGCAGCAGGTAAAACATTTGTGACTATGGGAGTGAAAGGAACAAAACATTTTGTAACAGAATAAGCATTGTTGTTAAGTTAAATGAAGAATTACTCACCAGTAGCACAAATTAGGCCAAGATTGGAAATTAACTTTGTTTAACCTATGTTGTTATTGTCTATTTTTGTATTTGATTGTATAATGTAGCTGTGTGGTGTTAATTTTTATTTTATTTTTTTCAGGTTGCCCAGCAGATTATGTGCCCCCAGAGATATTTAGTTTCCCTGCAAAGTCTGGCTTTGAGCTGTACGGAATGTTGTACAAACCACACAACTTGAAACCGGGCAAGAAACACCCAGCAATCCTTTTTGTGTATGGAGGTCCACAGGTTGGTTTGTTGCACTGTAAATACTGAAAACTGCCATGCATTTGTGTACCACATACACTAATTTGTACTGGTGTACCACTTATGTCAATCCCTGTTTATATGTAAACTGTTAAATATCAACACATTTGCGATGCATTTTTAAAAGACACAAACTGAATTTTAAGAATTTTTTCCCCATCTGTACAATCAAAACAAGAACTGACCCGAATGATGAACCAACATATTCTAGGTCATTTTGCTGGACCCAAGTTTCCATGACTGGAAAACCACCCTTGGGTATTTTTAGGGGTGTTTTCACACTTGGTCCATTTCAGCCTTTAAAGCGAATTCAGATCGATTAGTCAGCATTTTTTGTGTATATGTGACCACTGCAAACAAGCTCATACCCCTCTGAAATGAATCAAACTGGGACCATATCGGAAGGCGGTCGCAGTCCGGTTCATTTTAAGTCCGCAGCACGTTTCGATTAACTCGTCCGTTATGAACACAATGTGCTCCGGGTTCGCTTCAACAGTTTTCGCCCTATAGCCTTGCCGTAGGTAGGTCACGTGATACAGCCCCAGGAAACAGACAATAAAGAAATAAATGCCAACAAATAAATGATGATTAAAAAAAATAAAAACAAGTAAATAAATAAAGGGGACCTAGAGAATTCTTGTGAAGATCAAATTTCTCTACCAGGTTGCACATTCTCAAAGTATTCTTGCTCTCATTTAGTTGAACAATAGTAACGTAGATCGTTGTGAAAAATGTAGAAGTTCGATAGCGCTTTTAACCATGTACTTTTATGGAGGAAAAAAATCCCAAGCATGGGGAACGTAAAGAGACCGCAGCGGCAGGTTGGATGAGGAACTAAAGTAAGAACTGAGGCTCCATCTGAGCTGAAGTGGACCAGAAAGAGAACCGAGTCCCCTCAAATGAACTCGCACTGTTCACTTTCTGTTGGTTCACTTTTTGTACCACTTCTAGAGGACTGAGTTCGGTTCCTTTAAAGAGGACCGTATGTGAAAACAACCTAAATGAAGCAGTTAAATTTAAAAAAAAAAATGCTTCCAATTGATTTCAGAGAAAAAATAAATATTCTCTGATCTCAATTATGAGGTGATGTTTTTTTTCTATAAACATAATGCATGGTTTTGTTTGTTTTGTTTTTTTGTTTTTCCCAGGTGCAGTTAGTGAACAACTCTTACAAAGGAGTGAAGTATTTGCGTCTGAATACACTAGCATCTCTAGGTTATGCAGTGGTTGTCATCGATGGAAGAGGCTCATGTCAAAGGGGTTTGAAGTTTGAAGGGGCTCTTAAAAACAAAATGGTATGTTAGATTGGCTGTATATATATGTGAAATCAAATATTTGCATTGCTAAATGATAGCAGGAAACTCCTGTATATTCAGTCTAATTGTTACATGCTGTCTGTCCTCTGCCTTCAGGGCCAGGTGGAGATCGAGGACCAAGTGGAGGGTCTTCAGTATGTGGCTGACAAGTACAAGTTTATAGACTTAAGTCGTGTGGCCATTCATGGTTGGTCATATGGAGGATTCCTCTCCCTCATGGGCCTCATTCATCGGCCTAATGTGTTCAAGGTGAGCTTCACATCTGGAGCTCCGTTCAGAGTTTCCACTAACAATTATTAAAGCGCCACTTCACAAAGAAGTGCTCTTTCTTATGGTGGTTCAGTATACTAAAATATGCTATGATTACATTTGCAACAGTTGTAGTTATAGAGTTTATGTAAGATAACATGGCTAACTTGATGTTTGTAAAATTTAGACAGTACAGTTAGATAAATTGTGAAGGTAAAAGTGAACATTAATCTTCTGATTCAATATTCTATATAGTTTGTGGATCTGTTAACCTGTTGGTTAAATTAGTACTATGCTTCCCTAATCGGCAGTAGGTGCTAGTGGCATCTTATCAAGCCAGTTACGAGATCCACACACCATAGTACAGGTTTGTTTTCTGCCAACTAAGGCTTCACTGACAGAAGTAGAAGACAGAAACTGAAATCTGAAATTGGAGGTAAAAAGATGGCCACCAGTACTACTGCCACTGAGTCCTGATTGGTGGATGAGCTGAAGTGGGTTGCACTCACTGATGTCATGAATGGACAAAAGGCACTGTTAATTTTATGCTATTTTATTTTGAGTGCATTCGATATTGAGAGCAAAAGTGCATGTTTATGTATGAAAACTGTTTACAAAATAACAATTTTGCTGTAAAGTGCCTTATGAACATTCGTTTTCAACAGCACACTCTATCATTTGCCCAAATTTGAAGAAGTTCTTGTTCCACTGTACTGTTCTTGTTGGCACTAGATGCTGAGGCCAGCAGAACTACTTACGTTAGTTTGCCCATCTTGAGAACACACCAAGGCAGTAACTTACAGTAAGATGAGACCAGGTTCCTGTCTATTTGAATATGGAGATACCTATAAATCTTAATGTAAAAGAAACCTCTCAAATCACTAGTAAAATCTGACAAATTCACGTAAATAGTTTGTTGCTTGTGGTTTAAATAATGCACAAATGTTTTTTCAATGTGTTTATTCTGGCTACTGCACATGCAAACTGTTAGGCTTGTTTTACTGAAACTTGGGACTTTTCCCAGTAAACACCCGCCATGATGAGCATTACATTTCTCATTCATTTTTCAACGAGTGAACGTTCTTCTCCATCTTTAAGATTCTGGGCTGGCTTAGCTGTCAGGCTAAGACCTTCCCACTCCACAAGGCCATTTCATCTCCCACCATCTTATGCACCACTGACAGAAATGAAGAGGAATCCAGATCCACTGTATTGACTTTAGCACAGTTAGTCCTGTTTACATTTAGCACTTGTTACACTGGTGATGATCCAATAATGCTGCTAGTCCCATCTGTTCAGTCTATTTTAACACAGAAGGATCCCAAACATTGGCTCACACGTTTAATAGCGTAGTTGCCAACTTTAAAAGTGAAAGCAGGTTGGTCATTTTCAGTTTGCAGAATTATGAACATTCTTAAATCTTCATATTTTTGGGCTCAGAATTAAAGTTAAGGTAAAATAAAGGTTAGGGTTTAGTATTAGAGTCAATTAAATCTGTTATATTCAATTTAATATTCATTCAAAGTTTCTTCAAGTGCTAGTTAAAGAGAAGGTGATCATTTATACTAGAGGTCGACTGATTATCGGCCTTTCGATATTTGGCCATTTTCACATAATCAGCATCCGCCAATATCAGCGCATATTAAGGCCGATTAGACATGCGCATTTCTGGGCAGCCTCGTGTTGCTGCTGTGGATCACGCGTGACACGCCCCCTCTACCGGCACCTGCAGTTAGCTTACCATGAACACTGTAACCTACGATTAGCAAACATTTAATACGGAAACCATCAGCCACGGTGACATTAAAGACTGTACCTGATTTCTAAATAATCTGCATCGGCCATAGAAAAAACAATTTAGGTCGACCTCTAATTTATACTGTTACTTTTCCAAAATGAATGTAACACGTCCAAGGTTGTTTTGATTCGTTGCATCCTCTGTGATTTGTTTGTTACAGGTATGATGTGATGGTGTCTTGGTAAAGTGAAAATGTAGTTTGATTCCAAATTGCCATTTTAGTACATTTGTTGCCTTTTTGAAAGGGAAGACGAACTGGTCCTGTTCTTCCCTGGTTCAAATGAAATTTGGGTTTCACTGTTGTGTTTCTTTAGGTGGCCATAGCTGGCGCTCCTGTAACAGTGTGGATGGCATATGACACTGGCTACACTGAACGCTACATGGATGTGCCTGAAAATAACCTGCTGGGCTATGAAGCAGGTTCCGTGGCCTTGCATGTGGACAAGCTTCCAAATGAGTGAGTTCTGAGCGTTAAAGATATTCTTAACACCTAAATGATAGAATTACACAACTGATCTCCAGGGTGCAGATGAAATGGAATGGCTGAAATGAAATTCATTGATAATGTCAAATTATTTGCATATTGGCTTGACACTCAACGTTTATTGTGTACTAGCCTTAGTTTCCTCTGCCCCACCCAAGAGGGAAGAAAAGTGGAAAGCAATTGCATCAAGAAATATATCACTGACCACAACTTTCAAACAAGAATGCAGCAGTTAAAACAATTTCAGGCGAATTATGATTACATGTATTCTATTCTCCACCAGGATGTATCATAGTAGAGTTTAGTAGCCTCCAAAAGCAGTTGTGGAAAATGAGTGTCATCATTTTTACCTTCTTTCTAACTAACTTGACTGTTCAATTTTGTTCACAGGCCAAACCGATTACTAATCTTACATGGATTCCTCGATGAGAATGTGCACTTTTTCCACACCAACTTCCTGGTGTCTCAGCTTATCCGTGCAGGGAAGCCATATCAGCTACAGGTTTGAACAATTTTGTTTTGATTTCCTTGTAGATAGTTTTGTCACCAGCAGTTTTTAAATGAAAAAGGTGCATGGTGCATCTGGACAATCTCAGAAAAAAAAGAATGCTACTCTGAGGCCACCTTTTGTTTGTCTGTGTCAATATAAGACCGCATTTAGTTCATCTAAACAGATCTTGATGTGCTGACTTTTATGTGGAAATCTCTTGTGGTCCATTCAACATAAACACTTAATTAACTTAATGTATACTTTGTTTACATTGCCATTGTAGAAATGTAAGTTTGTTTTTTTGTTTTTTTTGATAACACATGACATAATACAGGACCCTATTGGTAAGGGTTTGTATGTGGAGTCGTGTTGTTGGTCTAGTTTCAAGGCAATCTCTCAACTTGCTTCTCTTGTCTTAGATCTATCCCAACGAGAGGCACAGCATCCGCTGCCCTGAATCCGGCGAGCACTACGAGATCATGCTGCTGTATTTCCTCCAGCAGAATCTCTGATAAGGGCTGCACTTTTTGGGACAGTCTTCAGTTTCCAGCCGCCCCCCTGTCAACCAGTTTAAACCCCACCGCCTTTGAGCAGCCATGACAAACAGCTCAGGGCGATGCTCTTCTCCCTAGCCTTTTGCTTGTCCCTTCTTCTGGAAAGTCTTTACAACAACCAGGAACAGACTTGTCCCAAAACATTCAGTGTCCAGCATGTCAGCAGTTTTAACAGATTTGATTAAAGGACACACCTGAGATGCACAGTGCAAGTGACACAATTCCACAAAAGGAACGTAGTAGCTGATGAACATCTAAGCAGTTTTCTTTTCATTTTGGATATATTTTTTTTTGTGCCACATCTAGCAATCTCTTTTCCTTTTGAACCCCCTCCCCTTTGAACATTGACTAAGTTGCCAAAACGTGTCTTTATTTTTTTTATTTCCTGCTAGTGGCTTTACAGACGTATATTGAGATTCCCCACTCACCTACAGAAATGCTCTTATGTCCCTCTGGTTAACAGATCATTTTAACTTAAAGCCAGCTTTTCTATTTTGCAAGTACAGTTGTGCTTACGTGAAACCTGGATTTCATGTCGACTGGTTAGCCGCATGATGCGGTTCTTGCATAAAGACACCTCACACTACTACCTGCAATTCATATTTTAAGTGTGTATTATTAAAGGAACATATTTTTTATGGATTCCAATTCTTTTTATAAGTGGTGTGATATGTAGAAACTCATTAAATGACTGTGAGTCAGTGGTGTTTTAACTAGGTGGCTAATGCACCAATCAATGATTTTAGTGTCTGTGTGTTTAGTTATTTTGTCACTGAATGTGAATGAGAAGCAGTAATGAGAGGTTTAATACTTTTTATATTGAATCAGCATCCTCTAACTTCAGGTAAATAGAAAGAAACCGTAACATTGGAACACCTCACCCTGTCCTCAATGACTAGAATTGTAAATTCATTATGCATTCCTCTGAAGCTATGGTCACATCCTCATACACAAACACCGGAGTTCAGTAAATCCACATATTACATTTATTTAGTGGACGCTTTTGTCCAGTATTGCTGGAGAACACAGAAGTACCAACTGCAGCTTGTGGTTCTTCTATGTAAAGACATTTGATGTCTAGGAATCAACAAAAGTATAACTTATGCAATACGAATTTTATTTCCACATTTTTAAGGCACATAAAAATAGCAATATGGGTAATACAGTAACAGGGTCAACAGACTGGCTAGGCACGATTCCTGAAACAGCATATAAAATGAGTGAAAACAGGATAACTTATTGAGTACATATTTAGATGAGCAAATTAAATGTTAAGTTAGAATATCCTTAGTATACTGTTAGCTGTGGAATATTGCTGCTAAATACAGCTGCTGTGTTCAGCAGTACAGTGTAATGTACAGTAATGATACAGCAGTAGGGATAGAAACTGATTACATTGGTCTTCTCTGAAAAGGCTGTTTAAAGGAACATTTCGGCAAGAAATAATTTACACAAGTTTTCACTTAAATCATGTAGTCAGTCTGATCAATTTTGGGTGCCCAATTTTTGATTCTTTAGTTTTTTAAAGTCAGTAGTCACCGAAAATGTTTTAATCTTCAACTGTGTGCAGCAGAACAATAATATGGAAAGGAAACAGTATGACTTGTTCAAAATGTGTTAATTTGCAAAGGAAATCACTATTGACTTCTAGCGTTAGTTACAGTAACAAAGTGAAATCTGGACACCAAATACGTCTTGGCTGAACTACCACCTCTGCGGTGAGAATAAAATGGTAGCAATTCATGATCTATTTCTGAATCATTCCTTTAAAGATTTAAAACTGTTTGGTGGGGAATTCTGAATTTTTTTTTTTTCAGTCCCCCCCAAATTTTTCAGCCAAGCCAAAACACTTGAATCAACTCATCACTTCAATTAACAAGTTTAGCAAACTTGCTACTCCCCACCTGCTATGCAGGCTTATTGCTACCAATCAAGACTTTCACAACCACAAGTAATAAAGAAAACTGAACTATATTTGGTGTGTGTGAAGAACCTGATGTAGCTGTACAACACAGTGGAAAATGGGGTTAAGGGCAAAAAGCTTAAAAGCTTCCTTTGATTTGGTTACTGTGATGAGAGAAAAAACATGAATACGTAAAAACAATTGGTTTCTGAAGCAGTGACTAGACAGTGCTGATCTCCAGCTGAATCACACTGAACTACTGAGGCACATTTGTCCTGAAAAGTTGACCTATTTCTCTATTTCACTTCAGCTCCCATCGATTAAGTGTATAAGACCGCATGCAGCTTCACCCCTAGATGGCACAAATTAACTATGGGAAAAGCAGCCCACAGATGTTACTTTGGGGAGGGGACATTTGGGCGTGTGTGTATTGGGCTTGCCCTTGTAAGAATTCTTAACCAAGACCAGCTTTTTGCATTTTGTATCCTGATGGATTTGATTAAAAATTACACATTATGCTTAGTCACTACTGGAACAAAACCTTGTCTCTCCATTTATTTTGCTTTTACATCATTTCAGAAAACCAACAGTCAACTGGGCCAAAATCTTATATTGACAATCCAATAGAAATGGGCAGAAATGACTTCTAAATCTTTTTTAGAGCCAGGGACAATGTATTGACTACACAACCTGTGAGTGGCACTTTCAGCTTCTAGCCACACATGAGTGTCCCATAATGTGCAGGAAAGGAATAGTGAGCATATCCTGTTGTGTCACTTTGCTCAGGCCAAATAACTGATATAGAAGCTGCAACCCATAATCATTCAACCCAACCAGTGTAATCTGGCAACATCTACCTGTACAATACTTGTTCATCTTAAATACTTAATGATGTGGTAGCTGACATATCTTTCTTCATTTTTGTTTTTCACCACAGACCTGACCTGAGTTGTGTGTACATGTTCTCCACCCCACTCCTTACAGACACCTTCTCTATGTGCCTGGACAAGTATAAAAATCATAAAATCGTACTTTATCATACATTATTTTCCAATCCTGGTTATGAACCACCCCTTGTTGCATAGGTCAGTGTTTCTAAATAAGGAAAGTGGATGCACATCCTATTGTGAATATAACAATATATCCGTGCAAAAGAAACCACCCACTACTTTGTGAAGGAGCTTCCAGCTTTGCAAGGCCGTGCTCTTTAATTGCTGTGTCCTTCATGTGTTGGGTACAGTTGAGCAAAAACACTAAGGCAGGGACACCCCAGAATTAGAAAGCACTGTACTACATGGAAGACATCTACAGCCAAGCATGTTATTCGCAAGCTAGTTAAATGTAGTTTCGCTCTTTGGTTATGTTTTATGATTGGTAAGACACAAATACTGTGAATTACCCCAAACATGTGCTCCCTGATTGATCACTTTTTGCATACTGAATACTGATTCTAAGTTTTTAAAGCTATAAATCACTGATTATAGAGCCAATATTCACGCTATAATCACTATTTCTGGCCATATATAATATATATATATTTGGTGGCGTTTGGCTGTAGATCAGTCCAATCCACAAGGAAAACTGAAAATTGTCATTCCATAATGATAGATTTACCTAAAACATACTTACCGTAGCTTTAGAAACAAATGCTGGCTTACTACTATAAAAAAAGATGTGTGCTGACTCTACTTGTTAAACAAGAAATCCTCCACAGACATATATCTGTCCTCCTCACATAAAATGACATGATTATTGTAGATGTACACAATAATAATTGCACTATAATGACAAACAACTGGATACAAATTGAATGGCTGGCATACAGAATAATATTACATGTAAACTTTTTTTTATATAAACAATGTTAGTTTTCCAGTCAAGATAGTTAGTCCTGCTAATATCCATTTCTCTCCTGAGCTAGGACGATGTCACTCAGAAGGCCATGTTTTTCTAGGACTGGACGGACTCCTAGGGTTTGCTTTGGGAACCTACAATAAAAAAGTGATCGAGTTAAATATGCATTACATGCCAGAAATGTGTTCGGCAACTAGATTACTGGTCAAGATATCAGCCGATATATCAATTTTATTCAAGAATTCAGACATTTTTTCTAGTATTGACCTTATTCTAATGTAGGATGTGTCTCACAGTGTGACTTTCTGAAACACTGCAGAACAGACATTCTGTTAGCAAGGTAGCATTTTGCACGTTTACAAGAAGCAGGGTCTTGGTCTGGTTGTTCATGGGAGATGCAATGTTCTGAGCATTTGACAGAATTAGACTATCAGCAGTGTGGAAGTTCAAAAAGATCATGCATGACTGTCCATCGTTAAACAATTGGACATTCATTAACTACGCTTTGAAGTAAAAATGTAGAAGAGAGAAGCTTGACTGTAATATACAAGGCTTGATAAGCCAAAGGATACAGAGCAATAATCAGAAAAGGCACAGCAGAACATTTGACCCAATTCACCACAGATAAAATTACTACCTGCCATTTAAATGATACCAATGAAGGACTACAATGGTAACAATATGTCTATAATGGGGTTACAAAGTTCGACTACAATAGTGATATTTTATTAGATGAACTACTTACATCTGCCTGAGCTTTAGAGTAGTTCATGTGTGCATAAAGCAGCACAGCAATGTCATTGTGGGATGCCTCCAGGGCAATGGACAGGGCGTTGCTGCCATCCTATGGGCATAAAGTAAAAAGGTTATGATTCTAATTTGGTATGTTTCTCTGTAAAATTGCTGCAGACACATATAAGCCGTTACACAGTGAAGTGTGTAGCAGGTATAATTACGTTGTCTACGATGGAGATGTCACAGCCTGGCTGCTCCAGCAGCAAGGAGACGATCTCAGCACGGCCATGTTCACTAGCGCACATCAGGGCTGTGGAACCTTCATCATCCTGTATGTTCACACTGGCACCACATTCCAATAACGCTCGCACCATCTCCTGCCTTCCATGACTCACCGCCAGCATGAGCGCAGTCTGCCCGGCCTAAAACACAAAAACACACCATTTAGCAATAGTAGTTTGATTGAAAATGTAATTTATGCAATTTAAGTAATTTTTTTCATTATTTTAGTTTAAGTCTAATGCTGCTGACAAGAAATGAAAGTGTATACATTATCAGGATGAGTAATATTCCACCTTATTTAGGTATACAGTAACTCCGCGCTTTTCACGGTGGTTACATTTCAAGAGCACCCGCGTATAGTGGAAAAAACGCGTTGTGTTGTGGTTAAAAAAAAAAAAAAAAAAAAAAAAAAAAAACCCCTTTTCCTATT
>JBBJLS010000016.1:4100233-4146768 GCA_037577275.1 Bryconaethiops microstoma
GACGTCGGATATGCTCTTTGGTTTTTTGCCCGGTTTTGACTTTTGCTAAGGACTTTAGTTTTTCCCTTTTTGCTCTACGGACTTTGCCTTTTTCTTTAAATAAAAGATACGTCAATCTGCATTTGGATCCGTTTCTGGCATCATTACAGACCCTCATGCTACCCTGAGTTGTGTTTCTGTTCAGGATTCATCCTTGGTTGGTGTTTTCGTGCCACTTTGTTTTGTATTTTATAAAAGAAAGTAAAAATGGAAGTCTTCATTTGCGCCTCCTTTCCTTGACGGGCACAGCCTGTTGTGACATTTTATGGCATTTAAAGAACACTTTCTACTACCTTTATTATAAAGATAAACCTGGAGCAACATATTGATGGCTTGACATTATATGCAGTTTTTATGTTGTATGTCATTCACAGTTTTAAATGTTTTAAGACATTATTACATCATTTGACACTATAGTAACTAAAGCAAGTATTGATTTGAGTGAGTAAGATAGATTTACAAGGACATATTGCTGTCCAATAGTGGCTAGGCTGCTTTCTTTCTTTCCTCTGTGCCCTGTAATGCATTATTCATATCACAGTTCAACAAAAACAGAGAGAGAGAGAGAGAGAGAGAGAAATAAAGACATCAGCCAAAATCCAGCAGGGGATGCATAGTTGTACTTCTCTGCAGGCCATAGCTGACGATATTAAGTACTGTAGGTGTAGCTGTGCTTTTCATTCTACCAGAAACCTCAACATTGAAAACAGTATCCACATTTTTTCATTTAGACTTTTTTCACCTATATGTATGTAAAAAAATTCAAACTGTATGAAAGGGGTCTGGGTAACTGATATGTTTAGAATATATCTACATTCGTATGATATTCCAGTGTTGACACCATGTGGAAGGGTGGATCTATTAATTAAAAACATTGAGATCAAAAGGTTAAGTTCACACTGATCTCTCTCTCTCACACACACACTCACAAGGTGAACCAAGGGTGAAAATACAATAACTGGTTAAGGCCTCTACTCTTTGGATGGATGCTTGAAAAACATAAAGGTTCCTAAATGCTTCTTGGCTTTGGTTCATTTGTTTTAATCATTGGATATTCTTTAAACTTAAAAGGTTTTTTGTCTCATTTAAAAATAAGTATATTTTGAAAAAACAGTATTTGAAAGGTCCTTTAGAGAATCAAAAATGGTTCTTCCATTGCACAGCTCCAAAGAACGCATTTTGACACCTTTATGTTTAGAAGTACAATAGCTTAAAATTTAGTTTGACAATTATCAGAGTGAGGGTAGTTGAAATCAGCAGTTGACACCCACATCCTCTCAGCAGGCCATTCTTCTCAGCTTTTGACAACTGTCTGCCATTATTTTTAATGAAGAGGAGAAACATGAAATGCATGGGGAGTACAGTAGGTTAATTGAGGTGTCATGACTGCAGGAAAAGATAGTAATAAGAAAATTCCATTCATTTTCAGTGTGGCTTTTCACCTAGAATGTAGGAAAGGCATGGCAAACTCTAGTACTGGAGGGAAAGTGATTATTTTTATGCTTTCAATACACCAGCTAAACCTGACAATTAACTGCTTAGTTGGACCAAAGGATTTTGAGCAGGAAACCCACCAAACCTGGGAAGGAGTTTGTCATCCCTGGTGTAGAATATGCATATAGCTGGCTGCTGTTAGGTTTACAAACATTTCAATTAATGCACACTGTACGGATCAGATGATCCATGAGACCTCCAAGGGCTTACCATTTCACAATATACCATAAAGATCATACATTTGCTGAAACACAAATTTATATTCCTATTTATATTTATATTCCTAGAGTATCAACCAATCCTGGCAGTTAGTCCACTGCTCATCTATAGGCTAAAAAATACAACCAATCTTCGATATTGACTCATAAGGCGATTCACTCCATCACTATCTCTCCCATTTCTCCCGTGATTCAACCACAAAAATCATTTTTTTAAATAATAAATATATTTTTCCAATTACTCTCATGGCCTCGGATCAGAAGCGGCTCCAAAAAAAAGTGGGATAAAAATGATGAATAAGAAGAAAGAGTGATTCAGGGACGTGTACAGGAATTTTTAGAGGCCATTGCACTGACCTGAAAACTCACACAGACTGTATGGAGAAGTGAAATAATAACATGTCATATTAAATACGTCTTTATTAATATACCTTGCTCCAAATTCACTCGAAGCTTTAAAGGAGAATTTTCCTATTGGGGGCCATTTCAATAAAAATCTTGAGGCTGTCTTCCTTGTCAATTTCCATTTCTATGGCCAGCAAGAGGAGGTCAGACAGCCACACTTGACCACACTGATTTTGGAGCCTTGGTGTAATGCAGCTAAAAGCTGAAACAGACTGGTTGAGCTTTCAGAAACTAGGTACGTCCACTCGCTTTGCCTAAAAGTTTATCGAGTGGAAGTGAATAGCTTGATGGTGAAGTATTAATGTTACAGTCTCAGAATGAGTATGTAACATTAATGTTACTGCCATGCATTTCTCTCTACCTTACATGAAGCGTTTCGGGTGACATTTTTTTTAAAAATGCGTGGAGTTTGCCACTGTTCAATAGGTATGCAATGGAGGTGAATGGGCTGTTCAGGGCATAGATATAGAATAGAATATTACTAGACGCTGCATGACCAGCAGCATCATACGTCAATGTAGTGGCCATATTGCGAGAGGCAGTGCTGTGGAGTGAAGTAATGGATAAAGATGTGCTGCTTAGGGCTGTACCATCCACTGTACGCTCCAAACCAGATCCTGAGGTATTACGTTTCATTTGTTTTGACTACATTTGGCCATTATAAAATCCAGTTTTATAAATCCTAGCTTTAGCTAAGCCAGGCTAAGCTAGCAAAGCTATGCATTCCTGTGTTCAAGTCAGCCTCCAAACAACATTTTGGCTAAATGTAAGTACTAACTATTTAGATTGTTGTTAGCTGTTTAGCAAACTTTTCCCAAACATTGGAGGTTTCCTAAAGAAATCCACCTCAGTTTATAAATCTTACCCTTAGCTTAGCCAGGCTAAGCTAGGAAAGCTATGCACCCCCGTGTTTGTCAGCCTCCAAACAATGTTTTGGCTAAATGTAAGCAATATAATACGGAATTTTATAATGGCCAAATATATTCATAACAATTGTTTAGCCTTAATAGGGTTTGTCGTTCGTCAGATTTTGAGAAAGCTGTCCTGTGATGTGTGCTAATTTGGTAACAGATGCTGTGCCGGCATTATATGATCAAAGCTACCACTTGCTCACGTTAAAAAACAATGAAGGTTTGATGACTCCTTCTGAGGGTACAGTCAAGGTGGTCAAAGTAGCTGAGCATGTTATCCGACAGTCAACATTAAGGCAAGCAGTCAGTGTATCTTTTATGAATCAGTTTGTCCAGGCTACAGTTTAGAATTGACAACCACAAACTAAGGCTGCACCATGCTGTATAACTGAACACTCTATGTAAGCTGTGTGATACAGTTCTGGTCCAAGGATTTTAGATCCTATACTGTATATATTTAATACCTGGCCAATATAGTGATAACACAGTAACCACATGGTGTTTGTGTGTGAGGGAGATAAAGGAATGAGTGAATTGTTTTCAGAAATTATTTATTAAGCCCATGTGTATACAATAAAATATTTACATTTTTTTGTCATGGAGTGTTTCAGTTTACATTGACAGCATTTATCAGACGCTTTTATCCAAAGCGACTTCCATTCCCTAACTACAGGGGACAGTCTCCCTGGAGAAACTTGGGGTTGAGGGTTTTGCTCAGAAACCCAGTGGAGGTGTGCTGGAGGTAGGATTGGAACCCATGACCTTTTGGTCCAGAGGCAAGTATCCTACCACTAGGCCACCACCAGTTCACTGTTTAAAAAAACTACCAGTTGAAGTCTTACTATTTTGACTTTCAGACATTGGTTTTTGTGTCAATGATTGCCATAATTAGTGCATAAATGGATATAAATAATTGTATTTAAAACAACTCACCAAAATCTGCTGTACGTAAATGATACTGTTATAAATGTTATTGTTTTTTTATCCGAAAACCCAGTACCCATATCTGTCTGTATTAGTTTACATGGCGCCTTTGCCACTCGCAATATGGTGGACACACTGACAGATCGTGTCAAATGGGAACACAGTGAATGCGGCATCTACCCTATACATTATATGTCTATGGTACAGGGAGCCTGCGTTAAGCTGTGAAGCTGTTAAGTTGCTGCTGTATGTGACTGAGCTCCGACCAGCATGGCAAATTAAAAGGCATTTTCCTGATGGAGATGACTTCCGCATCTTTTTTCCTCTTTGCACGGTGAAAGCTTGCGACAATATACAGTATATATATTTTTTTTCTAGGAGGTGCAGCTTGAATCAAATAGGGCAGACGGGCAGTTGCCCGGTTAACCTTAGCCCTGTCCTGTGCACGTCCCTGGTGTGATTACTTCTGCTTCCTAGCAGTAACACTTGCTATCCAGCTTCCTTCTGCATTCACCAGCTGAGGAAAAGAATGGCTTGCTCCCCAAATTAGACTAAGTACTTTTACAACAGATGGTCATAAATGCATAGTGATAATTAGATTCTTCATTACTTCCATTAAATACTGGACTAATAAGAATTTTGCATTGTATATCACCACTGATGTTAAAATTTTACTTCTACGTTTAATCTGTGTTTAGGAACCTGGGCCAATATATGCCTACCACATTTTACTATATTAGCAAAATTCATTTAGATTTCTCACATTGCTGATTATTTGTCTTGCTTTACTGTTAATTGGTAATTTTGGTAGCACATTAGGTGTTATAAATGAAATGAATTATTCATTTGCATTATGGTTTGTAATACACCACTGAATTGGTTATTTACTTGATGAAAATAATGATGTCCTGTGATATCTGTCCCTGGTGCAAAATCACTCATAGATATCCACACTGGCACATTTGCAGCAATTCTACATTAGCTCTACTGACCAGTCCCTCAACTGCTTTTGAAGCTGGTGCTGGGGTTTTATATGAAAAGCTTTCCGTTATGAATCTTTAAAATCATCTCTATGTATGATGAATAGACCACTCTGAACTATAATACATTAATAAATCAAATTATGAAGCTTCAGAAACCTGTGGCTCTTACTTTATGCACCAAAGTAACCGCACAATACTGTACCTTTACATGCTTAGGGATGTAAAATGTGTCTGAGAGGATCGATATCTTGAGGAAGACTGGGGAACAACCTAGTCTAAACAACCCTGCAAACATACTTAGGTAAAGGCAAGTATTCAGTTGTGTTTGTGCCTCCTCATACAGTAGGTTCCTAAAGCTGCTGCAAAGTAATGCAGTAATTCAGAAGAAGAGCAGGTAGTCAGTGGCGTAATCTTTAGAGAAGTCTTTGCCTCCTTGAAAACCATGCATGTGCTGATGTTAAACCACTTACTGTATTGGGGTGTAATCAAAAAGATGCACCAATTTCGTAATCCAAACCATAGCAAGCTGAGAGGATTTGGTGGATAAGCAGAAAATATGATAGGATTGTCATAATTAGTGTGATTAGTGTCAGTTTTCTTTTTATTATACCTTTTATAGCCAAAAAAATGGCGCATCCTCCATACACTCAATTGGCATCTGCCAATTTTCTTTCAGCAGATAAAACATGGAAAAAAAGAAACGTAATAATATGGTGTTCTAACTGGAGGACAGGAAAAGCATCAGTCTTAGCAACATTTACCATAACACAAAATCAGACTGACCGAGATGGATCTGTTTTTTGGGATGGGCAGTACCATTGAAGTCACTTTGGCCTGCTTCTACCATCCCAGTTTCACACATGTAAGCAAGTTCCTTTTTGACATTAAGCCAGCCTACATGGATTCAACTAATATGGATGTTGATTTAAAGGAAATGCCTCTTTAGAAGATGATTCTTTATCACATGCATAGTCATACAAGTACAACACACAGTGAAATAATTTCTCTGCATTTAACCCATTCACCAAGTAAAGCAGTGGGCTGCCGCCAATTGTCTCTCTACATCACAGTTTACCAGCATTGTATGACCTCACCAACAAAAAATGACAGACACATGCCTTCTCTTAATCTGTTCCTTTGCACCCCTCCGGTATTGTAAGCGGGTACTCAATCTTTTTTGTCATTTGTGGAATAGTACACAAATGAGCACAAGACAATTTCTGGTTGTGCTTCCCTGTGAAAAAATTAGGACACCCCATTAAATATTCAGTTCTTTATTAAGAAATGTTCACATATCGATGTCTAATCTTAAACCTTGTTTTGCTCAACAGATAACAAAAATGCTTATTCTAACTGGGGGAAAAAGTTGACACTACCCCCTAATAGCTAGTGTTACCCCCTTTCCTGAAACTACTGTGAGATGTTTCTTGTAGGCATCCACCAGTCTCTGACATCGGTCATTTGCCCCACTCCTCAATCCACAATTCTTTCACCTGTGAGATGTTTGAGGGGTTACTTGCATGTACAGCATCTCAATGGGATTAAGATCTGGACTTTGACTCAGCCATTCCAGGACTCTTCATTTCTTAGTTTTCAGCTAGTCGATTGTGGATATACTGGTATCTTTTAGGTCATTGTCATGTTGCAGGGTACAGTTCTGCTTCAGCTTTAATTTTCTTGCAGATGGTCTCACATGTTCCTTCAGCATCCTCTGATACACAGTATTCTCTGATGGTGAGCTGGCCATGTCCTGCTGCAGGACAGTGTCCCCAAACCTTGACACTTCCAACTCCATGCTTCACAGGTTATTCTTTTATTTGTTTTATGCCAAACATGTTCCCTGTGGTGGTGACCAAATAATTCAGTTTTAGATTCATCAGTCCAAAGAACATTATTCCAGAAGTCTTGGTCTTGTCTACATTCCCTCTGGGAATTTCAGTCTTCAGGCACTCTTAGAGAGCAATGGTTTCCTCCTTGAACACCTTCCATGCACGGTAAACTTGTGCAGTCTCTTTCTGATTGTAGAGGGATGCAATTTCACATCAACAGTAGCAAGAGCCTGCTGCAAGTCCAGTGGTACATTTTTGGAGACTTCTTTGAGCATCTTGTGGTCTGCTCTTGGGGTGAACTTCCTTGGACAGCCCGACCAGGGCATGTTGACAGTTGTTGTGAAAGTCCCCACTTGTTGACTATTTTCAAATTCTTTTATCTTACCAGGCTCATTAGCTGCTACAATCTTCTTCCTGAAGGCCTCAGACAGCCCTTTCGAGCTCACCATGGTGTTTACTCTCACTTCAGTCGGGAGCACTCCAAACTAAATGTCTGAGGTTTAAAAAGGGCAAGTCTCCTTCAAAATGCTGAGTAACAATGTTCTATCACGTGCACCTCATATGATATACTTGTGTGATATGAGCCATTTTGAGTGAATGTGGTATTGTCAGTTATAATTGTTTAATTATATTTCTTGAATCTCCATGTATTGTTACAATTGAGATTAAGTATTTTGTTTATAGATTGTTACAAAAACACAGGCTTTCATAGGGTTGCCTAATTTTTTCACATGACTGTAGAGGCAATTCATGATATAAGCACATTTCCAAACAAAATCTTTTTGGCAATACACTTTGCTCAATGACAATCCAGTCTTCATCAGCAGGACCATGAGGTGGTCTCCATTTTAAAAAAACCAGACTCTTTATTTTAAAAGGCCAACTCAGGGTGAGATTTTGCACAAGAAACCACAACGAGTGAAAATATCTCAGGATACTAGAACCAAACAGATAAGTCTCCAATAACACAGATACTCATGATACAGACAGGTATGGAACAGCAGTCTAAAACAAAGCCAAAAACAGTGTAATACTTACAGGGTACCAACAAACACAGACTGAAACACAGAGGTACTTATACTACAGGGGAACAGAGAACACCTGGACAAGGGAGGAGCTAAAAACAAGGCACAGGTGAACTTGAAAACAAGAGGGTAGGGCTAGGGCAGAGACTGACCAAAACATAGATTACAGGGTGAACACATGGTACATGTAAATGAAGACAGAAACAAGGCACAAGGCAGGGTGCAGAACATTATAGAATCTGCCACTGCAACTGCTTTTTTATCATGAGTGACCTTATGCTCCTGAAGATGCATATATATTTCACAGGTTCTAAGCCAGCACTAAAAAACTGCCTGCTGCTACATCGGTCCCCTGGCCTGTGTTTGCATATGAAATATATGTCTATACTACTTCATTGGTATTCTGCGCTGACTTTTTACCATGTCATAATCCATGCACTGAGCAGAGTTAATTGCTGTGTCAGCTTTCTGCGCCTTACGTTCTAGGACACTCTGAAGGAAGATTGTCCATCAGTTTTCTGGCCCTAACAGTGCAGTTGCTTCTCAAAACACATCTACCTCCTCTTCATTTCATTTTGGCTTTAAGCATAGACATTTAAATGTCAGAATGAGATTTATGCATTGCGATTGACTCGCCATCTGAGAGAGTATAACCTTTTCTAGCTCCATCTTAGCCAGTTCAAGATACTTAAGGCAGCCCTGCTCCTTCTCTCATCTGTATGTCTCTTCTTGTTTGCTGGCCAGTCTTGCCTCAATGACTGAATCACTCAGCCCAGAAGTCTGAATAAGAAAATCCATAAAATAAGATCAATCTTTAAATCAAAATCATGGTCAGCCTTATACTATTCTGAGATTTATTTAATTTTTAATCAGATCTCTGCAAACATCCTGAACAAAGGTCTCAGGATCAAACGGAGACATGCTGAAAAGGCACAAGCATACCAAAGCAGAAATTCAAAGGAAAAGCTAAAAGGCAAAAGGTTCCCACAAGTTTTTTGCAGAAATGAGCTTACTAATTTTCAAACAGTGTTCACAGGTAAGACGAAATTCTAGCTAGTGCTGTACAGGTAGTACCATACAGGTTGGCATCATACATCATAAGTTTAGCTGCAAGAGGCACAAAATAAATACCGAATATGTGTCATCTGCTTTTTATATAATGTATTATTTTTATGTCAGATCGTGCCATTTTCTTCAAGAAATATTATTATCAATAAAAACAACAACCAAACATTCTATTTTAAATTAATTTAGGGCTTTTGGGAATGTTTTAGTTGTTTTTATTTTATTTTTTTGTCACAGAGGAGATCCTGTAACTTGTTTGTTTATCTTGAAAGCAACCTTGAAATGTTTCACATTCAAATAAGAAAACTGAAAAAAAGTCTGATAAGAAGGAGGGTGAGGACACAGTTACTTGGTTGTGAGACAAATGTTATCAATCCACCTGGCCAAAATTATTGACTAACCAACATGTAGGACATAATCAAGATGTTTGTTGACCCAAAACCAGGATGGTTTTAATTTGGACTGCAGTAAGAAGCACTCCAAGGTAAATATCATGCCTGTATATTCTCAGATTTGGTGGGGAGGGCACTGTTGCTATTGAGATTTGGACTTATTGACTGATTGATTGCCACTTCAGAACAGTCAAGCATTTTGTCTTTAACCAGTTCTGGGTGATTTTTAAAGTATGTTTTGGGTTGTTGTCCTGCCCAACGTACTGACACTTAGTCCTACATTGTGCTCCAAAATTAATTGCAAGTGTTTGAATTTCATTATACTATGCAGAAATTCAAGGGACCCATTGCCAGAAGCAGCAAAGCCACTTCAAAAGATCTGTGAACTCCCTCCATTTGTGACTATAGGAATTGTGTCCTTTTATAATTTAATTTTCTGTGTGAATGATGGATTTTACCAAAAAGGTTTCGTCTGGTCTGTCCACCAGAAAGAGTCTGGCTTCCTCAGATAAGTTTTCATGAAATCCAATCTCGTTTGTTTGTCTGTGTGTCAGTTGGATCCTCCAGGGCCACCACTTTCATACAGACATTGAGAGAAGTGCAAGTTGACAGTGATGTACTTTGGTTCTGCAAGTTAATCAAGGTTTTTCCTACACTATTTAAGCAATCCTTCAGTGCAGTATCTCATCAGCTTCCCCCCACTATCCGCATCCAGAAAGTTTAGCTATAACACATATGGGTGCCAAACTTGATGACGTTGTAGACAATGGACACAGAATCATTAAGATCTCAGGAGATGGACATCTAGACAGATAGACATATTGGCCATTATTTTTAAATTCTCAGACAGTTCTTTTCTTTTTTATTTTTTTTACATTTCTCTATACTCACAATGATTCACACAGAAACACAAGGGTTGACTGAACTTTTAAATCTTAAAATTACGCTTTCCATAATGCCTACATCTGCAAATTGTCCAATATAATCTCCTATTCAACACGTGTTGAATGGGGGGGGGGGGGGTTCCCTCATGTCTCTCTGTGTGATCTCATAGTGTTGTGTAGCAGTTTAAGTCCTTACGCGCTCGTCAGTGGGGTTGCTAGGCACCAGGTAACAAGCTCACCTGTTCTGTGTTGTAGCCTGTGTTAACCTTGGCTAAGTTTCATTGGTTCTGTCTTGTGATTGGTTGTTCGTGTCTATTCTTTTGTGTGTTGCAGTATAAATGCCAGCTGGTCCGGAAGAATGACCTAAATCCTCTCTGTAGTTGCTCCAGGGGGAATTTAGGTCTAGCCTGTCTATTCTAGGTAGAAGCATGGACTGAGTGTCCATTACGAGTGTCAGTTGGACCTCAGACCCTGACCAGAGTCTCCACCTCAAGGCAATGCTGTAAGGAGGCACGCACAGGGACAGTGATTGCCTGCTTTCTCTCTTTGTCTTCTCTCTGTCTAAACAGGTGTGAATCGGTGAGAAGCCACTCACCACTCAGTGGCCACAATTGTGAGTGAGCCTAAATGCATCATGTGTGACTCAGGTGCCCCGCTGAGCGTGCCTCCTAAAGCCCTGACCAAACAGAGTGAAAGGTCATCGGATTGCTTTAGTTTGAGAACTGGTTTCCTTTGGAGCTCTGCAAGCTCATTCTTTGTCCAAGTTTCAAAGATTCTGTTCTGAAGTTTCTCCCACAGTTGTTCTCTATCCTCGCCCGACATGACAGATGACCGCACTGTCCCACTGCCCAGTGATGAGGGACAACAGCACATGATGCGACAACAAACACTGATGGAGCAGCTAACCAACATTGTGTCTCAGCTGGTGCAGGTTATACATGCCACACCCCCACTGGTGCCCACACACGTGATGGCCGTGTGTTCCCCGATGCTCAGACAGGCTTCCTTACCACAGAGGTATGTGGGGGACCAGGCAGAGTGTCACAATTTTGTTAGCCTGTGAACTGTTATGTCGGAGTTTCCAGACATAATGGCTACACAGAAAATCTCCATTATGATTCAATACTACACAGGACTGGGTGGCCACCCTCTGGAGAGGAGGGGGTGCCCTCATGCAAGGCCACCCGGAGTTCGTGCGTCAGCTGCGTGCTTGAATATATGGACCAGGGGAAGATCAGCAGCACTTGCCTTCTACAGTCAAAACAGGGGTCAAGCACCACTGCTGATTACTCAACTTCCGAATCCTGGCCATGGATAGTGGGTGGAACAAACTGACTCTTATAGTGGTGTAACGCCGGTTATTAAATGCTGACTTGCAGAAGGATTTGGCATGCCAGGATGCAGGCTTGACTCTTGATAAAATCATTGCACTGACTATCAAGCTGGATCAATATTGGAGAGGGATAGCATTGTCGCTAGGGTAGGTGCAAAACCTTGTCCTTGCAGGTCACATCTGTCAAGTCAGGCTGAATGGTCGGTGCAGGAATTGAGCGAGTTCTTCCGGGCATACTTCCACAGGCACCAGCATGACTGGGGTTGGCTGATTTAAACAGCAAGCCAACCGGAGGTGGAGAGATGTGCCTGAGTTTCAGGCAGGTGATTGGGTCTGGCCCTCCACCAGAGACCTTAAACTAAGTCCACCAGCTCATAAGCTCTCCCCAGGTTTGTTGGACCAGTTGAAGTGTTGCATCAAGTGAACCCCATTTTCTTAAGCTAAAATTACCCTGTCAAATGTGTCTCCCCTGTTTTTCATGTATCCCTTCTCAGGCCAGCGGTTCCAGGTCCACTGGACAGTGGGGAAGTGGAACCCACTCTCCCTATGGCAGTTGAGGTCGAGGAGGTCCCTGTGTACTGCGTTAGATGGCTCTTGGACTCTCAGAGGAGGCAGGGTCGTCTGCGATACCTCGTGGACTGGGAGGCCCCAAGGAGAGGAGCTGGGTCCCGGCTGGAGAGGTACTCTGCCAGGAACTCATGGAAGAGTTCCATCATGACAGGCTGGACTGGCTGGCTCCATGAACAGGTGGGCCTGGGCGACCAGGTCTCCGTGGTCAGCCTCGTGCGACTCCAGGAGGAGTCGGGGTTCCCCCTCGCCCCCCCTGCGGTGGTTGGTTCTGGAGGGTGGTATTGTCACGTCCGGTTAGAGTGTTTATCAAAGAGTGTCAGCTGTGCTGAAACCTTGAAACAGTTTTGTTTTGTGTTCTTTCATCACTCACCACTTTTTCACTGAGTGTCTACATTGTCAGTTGTGCTTGTTGAAACAGTGTCCCCTTCAAACAAGGTGTTTTTTAAGCCATGACAACATACAAGACAATAAAGAACACCCAAGCAGACCACGTCTGTCCATGGTGAAAGTTTGAATGCTGCTAAAGCAGTACAGAACTATTGTGGTGCACCATACAGATAAAACAAATCATGTTTTCAAAGATGCGCATCAGTTTAAGTATCTGTATACAACAGTCTTGGTTTGATTACATTGGACTCTTGGATTTCCCACACTGACACCATGGTTTGGATGAATGTGTAGAAGCTGTTGAGAAATTTATTATAGCGAATACTGAAGGTGAGGTGTGTCTTGAAGAGGTCATAGAAAGCTTTCAGGAGTGTCTATGCCTTACAAGAGTGATAAAGCTTTGGTTGTCATTCCTCTGTTCATTGACACACAGAAAGAAGGTCTATTCTGTTTCAAACTCCCAAGGAAAATCTCAACACAGGCTCCAATCTGCCACAAAAACATAGGAGTTATAACACATGGTATAGCAGTGCAACCAAACATTTTAAGCTGACACTAAAATACTACTAGGTAGAAAAAAAATTATTGTATTGGCTTATATTTTCTTACATATGAATGTGCAGAATCACTTAAATGTTTAATCATGTTAAAAGACAGTAGCTGGCAGAGTGACATGCTGTCTCATTTCAGACAAACACGGCCCAGTCCTAGTAAAAATGATTTGTCCACCCTAATACGTCATTGTAAACACAATTTTACTCTTTGCCTCACAATGATCTGAAACCAACCGTTCAGTTGGACTTCTAAAGGAAACACTAGCTAGCTTGCCAACTCAACACTGAGTAGAGACATTTTATTTTTGCAGAGTAAGTTATTTGTCAGTGTCAACAACTCTTTTTGAGGAATAACTGCCTTTGTAGTTGAATTGCACTGAATATAAAATTACCTGAACCTATATTCTCTCACACACATAGTGCCAGTGCGTGGCAACGTGTTGAATGCTGCTAAAAAAGCCCACCAACGACTTCAGGAGACTCAAGACAATTCACACACGCACAGCACGATATAGTTTTTATCCCAGCGCTATCAGACTATTCCACACACAGTAACTGTTTTTTCTCTCTGTGCAATAAATCTGTTCCGTATGTGAGCTACTGTAGCACACACTTTATACTGCACTGACACTTTATATGTATGCAACGTGCAGCTAAAACAGTGTTTACTTTAGCCTGTGATTTGTTAAATGTCTTATATCTGTCATGTCTTTGTTCTGTCTGTGAAGAGGGTAGTCAAGTAAGCATTTCAGTGTGCTCTGTACACTTTACTTTGTACATATAATAAACTTCATTTTCACCCTGCACTCTAAGATTAAAAATCTAACACGTTTGTGCACTTTCACTAATTCCTCCTTCCTCTCGAATTTACAATAATAAATGGAAGTGAATTAACCTTTCTCAGTTGTCCCTTAAAGTTGAAGTGTCTTTTCATCAAATTACCCATTTTACATCATTTTTCCATGGCAAAGTAGCAATGAGCTTCGCCCTCTCCCCAGATTTCTCCTCTCCTCTACTTCTGTCTCATAGCAATCACAGATGCATAATGGCCCCTAGATGTGGCAAAGCTAATGCAATAGTAGCATTCATCTGTTCTGGACTCAGTTCAAAATGGAAAGAGGAAAGGAGGTTATTGAAGTGGCAGAGGGGTTGCCTGGGTAAACACGTCTCTGGAGCTTGTTTTGAAAACAGGAAATGTAGGGAGAGGACACTGAGGAGATGAAAAGTCTAAACTGACATTTGGTGACTAAACAGCTTGGGGCCCTGCGTTTTCACTGAAGTGCAAATATTGTCATCTGGGCTTTGAGAATATAGTGCTGATGGAAGATTTATGAGGGTGTAGTAAAGCTCTGAGGGACAGGTTAAGCACCTTCCATGTCTGTTATTCCACCCAGAAGTGTGAATGGCCTCATTAAATGGCCTCTTGTGTAAGATTCACTACGGACGACAGCTACAATTTATTGCACAAAGTATACATTAGTTTCAGAATGTATGACCGGTGGGATATTATTGTAGGAGCATGACACTTTTGGATGTGAGCAACCTTAAGGGTGTAGACAAGTTTACATTTTCAGTCTAACTTGCTATCACAAAGGCTGTGGTTTATGACTCTTCTGTGTACCAAGGAGACCGAGAAACTGGGAAACTTGCCATGCTAGCTGATACCTCCTTTCATCAAAGTAGGACGCAAACCATTGCCAGGCTGTGCCCGAGATCCCAGTATTAGAGAGGGTAGCCAGGAGGATCCGATGGTGGACTGTGTCAAAGGCTGCAGAAAGATCGAGAAGAAACAGGGCAGAAGACAGGTCGGCTGATTTAACCGCAAGTTCTTTGGAGACAGCAATTAATCCAGGTCTCGGTGAGGACCAGAAGTGAAATGTGTGGAGAGACGCCAGTCCACAGATGAAGTCAGCCTTCTTGATGCAGGATTGGCAGTTCCACAGACCACTATGAACCACTGTAGAAGGCTGTGGAGAAAAAAAGCAGCTGGGAGAAGTTACTGAGATTTCTACTCCGTTGATGGAGAGTGCATCTTTTTGGGCCATGAGATATATGAACAGGTATAGGTGTGAAGCACAATATCTGAAATAAATAGAAGAGAGAGGAAAGGAAGAAAAGATACTTAGCTGAGCGTAGTTGGAAGTGTGAGGATCCCTTCTTGAAGGTTCGAACAGCTACAGACGGATCATGTTACTCCTTTTAAAATTCTGGGAGAGTGGAAGTCACCACTTGACACTTAATTACCTCAGGCACACTGCTAATTACACTCTGTACCCTTGAGCAAGGTACCCTCCCCACACACTGCTCCCCAGGCACTGTTTTCCTGACTGCCTGTTGCTTCACTTGGTGAATGGGTTTAATGCAGAGGAAGAATTTGTTGCAAATGCATTGATCAGCGTTTACAGTGCAAATGGTCATATGCATCTCTTAGGGTGATTTGAGTTAGGTCAAGTCAAAACCATTTAGATATCACTTTTTAGAGATGACAGTGTTGCAGTAAGCCCAGGGGTGACAAACCTCCCCAAAGCTGGATAAAGAAACATCAGGAGGAACCGAGAGTTAAGAGGGTGTAGGTTCCCATGCCATCCAACAGGTGGCAATGATAATAGAAATGCACAATACAACCATTCCATCACAGATGGATTGGAGATGGAGTCTGTTTCTGGGAAGGACCCTTAAGGATAAAACCAGACCATCACACCCCACCTAACTCTGTCCTATGGCTGCCTCGACAGCGGATACGCTCAAGGGGGGGCCAGAATACATTGTATAGTGTCTTTGTTACAGATAGGGAACAAAGGAAACTGACTTAGATGTCTGATTAATGTTGCAGCAAGCCATCAACAAAGTCAACCGACCACATCCTTCACTGAAAACTGCAGGAAACTTTATCCCTGGATTTCAGTGAAACAGGCAAATCCTCAGAAGCAGTTGGACGAAATTTAAATCTACTTTCCGAATTTTCCTCCCAAACGTCCACAGAAACTTTGTGAAGACAACAGACTGATCTTTAGATATTCAATCACATCTTTGCCTAAAAGAAAGACCTCTTCTTTTTTTGAGTTTCAAGAAAAGGTTATGTGGCATCTAGTCTTTTATATCCTTTACACAGTCATCATTCTTTTTTTAAGTTTATTTTCTGGTTTAGCTAATATTAACAATTGTGTGTCACCTGAATTCCATGTTTCAGGCTGAATTGATCATTCACACCGGCACTTAATTTGTGATCAGATCACCCAGGTGTAAACAGCGCTAATGTATAGAAGGAGTATTAGTCAAGTCAAGTAGTCAAATAGGTTTTTATTGTTTTTTCTACCATATACACACAGTACATAGTAAAAACGGAACAACATTCCTCCAGGACCATAGTGCAACACAAGACCAGAACAGAACAGCACAGAACAAAACACAAGTGCAAACAGGACAGAACACAAGAGCAACAATACAACTAAATGAGACAAGACAAGACAATGTTCAGTGCAACTGACAACGGCTATGTTGAGGGTAAATACAGTATTTTGACCAGTACTGTATTCTAGCAGCATATATGTGCAAAGATGCAGAACAGAGTTTACAGAGTTTACATGTGCAAAAAAATGCAGAACAGCAATAAATGTGATGTGCGATTTTAGAACAGCATTATTATAGCCCTTTTTACAGTTAGGCCTGGAAGCCTTACCATAGAGCACTGCAGCACTTTCTACAAGCTGTAAAAAGTTCCGGTATAAAAGAAAGTATTTAAATTTAGTCAAAAATGTATTTCAGGAAGATATCTCATGATATCTTCTTCTACTTTCTGCTGCTCTCAATTAGAGGTCGCCACAATGGATCACCTGTCTTCAGTTCCTTTTGTCCCCTGCGTCTTCCTCTCTCACACCAACTGCCTGTATGTCCTCCCTTACCACATCCACAGACCTCCTACTAGGCCTTCCTCAGCACAGGTCCGTACCAACCTAATCTCGCCGCTCTGACTTTTTCTCCAAAATGTCCAACTTGTGCTGTCCCTCTAATAAACTCATTCCTGATCCCATCCATCCTTGTCACTCCCAGTGCAAATCTTAACAATTTCAGCTCTGCCGCCTCCAGCTCTGCTTCCTGTCTTTTCATCTGTGTCACTGTCCTCAAACCATATCATGATATAACTTTGCTTAATGTGGAAGATTTTTGTGTTTGATTCCATCACAATGGTAACATGAATTTTCAAAAACACATCAATAGCTTTTCCCATATTAAAGTAACATCAACCTCCAGCTTACACACAGATTTAATGTTTTCTGCCTTTTCCAGTTTATTGCCTTTTTGTAATGTTCTGTCTTCCTCCTGTTTTCGTATGTATGTTTTTGTTTATGTTCTCAATCTGCCTTTGTTTGTCTGTCTTTGTTTGTGAGTCTTTTGTTTTAGTCGTGGCCCTGACCCTTGTTATCCTGTACACCTGTGTCTTGTTCCTGTCTCCTGCCATGCTCAAGAGTTTCAACTTGTCTAATCAGTGTATATATAGCCACTGTGTTTCAGTTTGTGCTGTAAAATTCTCTATTAATGATTGTCTTTGTAAATGTCTTGTCATCCTGGCTGTTTAAAATTCTTCCATTTTGCTTGTATTTAAACTTGTTACCTGTTAACGTTTTTTGTATTACCCTAGTACCCTAAGGGAAGTGGGTTTGGCCCAAGAAGCAGGTTAAAAGAAGTGGCGGAGGAGAATGGAGAGGCTGCTGCAGAAGCACCAAACTCTGAGCTCTGTGTCTTAGCAGTGATAGGCAGCAACCTTAGTTGTGCCACCCAGCAACTCTGGGAATGTGTCTCTCTTACAGCCCTACCTTCTGGTCCCCTGGTTACATAGGAATGGCTGCCGATGACATGACAGCCACCTCATCTGGAGAACAGGACATGGCTCCAGTCCAGCCTACACTTTCTCCTCAACCTCACACATTGTTAATGTTGTTTGTTCCTGGACCTTGTACTCCTCGTCTCCTGTCTTGCTTCTGTCTTTTGCCACAGGTCTCCCTTCTTGGCCAACTCCTGAGGCAGGATTATTTTTGCACCCTGGGAGCTGCACTCTTAGGGATAATGTTGCAGAAAACCCCACTTGTCGACCCATCATTTCCATTATTTGTATTGCCGTGATTTACCAATGAATCTTTTAGTCTTAAGGCCTAACTGAATATTACTGGATTCGGACATTAGCGGTCAGCCAAGCTCACTAGTAAGCAAAACAACAATATGCAGAGTGTGTTTCCAATGGGTTACGACCTCTTACTTTGCATATACAGAAGTTTTAATTGCATGCATGCTTGTATATGTGAAATCCTACATTTTTCCTTTCTCTAATCCAGGTTTTGCTTTTTTTGTTGTAGAAAAGTTCTGAGAGCCCTCTTTCTTCTGTGACTGTTTGCACTGTGTTTGTTCACTTGCATCTCAGGTGAGCGAGCTTATCATGTGATTAGACTGAGACATCGTAGTGGTGGAAAGGAGAGTTGCATCTCTAAAAATCTGAAATTACACCTTGTTTGACTAAAATACTGTGTTGATATTTTAAAGGGTCCACAACAAATGTTAGTGTATATTTAATATAATGTGGACCTGCTTAACTGCATCATCACTCAGCTTACTTACCTGTAGAACACCTGTGTGCTCCTTGCATGGTGTGCAACATTGACAAAAAACAGAATGTCACATATATGTAAGGTGTGAGTATAAGTGAGAAGTCCTTTCTTTGTGTTACCAGCATAGAAATACATACTCACTTACCACTTTATTAAGTGCACCTACCAGGCCTTGAGGTGATCATTGATAGCTTTCAAATAATGCAAGAAGTAATAGAATAAGTACAATTCCACCAAAATATCTAAATCAAATGTTTATTGCTTTTAAATTGCCAGAATTTGTTTTTTTTTTTTGACAGAGTATGTTAGTCATATAGCCATTTCTCATCTTTTTGTATAAACTTTGTTTTGTTTGTTGTTCTGAAATATGGGTTGTATAAGTTGCGGTCACGTGATGGGAGGTAAAAGGTTTCACCTGTGATGTAGGGCAGGTAGCTTGCTCATGGTTAATGGCAGATGGTGAGAGCTTGGCAAAACACTAATTTGATCACACACTCTTCATTGCAAACACTGCTGGAAACAGTTTTTCATTAAAGTTATTTGTTGCCTTTATTTTACAATGTTTTCAGTTAATCACAGTTGTCTTTATCGGGACAATAAATCTTTTCTTTGACTTAAGTGAGGAGCGTGCATTAATCCAGCCAGGCACTACACCAAATGGTTGAAAACATATGGACAATACACAGTACAGATTTCTTATTTCATGAAATCTTGCTCAGTAAATGTTTACATCATTAACTTTTTTCCTTAATATAAGCATTTAAATCTCATCATCAATATTTCTCTACATTTTCATTTACAGCATTTAGCAGACGCTTTTATCCAAAGCGACTTCCATTCCCTAACTACAGGGGACAGTCTCCCTGGAGCAACTTGGGGTCAAGGGTCTTGCTCAGGAACCCAGGGGTGGTGTGCTTGGAGGTAGGATTCGAACCCACGACCTCTTGGTCTACAGGCAAGTATCCTACCACTAGGCCACCACCACCCCTTTTCAGCTGTATATATTAGTGATTGCTCAGCCTATCTTAATAAGTGTCAGTGTTTTCAGGCCAGTTCCTGACTTCAGGTGGCACTTTCTGTGTACAGAGCGGGAATCTGATAAAGAAGATTGAAACTTTGCACACACTCCGGACCCTGCAGCTTCTGGACTTGTCGTTTAATAAGATCCACAGTCTCTCCGGCCTCCAGAACCTCCACTTCCTTGGAAGCATCAATCTTGAAAGTAACCTGGTGAGATTGTTTTCTACTTTAAACAGCTAGTTTGTGACCTTGTGAATAAGAAGGTGAAAAAATTGCCCTGTATACAGTTTTGCTTCCTTCTCACTTCATTTTAGATTAGCGAGATCAAGGAGGCCTCGTATGTGCATGACCTTTCGCTGCTGAGGGAGCTGAATCTAAAGGGAAACCCGGTGCAGGTGAGGCCTCCCTATCTATATGGAAATTAAATATGGTCAGATCAGGCAGTGTCTATGTAATTTAGCACTAAAAAAACATTTCGATTCCACGTTAGACACCATAGGAGATAAACCCATGTCTCGAAGTGCCTAATCTTATCACTGAAAGGAACCTTTCACAACTCTTCCACAGTCATTTCTGCATATAATTACTATGCTTTATAATAATAAACACCTTGGTTATAGTAAACTGTTTTTTTTTTTATTATTATTTTGTCAAGATTAATATTTTAGAAGCAATAGTTTTGTCATGCTTTATGAATTACAGAGTGTACGTTTTGAAATAAACATTAATTAAAAACATCATTCCTGCTCACAGTTTTCATTCTTCTCTGCAGAAAAAGCCTGACTACAGACCGGCAGTGATCTTCCTTCTTCATCGCCTCACTGATTTGGATGAACAGGCTGTGACTGCTGAGGAAAAGGTACATTACTATTTATATGTTTTTTAATTAATAACATGCACATTTATTCTGCAATTCCTAGCTGTTTTTTGTACCTTTTTAAGTTTGTTTCAAATACCTCTATGTAAAAAATCTTTCTACTCTGAAATAATTCCTGATGCTCTGGTGAACCCTAAAATGTATGGTTCAGGGATCACTGTGAATAATTACGCGTGTTATTTTTATGAATAATTTATTGTGGTGCCTCCATTCCTTGTTGTTTTCAGGTTTCCGCTGTAAACAAGTTCGACCCGCCCCCTGAGGTGGTGGCAGCCCGAGACCACATGACCCACATGGTGTACCAGCACATGCAGCCGCAAGTCATCTTTGACAGGCATGAGTGGCTGCTATTTTTTAGTTATTAGGCCAGTCAATGTTTTTTAGCCCAAAGCTTTCTAATTTACACAAAGGTTGATTTACTTCAAATGTGGCGGTTGCATTTTACACAAAAGAAAATTGCTATCAAGAACTAAAGCTCAAAATCTCCCTATTATTCTGATGGGATTTTTTAAATCATCACACAGCGACTAGAGACATATATCATGTGGTCATTTGGTAATGTAATTTATTTTAGGGGTAATATAAATAGGGTTTTAATAAGTTATAAATGACTTTGTGTACCAATTTGTATACCAATCAAAGGCCACACCTAGATTTGTCAGTTATAAAAAACGTTTTAATAGTGAAAAATCTGCACAAATGTAAAATGATTCAAACTTCAGTATCTGAAACAGCAATTTGCAATGATAATAAGGGACGTTTGCCAGTCATCTTTGGTTAACAATAGCTTCTTTTAACAATGACACTGTTACGTTAAGCCTTGATCAAGCCTAGTTTTTAAATATGGAACAATAGAATCTGGGTTGTGTGCTTAAACCTTTTATTCAGTCTGAACTGAATGCCCTGTTGGTTTATTCTCCAGCACCCTGCCCAGTCTTGATACTCCATACCCCATGCTCATTCTCACAGGGCCACAGGCATGTGGAAAGAGGGAGCTGGCCCACAGACTGTGCCAGGAATTCAGTGATTATTTTGCTTATGGGTGAGTGCTCGCCTTTGACTGTTTTATGTCTGCATATTCATGATCATCAGAATCAAATGGAAAACGTGTTGAAGTGCCACAAAAACATGGTTTTCAAGGGTGCGCGCAAACATACACAATGTTATAACAATGCTATAACCTGCCTGCTGTGGGTGGCATTTCTCTCAGCTCATTAAAGACTGTAATGGAAATCTCCAGTTGTTCTCCTACCCCAGAGTCTAGCGCCCCTCTTCTTACAAACAGGAACCACACAGATGCTCTTCACCCATCAACAACATAGTTCTTGCTTGTTAAAAGCAGAATAAGAGCCTGATTAGGAATTTGGCTTTATGTCTATGTGAATTCTTTCTTTCTTCCTTCCTTTCTTTATGTATCTTAGTGCTTGCCACACCACCAGAGGGCCCTACTTTGGTGAGGAAGACGGCTCGGACTACCACTTTGTCCTGGAAGAGGAATTTCAGCACATGATTCGTATGGTGTGGGTTTACAGATCACTCTCTGTGGTCATACAATTACTGTTTTGTCACTTGGTATCAATATTTGACAATTAACCACATTTAGTGGCACTGAATACTTTAAAAATTAAATTAAATTAAGATTACACAAGTAATACAAGTTTCAAACCATCCTTCCAATATTACATATGCATTGTACTTGGTCTTGAGTGAGTTGTGTCCTTTAAAAAAAAAAAAAACCTAATAGGAAAGGTGATGTACCAGAAATACCCATTTTCAGGTCCGACCATACACCAGCATTACCAAAATGACCAATTATCACAGACCTAGTCTAGTTTTAGGTGTTATATTTTAAGTCGCAAAAGTGAAAATAATTCACTATTATTTTTCATCGCAGTTGTAACAATTAAGATAAATGGAAAAACTTCACCAATGATGCTGAGTTGCTAAAAAGCTTCACATCCACACAAGCTTTGGATGTGTTGGTAGAATCAGAGCTGAAAGACATTAGACACAGTGACTTTGAAAGCAAGTGCCGTGATATCTGATTTTAAGCGTAATGTCCTGATGATTATCAGTTACATAGCCAGAGTTATGGTGCTGATGGGGGGCCCACAGTTCAGTGGGTTAATGTACACCCGTGTTTCATCTCCAAGCACCAGTGACCTTTGCTGCTTTGTTTCTCTGCAGTTCATTGTTACAGGCAGCTTAAATTCCCAGAAGATCTCATAACCCACTAACACAATACCTCACAAATTCAGACACGCGACAAAGCATGTCAAAACAAGATTTTGTGTTTTTACATGACCTTTACGTAGGTCCAGCTAAAGCGTTGGATAACAACATTGTTCTATTGCTCCTTGTTGTAATTTCGGCGGTTTTTTCATGTAAGCATATACACTATTTGGACAAAAGCATTGGGACGCTTGACCCTTACTCCAACAGGAACTTTAATGACATTGCATTCAAACCCATAGACTTTAATCTGGAGTTGGTTCCCTTTTGCAGCTATAACAGCTTCACCCTTCTTGGAAGACTTTCCACAAGATTTTGGCGTTTCTGTGGGAATTTGTGTCCATTCATTCTGTAGCATTTATGAGGTCAGACACTGACGTTGGACGAGAAGCTCTGGATCTCCATTCCAGTTCATCCCAAAGGTGCTGCATGGGGTTGAGGTGAGGGTTCTCTGTGGCCAGTCAAGTTCTTCCACACTGAACTCCTCCAGCCACGTCTTTATGGAGCTTGCTTTGTGCACTGGGACACAGTCATGCTGAAACAGAAAAGGTGTCCACAAAGATTGCCCTTTTCTGGTCACGTAATTTCAGTAATTAAGACGTGTATCCCAATACTTTTATCCATATAATGTAGTTTTAAGGATGATTGCTTTGAACTTTCTTTGTAATAGTTTGCCAACATGCAGCAAAAGCAGTGACTCATCATATTTGAAATGAGAGGAAGGAATGTTTCTCGTGGTCTGTTTCCACAGCCCTCCACTACTTTAAAGCTTTGCTGTTCGAGACTATCGGTTTTTTTCCGGGTGGTTTTGTCCAGTGGGTTTGATAAATAGAGGTCGCGGGTTGATTTAGAGCGGAAGCCGTTTGAAGTGTGATTATAAGCATATGCCGCAAGCATCAAAGGAAGAGTTTCAGGTGAGGATTACAAACCAGCCTGGCCCCGTATCGCACAGCCACAGATGTGCACCCCTGATCCGGCAGCCAACCGGCGTTCAGCAAATTAACCCCAATCAGCAAACCCACCTCAACCGGAGCTCGGGCATCTCTCCGGGCCTGTTAAAGCAAATAAAGCGCAGGATTAGCGTGTGGTTGTAATTTTTATATGTATTGAAACACTGTCTCTGCCAGAGACCCTCACAGAGCCATCTGTAGGCAGTAAGTTCCACAGAGGTCGACTGCATTTCGTCCTAGACATTTATAAGACAGAGGAAGGTCAGGGCGTCTGATAAATGGCGGTGCACTGGTTAACCAGGCCCATGTGTTAGTGGACGCCAGGTCAGAAGTCAGCTGTGTGAAGCTGTGGGAAGAGCTCCTGAAGGTTTGCATCTCGCCTGGGAGCACTAAACAGGAGGAACATCTAAGACAAGATCCATTTAGGAGATGAATTTCACCCATAACTTTTTCACCCCATGCTCTGTGACAACCAAGTTCCACACTTAGAATACAGCATGGTCAGTCTCTGAGTCTGTCTGTCTCTCTCTCTCTTTCTCTGTCCCTCTCTGTCTGTCTCTCTATCTCTCCTTCTCTCTCTCTATGTCTATATCTGTCTCTCTCTCTGCCTCTCTCTCTGTGTGTCTGTCTCTCTTTCTCTGTCCCTCTCTGTCTGTCTCACTCTCCTTCTCTCCCTCTGTCTCTCTCTCTCTCTGTCTGTATATCTCTCTTTCTCTGTCTCTTGTCTCTCTCCCTCTCTGTCTCCTTCCCACTCTCTCTCTTTCTCTCTCTCTCTCTCTCCCTCTCCCTCTCTCTCTCTCTCTCTCTGTCGCTCTCTCTGTCGCTCTCTCTGTCTGTCGGTCTCTCTCGCTCTTTCTCTGTCCCTCTCTGTCTTTCTCTTTATCTCTCCTTCTCTCTCTCTGTCTATCTCTCTCTCTCTCTGTCTCTCTCTCTTTCTCTGTCCCTCTCTGTCTCTCTCTCTCTCCTTCTCTCTCTTTTCTCTCTTGTCTCTCTCTGTGTCTTTTGTCTTTCTCTGTCTCTCTCTCTCTTTGTCTGTATCTCTCTCTTTCTCTGTCTCTTGTCTCTCTCTCTCTCTGCTCTCTCCCTCTCTTTCTCTCTCTCTCTCTCTCTCAGGGCTGCTTCGTCCAGACAGTGCAGTATGGAGGTCATTGGTACGGTCTGTCTCGGAAGTCCATCGAATGCGTGGCCAGAGAAGGCCTGGCTTGCTGCGTTCATATGGAACTGGAGGTACAGTATAAAATAAACGTTACAGCACACATCTATTTTAAAGCCCTGCAGTGTGGAGCTGCTTTAACAGCAGTTTCGAGTACAGCAGCTCTGAGTCTTCTGTCTCGTGCAAAAACGGACACATTTACCATTTTCAGTGTTAGTAAAGTCTGCAGAGCAACAAGAAGAAAAACATACTGATTCAATTAGTAGGCAGGTTTAACATTCTTTCTACAAGCAAAATATCAGTTATTTACTAATGCACACACAGGAACACTACAAGTGCAATAAAATAAGAACAGGAGCAATAAGATATAATGTATATGCTGTATAAAATATTTTTTAAAAACATAGAAGGGGGATTTTTATTGCTTTTTGGTTTGTATGTAAGTGTAAGAGGTTCAGATAATGAACGGATGGATAGATAATCTGTATACACACTTTGGGCATCTGTTTTTTGTCCACAGGGTGTGTTTAGTCTGAAGAATTCATACTTTGAGCCCAGATACATCTTACTGATCCCCACCAGTACTGAGGAGTATATTTCACGCATGAAGGCCAGAGGCCTCTACAGTAACAGCCAGATGGACACAGCAGTGTCACGTATTGACCTCTATGTCAAAATCAACAGAGAGCGGCCTGGCTTCTTCGACAGCGTGATCTCCAGTGGTAGGAACCTTGATCATATGATCTGTACACTGTTGTTACTTCTGCTGAATACATATAGGGGAGGAGGGCTCATAGGACATTTTTATTTATTATTGGATTAACAAGCTCACGTAGATTGTGCTGTGTCTCGTTTTCACAGCAACCTGACAATCTTGCCAGCAAAAAAAAAATGATTACATAAAAATCACTTCTTCCTCTTAAGTGTTTTTCAATTACATGGCTATGTGTATAACTCACAGGTTTTATATCTACATTGTTTGAATCACTCTCTCGGTGGTTGTAATTTAGCCCTGTTTTGAAGCTCACAGCAAGAGGCAGCCATGCTAAAGTAGTCTCCACACCATGGGCTTGTGATGCAGTATTACAATTAAGCCTCCCTGTGTAAACAACGATAATCCATCTTTTTTTTGTTTTCATCTGTAGCACAAACGTGTAGAGTAACAAAAAAATTCCACAGAAATAATTCATCAAAAACATGCGGTCTTCTTTTCTTTATATCTGTAAATGTGTAGATCTGTAGTTAAATGGCAAAATCAATTCTAGAACTATTAGGCTGGAGGGTTGGATTATCTGACCATTAAGGTGTTTTAAAGTAAAATAAAGTAAAGTAACCATTCTGTCATACGTGAACTCACCACAGCACGCTGTGTGGACAGCACGAAATCCTTCCCTGCATTTAACCCATTTAACCCATTCACCAAGTGAACGAGCGGTCAGCCAGGAACACAGCACCCAGGGAGCAGTGTGTGGGGACAGTACTTTGATCGAGGATACCTCAGTGGTGCCACTAGCAGTCCTGGGATTCAAACCCATGGCTTTCTGATCATAGGGGCAACTCCCTAACCACTAGGCCACCAGCTGTTTTGGTGATAACAATCATAGTCCTTTTTATATGACTATTTTATTCTCAGTTGTCATTTCTGATGTCACTTTTTACCTCCTGATGGAATACCTCATGTCTGTACACACAGCTTTAGGTTAAGAGATTATGGACTAACCTCATAGTATGGTCTGCTGTGCTATCAGACAACCGTGAAGATGCTTACAGAACTCTGAAGCAGCTGGTGAAAGAGTACCTGGGTCTGGAGGAGCAAGGGGAAGAAGGAGACAACTCTAGAGTTGAACCTGACGATGCCCACCAAGGTAAAATACAGGTCACATTTTTACATTCTACCCCACCAGTCACACTGAGATTTTCTAGATTTGCCTGTTGTTTACTTAGTATTTACTAAAAATACACACATTATTTTTTACTAACAAATACATTTACAGTATGTTCACCATTTGAGTCTTTATTGGCCAGAAAATGACATTTTATTCTACTGACCTACAAAAAGCCCCCTAAAATAATTATAATTATGATTATAATGTGGATCACCCGATCAACTTTTCGGAAACTTTCCATAGAAACTTTAGCTGGGGAATTTTGGAAATATTCCAAATTGGAAATTTTCTACAGGAATTTTGGGAATTTATGGGAATTAACATGAATTAATTGAAAATTTTGGATGATTTAAAGAAACATAGGCTATATGGATCATATACCAACAAAAATAAACATTTTATTTTGTCATAAGCAGATATTTCTACAAAAGAATACAATTTAAAAACATATCTAAGAAGAAACAACATTATATTTTGAGGTAGCTAGCACCATGTTAAACTAACTTCTTTAATGAAAAGGTGCTGGCTATCTTACATTTAGCATATCTGCTTTACCAGAGCTAGCAATAGATTTTGATTTTGCTCATTAAAATGTAACATTATAGATCAAATATCATCTAACTTATAATATCACCAAAACTTACTTGTATGTATGTAGTTCTTTGACTCAAATGTGTAGTTTCAAATGTCTGTGGTGTGTATCTGACACAGAAAGGTTGCTTTAGTGATTCAGAATTCTAGAAATTATTGAGCATGTGATGGAAGCATGCACAATGCATTCAGGGGGTGTGGCCTCATGCGCACTGCATTAAGCAGTGTGCTATGTCCCTGTGATTGAGGAATAGCAAATTATACTCAACTGTATTTACATCAAATCTGATTGTTTTAGCCAAGATTATGCTACAATATTTTTTCTACCAACTATCTTTATGTTCCTAACCTTCAACTTTGATAATTTCCAGTTTATTCCCGTTAATTCCCATAAATTCCCATTAATTCCCATGGAAAGTTTCCAACTTTGAAAATTCCTGAAATTTTGCAACCCTAGTCCCAAGACACGCTTTCTTTGAGTGTGTCTGAAATCGCGCACTTACGTGAGTGCACTGAAATGTAGTGCGTAGTGCGCACTGAGCAATTCCACGTAGTGCACACTGCCGTGGGAAAGTGCTGTCCTAAATGGCACACTTTGCACTTAGCGGAACAACGAGTGAGTAAACATATACAAACTACAACATAGAACATTTAAAACATGTATAACCTATCTATGACTGCCTAACCAGCTAAAAAAAACTTTTACGTGTGCTAACTCTTAGTCGATATAATCGCAAACTCAAATGATCCACAACTGTCGTCAGAGAGTGACAGGCTACACACTGCAATATACATCAGCAAAATAATTTTTATTAACGTTGCATTTATATGAAGCAGTTGCCTCCGCTTAGGCTTGTGCTTCATTGTTGGCCGCCATTATTCAACTCTGAAAACTTGTCGAAAGTCCCTCCACTTCCACTACGTAGTCAAAATGACGTCCATTTAGTGCGCATAGTGTCCATCGTTCTACACTGCGTTTTCTGGCCGTTTTCAGTGCACCGTCCGGGTACTTTCAGTGCACTGAATTTTAGCTTAGTTGTCAGTGTGAATGCACTATGCACTAAAATCGCGCACTAAAAAGTGTGCAAGGGCGCGATTTCGGACACACCGTACCAAAACATTTACAGCATTTTACTATGGAAATTGACGTTAATATTTATTTTACAAAATTAGTAAATTATATTTATGTCTAATTTAACACAAATATACGAACATTTATATATTGCTACGAAAAAAGCTGTGACGTCTGGGCCTCGTCCACCACGAGGCCCGAATGGCACAAAAGCAAAACAAAATGTGGAGGATATCTGCCTTTTCTGCGAATGTGCGGGGGTTCCACGAAAAATTATTAGTTTGGTTCTAGTTTGATCTGTTCAGTGTCGTAGCTAATACGACTAACTCGCGGGGGAAAACACAAAGTCAAATCCAATTGACCTCAAACACTAAAAAAAAATTTTTTTTAATGTGAAAGTATGTTCAGGCACTGTTCAATGTTTTGAAAAAATATATTATATCAAGACAGCAGTAGATAAAGTAAAGTGGCCTCTTATAGTCACACATGAACACACCACAGCACACAGTGTGAGATTCTTTCTCTGCATTTAACACATTTACCAAGTGAAGCAGTGCGTTGCCACCAACGAGGGGGCGCCCAGGGAGCAGTGTGTGGGGATGGTACCTTGCTCAAGGTAACCTCAGTAAGGACAATAGCAGTGTTGGGATTCAAACCCACAACCTTCTGATTGTAGGGCAACGCCCTAACCACTAGGCCACCAAACTAATGTTTAGATAGAATGTTGGGTATTTGAACACCTTAGTGGAATGTAAGAAGAGCACACACACTTACCTGGCTTGCTTTGGCATTAACATTGCCCAGACTGAATAGCTTCTTGACAACCAGCATGTCTTTTTCTTCCTTCACTGCAGATAATGCTGCCAGCATCACAGCAGTATATCCTGCCTTGTTCTGCTGATCCACATTACACATCCCTGTGCAACACAACCCATTACACATATAAACTTAGATTGATGTCCAAACCTTAACTGCAGCAATCCAGAATTACATGACCCTGACCAGTCTGTAACTTATAATAACCTGTGTCGAGTAGCAGCCCAACCACAGTGAAGTTGGAATGTGAGACACTGTAATGCAAAGCTGTGTTGCCATTGCCATCGGTCATGTTGACTATGTGCCCCAGCAGGACAGGGGAGATTTCAGAGAAAGCCATCAGGTAGTTTGAGACCCGCGATGGCTGGGACATCTTAGCACTGGACACCCGGAACCATTCCAGCTGCACAGTGTGGGTGCTGGACAGCTGCAATGGTAATGTTAACATAAACAAGTGGTGTTTAATGACTTATGACACAGGCTTACTGAAATCATATAGAGAATACCACTCACCAGTTCTTTACTCTTTGCTGTTTTGGCACCATCATTCAGGTGGTTCTTCAAAATGAGGCAAGCTTCTCGCATTTTTGAACTCAGCTCAAACCTTAAAAAAATGACTGATAAGTTTAAAATATGAAACCGTAAAGCAAAAACATCTGCCAGGCTAGGGGTCACAGATTAAAACAGAACAGCACACACAAGGACGCTTATCAAATTCCTCTGGCCTGAACAGATTGGCTTTAATTATAACACTGTGTATTGAAAGACGAGAACAGCCTGCAGCTCTTAAAGGGCAATATTTTTGGATCAGTACTCTTTAAATCCACTTTATATGCCAGAAGAAAATGGAAAGATGGAATTTTCCATTGATATCTTCTGTAAGACAGGAGAGCCAGATAAACTTTTCTCTGATTGGAATGTGAAGTTCTCACACTCTAAAAGCGATGGTTTGACCAAAAATCAAATGTAAACAATTTTGCTCTCACTTCAGATCAAAATCAGTCAGTACAGGTTGTGTGTCCATACTTTGCATTTTAGATTTGAACTAAATCTACAAGACGCTAACGCTGCGCTATTTTGTTAGCCCTCCCTGTTCATCGATGGTCAGGACTACCACTGAGCAGGTATTATTTGGGTAGTGAATCATTTTCAGCACAGCAGTGACACGGACAAGGTAAAGGCATGTAAATGAGATGAACTACCATCAAAAACTACATCCAGTGGACCAAAAGATGGTCTAACTGAGCCCATGTTTGGTTTGAACGGAGTTTAAAAACTCCAGGAGCACTGCTGTGTGTGATCCATTCTGAGCCAAAAGTTTAGCATTGTTTAAACTGTACCCCTAATCCACACTTGCCTTGAATCGCATCAACTTGTTAAGTAATCTCAAACAGACATGTTTATGTGATTTCTCGCACAATATGACAGTGGTCACCAACAGTCTTTTAGGAAAACTGGACGTTTCATGTCCAACTCAAAACTAACGCACCTCTTTCAGCTAACCAAGAATACCAGAGAGCAATGATACGGTGCAGCAGAGGAACAAAGGCCCCTTAAAAAAGAAGATAACGCTCACTGAGGTAAAACAGAAGCACAAGCTTCTTGTTTTAGGACTTAAATTTCTAGCTTCAAAAATGCTTGTATAAAATATTTTACTGCAAAAGGTGTGTGACAGTTGGACAAAATTAGAAAATGTACAAGTTATATTTCAGAAATAAATGAATGTGACTGACCTACTGTGCAGAGACATACGTCAGGTCATAAACTAAATCAAACAGCAATATCTTTACTCAATTCTTTATTCAGACTCATAGATATGTGTTCTATAGGAAAAAACTTAATGGGAAATTCTGTACCAAAACCATACTCCCTATGTTTGTGTCAATATTGTCATTGCCCCTGATTCTGTGGTGCAGCACATGGTCGTAGTCTGCAGAAGCACAGAGCTTCAGGATGACCACTGCTGTATAACACACTGTTAAAAAATTAACAAAAGTAGGTCAAGAAGCTAAAAATATTAATTGCAGCAATCTTGAAGCCTGGATTGTATTCTGGGATAATAGGGAAAGTGGGCAAATTAGATTTTTGACCAGCCCATAGCTTTAAAATAATGAAATAATGTATTTAAAAATAATTAAATAATTAACTATCTACAGTTACTTACTTTTCTTTTACTTCTTCAACCGGTTCCTTAATGTCTTCTGTAAAAGCTGGCATGTTTTCATCACTTTCACTGTCATCCAAATTTACGTTCCTTTCTTCATCAGACGTGTCCTCCAGACCTGCTGCCTCTTCCTCGCTGCTGTCTGAGCATGCACCGACTGCACCTTCATCTGATGAGCTTCCTTCATCCTCCTCATCTTCCTCTTCACTAGAAGTGGACTCATATCTGGATAGGAAATAACATGAGCATAGCAATCAACATTTCAAAATTACATAAGTTTAAAAGTGGTCAGATCGTATGAGTATGAGATCGTAGGACAGTGGCAGCTCGTATAAGTGGGATAGTGGGGCTTAGCCCTTCCCGACTTACAAAGAAAAAAGGGCAGTAAAATATGACTCGAGGCCCCTTATTTTGGACTTCTGTGGCAATCTAAACAACGGCACCACCAAAAAGGTAGTTTTACATCTAACCCAAGCTGTAGTTGCGCAGAGCATATCTGGTATCATATGTGTCAAATGTAACGTATGAAACACCTCCCAGATTCGTTCCCCATTAGGGCTCATTTTTTAAGGCTGTGATGTCCAGCTCTTCCTTCAGTCAGCACCAGTTGAAGTACATCTAACTGGATGTTCTAAATTATTGTGAAATACTGCATATTGTCACTGCTGGAACAAAGCAAAACATAAATTTCTACAAAAACTCTACAAAAAAAATTCTCTTTTCATTTTAGTCATTTTGGACCATTTCTATTAGTCTGTTTGGCATTACAGTTTGTAAAAAGAAACTGATGTTTTCAAATAATGCAATAAAAATGAAAAACAGAAGTGTAGAAAAAAAATTGGGGGCACGAAATGTATCTGCCCAGTGATGGACTGGCAACCTGTCCAGTGTTTCTCTGCCTTTCTGTCTTGATACTGTTAGATCCAAGCACAGCCGAAATTGACGTCATAAAATACTGTTAGACAGATTAGAAAACTGGGTCGGTCTCAGGAATGGCAGAGAGATGGATCAGGTCTTTCTCAGAGAGCAGGGGTCATTTTGTCTCTATTGACACTTATGAATCAAAGAAAATTCTTGTGTTTTTTTTCCATGACCAGAAGGAGAGCTGCATTTCATCAAAACCTGCTTTGATATGAGGGGAGGTGGGGCCCTACGCAACAAGTGGCTCTGATGTCACTACATGGCAATGTTTAAAGCAGAAATTAGCTCCATGGTTGTCCTTGTCTGTTTAGCAGCTCTGCAAAAAAATTTCCATTCTAACCCTTTTTTTCCCGTTTTCCTGTATTAGTTAGAGCCAAGCTAACAGTTGTGCTAAAGCAACTGTAGACAGACATCTGAAGCTTATAAGCTATTACATGTTAACATGTTTTTTGTAAACAGACCTTTTGCTTTTTTACTTAAAGTTCAGTTCATGTTGAAATTGAAAATGGCAATGACGTTAAGAAATATAGATTGAATGTTGTTAGTCTGCTATGGCTGTACAAATCAACATTTAAATATAAAATTTTTTGCTGCAGTTAGGAAGGTGGGTCTTAAAATGTTGTGGAACGATGGGTGTTATCAGCTATTAGAAAATTGAAAGTTTAGCCTTCTGATCCAAAATTACGACTAGCCATCACTAACAAAAATAATTAAGTTAGATATACATTTTGTGCCCAAAGAAAGATACATAGTTACCAGAAAAATAAGAGAAACGTACCCTCCATTGAGAATTCCAACAAATTTCAAGCTCTTCTTGCCACTGCTACCAGCTGGACCCGAGCCACTCCCATCCTTTCTCTTCATGATAGATTTCAGGGGTCCTGTAGCTTCCAATAGAAACATTAAACTCAAGCATGAAAGGCCAACCCAAAAAAAATCTGATTGACATTTTAATTTGAGAAGCTTGGGGAGTACTCACCCTCTGCAGAGACCGACTGCTCTTGACTGTCTTGTGCATCGCTGCTATGAGGATTTTCCCACTGGACACCTATGGTGACCTGTTTAACAGGGGTCTTTTCTTCTGAGTCTCCCAGAGAGTCTGTCTGAATGCTTTGATCAGTTTTTGCTGCTGGAAAGTTTTTATCTGAAACTCCCACTCCTATTGAGGATTTCAAACATGGCTCAGTTTCTACTAGAACCTCTGAGGTCTCCGGTCTGACAAGTGTGCCCTTTTCTAATAAGATCTTTGATGACTTCTCAATCTCTTTAGCCCTCAGTTCCTCTAGGTGATGACTTGTCTGGGCTAAACGTGTCTCCAGAACTTGGATTGACTCTTGTTGACATTTTATAGTCTGTTGCAAGTTGTCCATTTTCTGTTCAGCCTCACTTGACAGCCCAAGTAAAGATTCCATCACCTCAACAGCCGCTTCATCTGTCTGAACTACAGCTTGGACTTCTTTATCGTGCAAAGTCGGCCCCTCAGTCTCAACACTTGTATGACAGACATCAACAGCAGCTTCTACAGCTGCATCTTCAGTATCCTGCCGACTGTAAACTAGCACTGCCTCAATGGGGATATCGTTACCTACAGCTATTGATCTTTGCTTAATTATCATAGCTATAGGTTCTTTTACTATTTCGCTAGATTTTATCTGTTGACCAGGACTTCTGGAATCCAAAGGTAAGTGTACAGCTTCAACTGTGGATGCTGCTGCTTCAGTGGATCTCTGCACACTGGCTAAAACATCAAGTTCTTCGGTTTTCTTCTGAAGGGCCAGAAGCAGTCTATCCTTTTCAGTGCGCAGAATTTCCACTTCTCTTTCCAAGGCTGGTACTCCTTTGACTTTCTCCTCCATCTCTTTTAGCTGTTTAAGGGCTGAGGCCATCTGCTCTCGTACCGTCTGAAGCTGTACTGGAGGAACTGAAGACAATCCGGGATTGGAAGCTGGGGTGCTCCTCCCAGAGTTCTGGGGGCTAACTCTGGTCCAGCCAGATGTAGGGGCATTCTGCACAGCAGGGGAAATCTGTAGCAGGTGACCATCAGGAGAAAACTGGGAAGGTGCAGTCAAGTTGCCAGCGGATCCTGCATCTTTGATACTCACCTTGGGAAGATCAGAGAGAGGAGGGCCTAAGCCATTTGGGAAAAGACTCTGCTCCTGCTGCAGACGACGGCTTGTTTCAAGTAGTGTTCTTTCTACCCTGGGGTTACGTGGGGGTGGCGGAGGTGGAACCTTTGAAGCAGTAGGCAGTGTGGGGCTGAATACTGAAGATGGTGAAAGTGGCTGGGATTTACTAGATGTAACATGGCTTCGAGAAACGGGTGGGGGAACAGACCGCCCATCCTCGCTTGTTGACGATGCAAGTGACTCAGTAGACGTCCAGCCACTTGTGCGGCCTCCTACACCCCTCTGAGAGACTCTGTCACTTCGTGATGATCTCCGAGGACTCATGTGAGCCCTGCGGATGCTCTGACCACTTTCTATTTCTTCCACATACTTGACGAAATCAAGATCCAGCTGGAATCCATATGGAGTCTGTACAGAATAGGATCCACTGTGATCCATCTCCTCTTGAGTGGCACAATGAAAAGGGGAACCCAAATCTGAAAGAAAAAAATGTTAAGGAATTAATATAGCATGGATGATGCTCTGTTGTGGATTTGTACTTTGATCGCTTAGCCTAGATTAAGAGGTTTTTCAGAAGAGGTAAGACATTCCTGGATGAAACATGAAAAGTAACAGTATAAAACATGAGAAGACAGATCAAGGACCTCTGGCTGGTAAAGACCAATCTTACTTAGAAAAACGCAATAAACAAAAGACATAAGGCTAACAAGGCAATAACTTCTACTTTATAAGCTGATGCCAGTTAACAAGGCAAACACTCACTTGGCAACTTGGGGTTTATGTGCACAGATTGGGTCATTTTTGGAACCTTCTGGTGCCCCTCCAGAAGTCAGTTCAGGACCTGTGAAAAGATTATTAAATTATTTATTGCTTGATTTCAATACCAAATCCAACTGATCTCTTTACAGGAACCCATTTTTGCAACTTGGTTCTCTCCGTCTCATCTGACTGAGATCAGAGCCATCTGTCAGTAAGCCCATCATGAACAAGAGGAATCTGATCCGAGATTCCTACTCTGAGAAACCTTAGGAATACAGGTTTCAGTCTCTCTCTGAAAAAATGTCTGCAAGTTCCAGAGTGCCTTTAAAAAAAATGATACTTGATGCCCAAGAGAGCAGGGCTGCAAAAAGACATATGTAAAAAAATAAATAAATAAAAATTTAAAAAAAAAACAAGAAAGAGGACTTTATTGGCCAAGAACACCAACACAAAAGGGATTTTTAAGGAAACCCAAAAGAATGAAACTTCAGGATTTTTTGTTAATGTCAAAGTCCAACATAATGTCTGCAGTGTGAACCTCACACATATTCTCACAGAGTGGCACATTAACGAGATCACAGCTATAACGGTAATTAATACGTATAATCCAGGCATCAGTCCAAAGCCAGGGCAGGACCGTACATTTCTGAATACAAGCAAACATGCTAAATAACGTACACAATAAGTAATCAGGACATCCCTGCAATCAGGTCCAAATCAGAGAGATCCAAATCAGAGAGTTGAAAAATCATGTCCTTGCCGAATGACTTGTTTATTTTTTCAGGACATAAACCAGCAGCCACACATTTCCAGAGGACAATCCTGATGGTGAATGTATTTGCCACCACTGCAAACACCTGGAGTCCCCATTATGGAGCCTCTCATAACTAGACATGCCATCCAGTTGAAGAATATCCTTGGAATTATGTGAACAGAATGTCAATAATGACAGCAAAAACATGCAATCAACTTTCCAAGTTTGTTTGCACATTTGTTTTGAATGAAAATATTCAGAATGTTCACTATGAAAACCTAACCCAAAGCCCCTGTTGTGAACAATTTTTCCTTTGAAAGGCATGGAAAGGGCTGGTCACAGAATGCACTTAAATACACACACACATACATGCAGTCAGGAAAACAGACACAGAGGAAAGGGGTGTGTGTATGTGTGAGCATGTTATGTGTGCAGATCTGTTTTTGCAGAGCCCTAGGCACATTCCACGACACACTTCCCTCTCATATCCTGCTAATGCAACTAGGCTTGGACTTGTAATTTGGGCACAGGGTGTAGGTGGTTATGTATTCAGAAAAAAAGAAGAAAAAAAAAGAAACTTGAATGGGCAGATTGTGGGCCAAGCTGTGAAAAAGAATGGAAGGCCATTTCACTGGTTTAACCCTTACAAGATGTAGTTATTTGATAATAATTGTTAATATTAATAAATATTATTTGAAACGGGGAGCATTTGCAAGTAGAAGATATTCTATTATGATTTGGATTTGATAAGGTTATTATTGCCCAGTTTGTTTGTAGAAGCTAGAATAAATACACTATACTTGTTCCAGACATGTTTGTTCATATTTAATGAGGCAAAGGGGTGTTTTTGATACATGAGCAGGATAATCAGGTGAATCACTGCACGTGGTTTCAAGGACGCTAGATGTGAACACTTAGACAAGCCCTAAAGAGGTCAGCAAGATCAAGGCTTGCGTTAAATCAGTCAGTCATGCTTGACTGTGATACCCCAAGTCGGCTTGTTTCCTGGACCAGCAGCTTTCTGAACTCCCCCGTCTCTTTTTCTTTGAGCAGAAGTATCAGTGTTTACAAAGTCTGGTGATAAGTGCCTAATTACAGGGAAGAGAAGAGGGGGGACCACATTCCTCTCAGCCCCCATTCACTTTAACAACATGCCACGAGGATGGAAGGTTCACACAAACAGTATAATAGCTTTCCACAGCTCCACTGGCAGGGCTCACTCGAATTCCAATCCATGACAAAGTAAGAATTTTCTTTTGAAGGTAAATTTCCATCAAAAATATATGGTAAATAGCAGCCCTATACTGAAAAAACAGTAGTAACACGGCCAACAGCAGGCCCATACAGACGATACCAACAGGACTAACATACTAATACCAGTCCTATACTGATGATACCAACATGACTAACATAGTCAATAGCAGGCCTATACCATTTCATTACACTCATTTGGCAGACGCTTTTATCCAAAGCGACTTACAATTCGAGGAAACACTGAACTTTTTAGGACAATGTGAGAGGCACAGGAGAGTATTAAGTGCTAAAAATCATATGTAAGAATAGTGCAAGAAGATTGATAGTGCATCAGGAGAGGAGATGCTCTCTGAACAGATGAGTCTTCAGGTTGTTTTTGAAGACAAAGAAGGATTCTATACCAACAATACCAACAGGAGTAACCACAGGCTCATACCAACAATAGTAACAGGATTAACGTGGCTAACAGCAGGCCTGCATCACAAAAGCCATAAAATGCTGTTGTGGCCTGTTTTGGAGGTGCCTCAGTTCAGCCTTAAAATTTTATAATGTTAATTACATTTGATTTTCTAAACCATTTGCATTTAAATAGTATGTTTTATTTAATTATATTAATAAAATATTCAAAACCCTTTCTGACAGCCAAACGGCCACAGGAAAGCCCGCAGAAATGTGTTAAAAAATTAACTTTTCTGGATAAACTAATCATATATTTAGGAGATATAGGCATATCTCTGCTTCCACACAGTTGATTGAATGTTTTTTGACGTTGGCCAGTGTCAGAGAAATATCCACCATTTTGAAGGCTGTGAGTTTTCAAAGGCTTCAATCTACTACAAATAGGCCTATAGCCTTTGACTATTAACAAAATGAGTCATGTTTTCAAAAAGTGACCTCATGGCCTTCCCTCCCTTTTCCCCTAAAGGGAAGTAGCTGCTTTAGACAGCGTCAGCTTGACAGTATGGGTTGGGGCATGTGGCAAACTTAAAGGCTTAATGAACCTTTAGAATGACTGACTACAAGGGACAAGTCTTTACAAATTTGTGCACACACACACTGTAGAAATACTGAGGAGCTGGATCAATACTGTTTAATAATATACAGTCTTTCATTCCTCAATCCAGAACAGCAACACATCTGCAGTTTCCTGAAGGGAAGCAGGTTTGATAACACCCCCAAGCCCCCAGGGACGCCTCCCATTGTCTTCCAGGCCTGCTAGTGCCAGACAACTGATCAGCGGACCACAAGCTGCTTCCTTAAAAGCAGAGGAGTGGGACATAAACAAGGAAATGAAGAATACAAATCACAGTCACATGTTCTCGCATTCTGGCATCAGCTGATTACACAGGAACGCCATGTTCACCTCTTTGAACACTACGCAACATATAATAGCATTTCCACTTCAGCCGTTATGGGTCATTTCATTTCATTACATGGTACACAATGTTAAATATTGCACAACATCTCAATAAACTAAAGAACAAAGACACTTCTAACAATCATGCTGGAAAACAAACTGCAGTCCTTCTCTGGCTTTATTAAATATTAACAGATCAATATTAAATATTACAATTTTAATACTGTTTTTAAAACGGTGACATAATGAGTTCATTTTAGTAAACCATTCTGTTAAATCAGACGTGTAAGAAACAGAACATAATGTAAGGTTTTTCACCATTTTAAGGGTTTTAAAGTTTTGTATTATGGTTCTTAAAACTTCATAAAATTCATGTTTATGTAGCTCCTTTACAAAAGTGATTATTTTAAGAACCATCCAGGAACTAAAAATGGTTCTCCTACAGCATCATACAAAGAACCCTATCTGGAACCGCTTTCTAAGTGACTTAACCAAATGAATTGCCAATTGTATGAGTGCAGACATTTGTTGCAGGCAAAACAAATCAGAAAGAGGCAGCAGCCAGCAATGCCTATGATAAGGTCAGGATGTCCACATGACCAACTAAGCGAGCAATATTTGAGGGTAAGTTCTGCATTTCAAAATCCTACCAAGAGTAGAAAACTTTAACTTTAATTCCAAAAGACTCAAATAACAAAAAAGCCCCTTGATTCTTGACGTAACACAAAAGGCACTCTGAACTGCAAATAATGGACCATTATGCCACTTGCATGGCAAATTTTCTAAAGTGTCCTTGTTCTGCTCTCCAGTTCCACTAGCTCCATGACGAAAAGAACTGGAAAGAGTAGAGAGGTTACATAGAGGCTGATTCCAGCATTACTTAAAAATCATGTTTCATGATGATCCTCAGTGATGGCTTACAGATAAAGACAAAAGGAACTTAACTTTAGCCCTCAAAGCAAGACAAGGCCCCCCCACCCCCCACACTAGTTTTATAAAGCAAGCCTCAAATACTGCCAAATATGTTTTTAATATTATCAAAAACATGTTATAAAACATGTTACAATTATAAAGTACAATAACACTTGCCCATGATTCAGACAGTGTGTCTGGAACTAATTTTTGTTGAAAAGAAACTAACCCGTGTGTGGAACAGAAGTGCAGGGATCAAAGACTCTCAAACACACAAAGTTAAAAACCACACATAAACAGCACATTACAACCCAAGAGCTGCCAACAGTCAATTTGATTTCAACAGTCAACAGTTGCTTTCAGACTATCTGGTAATAAGCATGTCATCTAATGTAGATACATAATACAGGCAGAACAGCATTATGTATCTACATTAGATTATACGTTACTGGCAAAACAGGCCCCTGCAATAGAAGGTCAAAAACTAAATCAGACCCCTGAAGTCTCTGTTCAAGTACACAGTTTGAGGTAGCATCAGCTAACATGTACTCCGTTGCTCCACTGAGCAAAAGGAAGGGGAATTCCGTGATCATCCCCACCCCCTTGATATGTTCCACACCAACCAGCTGTTCACAGTCCCACCAGTGACCATAGCTAGCTCTCCCGAAATGACGTAAAAAAATGATGTTAAACTTCAAGCCAGAGTGAGTCAACAAAGTGTGATATCATTAGCATCAAGCATCTGGTGCTAAAAGCAGCAGAATTGTGCCTTCCTGTGAAAAACAGTAGACTATGAGAGGCTAAATGGATTCTCGAGGCAGTGGAGATTCAATTAGAGTGCTCTTTGGGAATTCATGCCAGTTGGATGACACAGATATATTTAACATGGCATATTTCATTCCCAGACATGCATTCAAATGGCATTTACTGCACAAGGCAACAATTCAATCATAGCAAAAACCTGACTGTCCATGACAATAAGTGCACTGAACTTTTATACTTTACAGCTTTATATCCAACTGAAGGGCTATAAACTGGAGAGGTAACATTCTTCTAATCTCCTCTCTCTAATTTGAAGCAAACAAATGCAACAGGGCCTATTCTGGATCTCTGGAAAAAAGGTCACAATTTGCAGTAAGTAGAGGTTTTCACCGCTTGAAAAAAAAAAAAAAATGCACAACACAATCTTTGGGGAAAAACAAGATGAAAGTTATTACAAAGGCAAATATTGATCATTTTTGTGCCTCTGAAACGGCCCAAGCTCAAAAGAGCAGAGACAACATTAAACTGTGCACAGAACTACATTCTCAAATAATAAAGTATTCACAGAAGTGCACACACTCGTCAAGTTTCAGGACAAAAGACCGGTCGTTATGATTCACCACTCCTCATCGCGGTCACATTATCTGACAAAGCAGGCCTCAGGCCATAAACAAGCCTTTAAGCTTAACCTTCTATGGCCCTTCAGCATGCACAATATCCAGCTGTAGTGTGATCGATATCAGACCAACTCAAACTAGGTACATATAAGGATGTAAGTGAATTTTCCATTGCTTTCAAATCCTCACAACACCCAAGCTTAGGGATATATATTGTTCATTTAAGATCAAAAGAGACCACATAATGTGCCCTCAAAAACCTAGTAAAGTATAACCCAGTAAAGCTTCCTTTCGCATAGCATCCATTTTCCCAAATGTATTCAAATGATCCTTTAGAATTTGCCCTCTCAAATGAAATTATTCCGTACTGCCCAGGAAAGTTAACCTGTCTACAAACTCTGCCAACATAGTGCTACATGTTAACAGGGGCTCTAATGGAATTAAAAGGAGCCATTCAAGTTTCCACTAATTTCTTTTGCAGTACTCTCGACTCTTCTCACACTGGCCCGAAAACGATTCAGCCCATTTTTAGTGACTTTTGTTTTAAAAATGAAACATACATAAAAAAATAAGCTGTCACTACTAATTACATTAGTAATTTTTCATAGAATAAATCATTTATTTATATTCATTCATCAAACTATGAACAGATGTATTGGTGAGGTACTGCTGGTGAGTACTTTTTTTTAAGATATTCTTTTAATTTTTAATTTTGTGTTCGACTCTTCTTTGTAGACAATGTTCAGACTGTAGCAATTTAAATGAACTTAACTCAAATTAACTTACCAAAGTAATATCTTGGCCAATTCATCAAGACCATCTGAATCAATTAAACTGCTTTTGCTTAAGTAATCTGTTTTAATCAAGTAATCATAATGGCCCTATTCAAAATAACGGTCATTTTTTTTGACGCCTTGAAGAAAATCACGTGATACAGCAAGATTAGGGTTTTTTTGTATCGACTGCAACATGAAATGACAGGATGGGGTTCCTCCCCATTAGCCTGCTTTATATCAGATGAATATTTTAAATCAGTTTTCTTAAAATGCATGATCAAGGATTCAGGATCAAGCTTAAACAACCATATTACTTGCTATTCCTTTTTTCTGTGTATCTACAGAAAAAAGTAAGAAATTGATACAAATGCTGAGTGGAAAAAACATTAATGAATCCAGTCAATGTTTTAAGCTTCAGTTTTGGTTTGTCATCTCATGTGGAACCTCGGCTGGAAGCAAGTGGCAAGGATAGGAGCCCAAATGCAATTAAGCTGTCAACCGCTGACACTTAAGGTAGGTTTACTGATGGGATGAATTAAGTGTTTAGTGCAGGATGGTATAAGTCTCATCTCAGAAGTCATCTTTAATAATAAACCTGCCTCACTATGGAGATATATGCCCAACATCTTGCACTGGGCTCCAGCACGACAAGGCAAAAACAACTAGAAGCTACGCAAAAGCAATCTGGAAACTGCATCTGGCACAAACTCGGAAAGTGGTTCCAGTAAAAGATACGAGGCATGTAGCCTGCTGTGGGAGTCTCTTGTTAAAATGACCAAAGCAGGTATGACAATGAGGGGATGAAAGCGGTGAGAGTAAGCAGATGCACGGAATCTTAATACTGCACGCAGAGTGTTGAAGGATAACAGTAATAACCGCTTAAAATATCCGGAATTACTCTAGATAACGTGGGTGGCGTCAAGACCAGTATGGCAACTATACTGTGAGAAAGCCAAGAAGAGAAAAAAACGAAGAAGAGAAAAATACATACACGTGCCTAAAAACATACACGTGCCTTTTGGATCCCTAAAAACTTTTGTATTTGTAAATGAGAAAAAAAACAAAACTTTTTTTTTTAGGTGTAATTCCAGATTTTTCTAAATTTCTGCATAACTCAATCATTGCAACGTAAACAAAATCATTACGTGAGTTCAGATGTGATCAGTGAATTTTCTTGTGCGAGATCTATGTGTAATGTTGACTACAGTAAAACGATAAATCTGGAAAAATCATTGTTTACTCATTTAGTGACTATCTTGCCTTACAACATGCTGCATGTGCTTCTCCTCCATTAATGGGTTTTTAGACAATGTTTTAAGCCAATATCTCTGAACTATCATAAAACAAATGTCTCAGGCATCAGGCACTATATCCATAACCTTTTCATCTAATAGCTTTCTGTGAGGTAACTTTTCAGAGGCATTAAACTCTTCAGTTCCACCTGATTCTTCTTCACATCAAACCAACAAGAATGACCCAACATCTTAACTACTGAATTATAGAGACATTTGGAAAAACAGTAGCCTTTTTAAAGTTTGATATGTAGAGGTGTAGAACCTTCACCCATGTAAAAGGTTCTATCCTCTAAAAGCAATAAATCTAAGGCAAGGAACATTTATTTTTAAGAGCGTACTTGAAAATGGAAGTCCTCAGGAAAGCACCCTATCCTGTGAATGAAATTAAGGAGAGGATCAGTGAGAGAGCCAGTGGCCCAAGCAGGGGAAGAGTCCATAAATAGAATCACGGGATGTGAAGCATGTGAAAGTTTGCTGATTGGAAGGCAAGTTCAATTTTCTGAGTGCAAGTCAACAACTTAACGTCATTTTGTTCTCTTTTTTGCCCTGTGGCAGATATGTCATCACAGATATGTCATCCACGCATTCTTGCTGGAACTTTCCAGAACAGGATATGGACAGTTTGGAATATTATCGGTGGTCTTATCATCACAAGCTTAGAAAATGACTATCTACACCATGCAATAGCTCTTAATCAGTTCAAAAATGACAAATGATCATACACTGTATGGACAAACGTATTGGGAAACATATCCTTTTCAGGGTTTTGTTTAGGCCCCTTACAGTGAAGGGCAATCTTAATGCTTCAGCATTCCAAGCCATTTTGGACGTCATGCTTCCAACTTTGTGGACACAGTTTGGGAAAAGGCCTTTTCTATGCCAGCATGACTGTGTCCCAGTGCACAAATCAAGGTCCATAAAGACATGGTTGGATGTGTTTGGCGTGGAAGAACTTGTCAGGCCTGCACAGAACCCTGACCTCAACCCCATCGGGATGAACTGGAACAGAGATTGCGAGCCAGACCTTCTCGTCAAACATGAGTGCCTGACCTCATAAATGCTCTACAGAATGAATGGGCACAAATTCCCACAGAAACACTCCAAAAGTTAAAGTCTATGTATTTGAATGCAAACTCAGAGTCCCTGTTGGGTCAGGCGTCCCAATACTTTTATAGGTGTACAATATAAATGCTCACAGTTTTTAACGAGACTGAGTGAGAACTCATGTCTCTGCCTTCTCCAAAGCTTTTGAGACCTCTTAAAAAAAAAAAAAAGAACAGGGAAAAAAAGAAAAAGTAAGTAAGAAAGAAAAAGAACATATATGGGCGTGCCTCAAGCCAGCTTGAGACAAAGAAACCATTCCTCCTTATGAATGTAAACACACTGATAAACTTTATCCACACCTTCAATGTTTAATAAAAACGCGTTTTTTGTCAAAACTACAACTTCTTACTGAGACTTTTGACCATTTTGGACAGGTAAAACCAAGATGTGTTAAGTGTATTTTGATGCAGTCATCACCTCCTCGAAAAAGAGTTAGAGTTAAATTCCTTGAGGGTATTTTTGGAGTTTTGAGGGAGCAACTTGATGACATTCCTCTCATACGAGGAGGTGGCGGGACAATATTTGAGCAGCCCGACTTTGCAAAGCCCTTAAAAGTGAATTTTATACCTGGAATACACATGAAATAAGAGCCTGAGGTACGTTTTCATTGCTCCGAAACTCCTACCGAAGTCTAAATACTTAAAATAATTTAAATATCAGGAAAAACTGAGGTGTTCTCATAGTTATTAGGGCTCTGGAGCAGCCCAGACTTCAAGTTAATGACAAACTAGCTGTCCTGTATCTGTTCTTCGCTCTGTTCAAGAAAGTAAACGATAGAAAACATATATCTTACCCTCTGGTTTTCCTAAAAGCAGGTAAAATCCTCACTTGCAGATTTTCCGAATGGGAATCACAGCAACTCGCAAACAGACTTGTGTTGATTACAGTCGGATGATTAACAGTAGACTGGTCCAACCGGAACGCACGATTTCTGACCAATCGCAAGCGGAATTTGATCTACGGGGGCGGGGCTACACACAAGAACCACGTGGCGACCAAGAACATGGACAAAGTGATGGAAAAGGGGGGGATGTTTTTTGAAGGCAGTGTTAAAAGGGAACTTTCAGCACTACAATACTCTTCAATGATTTAATAACACTTTAATTGATTTTAAAACCTGTTTCATATTGATATTTAAGAAATATAACTTTGTGAAAGAACATACCCTATATGGACAAAAGTATTGGGAACCCTAACCATTACAGGAACGGGGACTTTAATCAGAATCAGAAATGACACTGTATTTACATGCATAGACTTTAATATGGAGTCCCCACCCCTTTGCAGCTGTAACAGCTTCCACTCTTCTTGGAAGGCTTTCCACATGACTTTGGAGTGTTTCTGTGGAAATTTGTGTTCATTCATTCTGTAGAGCATTTCTGAGGTCAGGCACTGATATTGGATGAGAAGGCTTGGCTCACCTTCTCCGATCCAGCTATTTTCAAAGGTGTTTACGGTAAACGTGTTGGATGGGGTTGAGTTCAGGGCTCTGTGTGGGCCAGTCAAGTTCTTCCCAACCAAACTCATCCAGGCATATCTTTATGGATCTTGCTTTGTGCACTGGGGCACAGTCATATTGGAATAGAAAAGGGCCTTTCCCGAAAACAAAATTGGAAGCATGGTGTTGTCCAAAATGTCTTAGTATGCTGAAGCATTAAGATTAACCTTCACTGGAAGTACCCTTCCACTTTCAGAAAGAGCCCATTGTAAAAAAAAATAAATAAATAAAAAAAAAAAAGACCTTTTCTGCCCAGTCCACACAAACAAGGAAAAGGACGGTGATGGAGTGGCTGTTAAAAATGCTGACCAACAGCCTGAAAATGACCAAAGACTCCATTTAAATCTCCCTAATTCAGAATATGCCAAAACTACATCATGGGCAAGGACTAGTATTATGTGTTTATGGTAGCTTTTTCATTTGGAAACCACTATGAAAGCAAAAAAGCCCACATTGTTCTAAACCAGTGAACACGATGGTCTGTTTTTCTTTTTTGCTTTGCCAAAACAAAAAAATATCCATCGCTACATCTATTGTAAATCTTTATCAACAGTCATCAGAGTCATTTTCTGGTTTAGAGACTAGGAAAACCCCCTTCTGATGATGTATCGTGAAGGTGGGAGGAACGTTGAAAAATTACAATTGCTGAATGCGGGAGGAAGCCAGATATCTAACATTACTGCTAGGAGGCTGCTATCATGTTCAGTATTTATAACGTCAGCCTGTAAATCATCAGCTATGCTAACCGTTGGGAATTCTTTATTGGCATGGCAGATTCTCCGTTTTTGTTCTTAGGCTGGGTATTGTAATGAAAGAACACTGAGGGAGAAATTTCTGTCAAAAGGCTGCTTGGAATATAACTGAATGTGACAAATAACATATTAAAGCCACAGTTTAGTGCCAAATCAAAGGTAGCAATTACATTAACCTAGATAATTGTAAATATACCTCAAAAGCTTCCTTTAACCTAATCCAGAGACATCCAACTTCATTAAGGGTGTGCAGCCTCATATATACATATATATA
>JBBJLS010000016.1:4146868-4159743 GCA_037577275.1 Bryconaethiops microstoma
TAGGGATAAATTTGGGTTGAATATTTTTGGGACTTTTATCAAGTTTTCTTCCCAAATCCCAAATTGAATCATGTCCAGTTCCACCCACTAGCTGGGATCCCTCCTCACTAGGACTTCCCAATTCATATGATACAAACAACACTTGGAGGGTGAAAGCTAGCATGTAATGATTCCTCCCAGCATCATGAAGTCAAAAAGCATCTTTTCAGAGCTGCCAGGAATGCATCATCATTGGAAAGCTCAACATGCTTAGAGAGCTCTATCTTACATAAGCTAACAGATGGCTCTACTGGCAAGCACCATGAGTGATGTGGGAGAGGGAGGGCCATCCCACAGACAGAGAGAATGAGGCCAATGATGCACTTATGTACTCCCTGCCATGGATTGCTATGGCACCACCAGGGATGAATATATGATATCTTGATGGTAGGGCCAACATTTGGACAGTTGCACCACTTGGAAGAAGAAAATTTCATTAGTTATATATTTTTTGTTTTTTAAGTGCTGCACATGTTAAAAGAATTTCTATTTCAATACATATTTTACTCGGGACATTGGAATGTTCAAATCTGAATTACGTTTTATTAACCTAATTCTGCTTTGTGTGTGTAAAAGTAAAAGGAAAGTTATCCATCATATTGGTTGTTTCTCACTTACACTTTACTTTATAATATATAAAATGGTATCTCAGCTTAGCTTGTTACAGCACATCTGCATTGATAGCAATATAACCACCTGCCAAATACTGTGTAGATCCCAGGTCTCACCAGAACAGTTCTAACCTGTCGAGGCATGAACCCTGAATACTGTACCTCTGAAGTGCTGTAGTATCTGGTATCAAGACATTAGCAGCAGATCCTTTAAGTCCTAATTTGCAAGGGACCTCCATGTCTAATTTGTCCAACCTACCACTTTGGAGATGCTCTGACCCAGTCATCTAGCCATCACAGGCTAGATGGATGATGTTCTTAACATTTGACGTCAAACTCAAGATTTCAAATATATTTTACAAATTAAATCCTAGTTTTCAGAAATGTAGCACATTTTCTAACTTTTCCTGAAATTTCCGACATTAAAGGACAGTTTCTTATCTTTTTAAACTTTATTTGAACCTATCTAAAAGTTTTTTTTTGGTTTTTTTTGCCATACATCCAAGCAAAAAAACATTTAATGTGCGGTATTTTAACCGTGTAACTTTTGGATGTTTGAACACTGCCCAAACATGTTTTCAGTATTGTGAGGGGAGCAGGCACCTTGGGGTTCTGCATTTGAGAGGTAAATTGCTGCTTTGTTCCACGATTGAGAGCTCTGGCATGTGGAACGGGAGGACGGACCGTGAAGCCACGAACGAATGGTTTCAATGGCGAAGGCCAGCGTAGCATATGGCGGGGGCTCGTTGAAGGTTGACACCAACAAATTGTCGATTTCATACCAGTTTTCTTTCCAGAGGGAAACCCATGCCCACCCACGCGGCTGCTGTATCTGAACGACGACTTATCGCTACAAAGTACAGTACACTCACCACTGCTCTGGACAATGCGTCTAAGCCTGGACTGTCGATACACTGTTAAATCAACCCGCACCTGATTCCATAACTACATACTCTCTCCATACTTTAATACAAAGTCTGCATATGTAACAGATTTTTCTGACAATCTCAAATCTTAGTTTTTTTTTTTTTTAAGATTAACAGGATTAATAACATTATATTTGATTATGGAAAAATATTAATGCACTCAGGACGCCTAAAAGCACGTTGTCGTCTGGGCTTTAGCAAAAGCAGCAGATTTTTAACTCATTGCCAGATTAGTGCTGAAACCGCTTTAATCTGTTTGAGAATAAGAGGAAAACATTTCTTCAGCGGACGTTCGTTATATTCTACTATTCTACAATAAACTGTATGGCAAATCCCATTTACTCAGCAGGTGTTAAGATTCAACAAGTTGGTTTTTGCTCTGTCGATTCTATTTAGGCACCAGCGAGCCCATTCTCTCCTTAACAGTGCATCTATTTTGTTTTTAGGCCTAAAAATACGAAGCGAGGAAAATCGCAGGGCCGCCTCTAGCCTTTTGAGCCGCAACCTCCGATTTTCCACTGCTGGGGCGGGGGTGGGTTGAGCTTGGTGTGAGGGATAATGGAACCACCCTAGGAAATCTGCCTTGACTTTTTAATACACCACAGAGCTTCCACTGCTCTCTTTTTGCTTCCACAATATTACAGCAATGGCCACACAATTAAATAATAAATAATTATTTCATTATTACTCAGTGAAGCCCATCATTAGTGATTACTGCCAAACGCCTATATTTTCGTCCTGTCACAGATCCGGTTATTTTCCTTTTATAGAAATAAGTCGAGAGAAAAAAGAGCAGTTTCTAACCACAAAACTTTAGGTCTGTCCGAGCTGGTTCTCCACTTTTAAGCACGGTGGGGTTCTGATTTAATCTCTGCCGTTCTCCATCCATCACTGCTTGCTTGGATTTCTTTGATTTGGCGACTTCTATGCAGTGGCACTTCTTTGTTAGTATATGGCCTGTCTTTCCAGAAGCCAGTGTCCACTTTTCTTATACAAATGGCCCGCGGACTCTGCAGAGTGAATGGCAGATGTTTTGCAATTCAAGGCGCATCAATGGGGCCAAGATTTAGTGTTTAACAATGAGAGAGGGACCCCCTTTTGTCAGTCACTTGTGTTTGCCCAGGGGATCTGGACAAAGGCTTCATCCTTCACCGAGTTATAAAGTTACTTTCCACTAGTTCATTTCAGGCCTTGAGAAAACCCAAAGCGATGTTAATGTGCACCTCGCGCCTTTTCAGAGCCTAACCCCAGTGCACACAACCAAACACAGGGCATTGTGCGCCTTGACCAAAGTAAAGACACTTAAATAACCTGCAGACCAGTCTATAGAAATTCATGATAGAACATGTTTGATCAGACCAAGGCAAACAGGGCCGTCGCGTGGCTGTTTGCGCAGTGTATATTTTATGAAATTTTGAGCCAGTATAAGTACTTCATAGTTTGGCTCAAAGTAGAGCCGTGCTGGATGCCACTGCTTTCCCCTTATATTGCATTGAATCTCTGAATAGTTTTGAGGCGGTTCTCCAATTTGCTTCGCTCTCAGATGACCTTATCCTTTGGGATATGGCCTGCCTTTCCACGGGCTGCTTTGCATATTAGGAGAGCATGGTCAGCGAGGGTTCCTGAGCATTCACATTGCTTTAGTTCAAATGTAAATTTCAAATTTTGATTTAAATGTAATGAAAATTGTTCAAAATATTAAAGACTGTGATTTCTACAACCGGAGGATTAAATCATTGCAAGATCATGGTTATATTTTAGCCATTTTTAGACCATCAGTGCTTGTCTTTAGAACCATCTTGCACGCCCATCTCAGCTGATTCACGTCCTGCTTTGTCTCACCATTAGTGTGCTAATTGAAGAATATTTTTCCCCGCCAAAAAGACTACGTATATTGCAGGTAATTGTGTAATTGCCTCACTAATTGTTGTTAACAAGTCGTATAGGGCTCCAATTACTGCAGGATCTTCCCGCTGAGAGGGGCTAACAAAAGACCCTCAGGGTTAATGAGTGACAAAGAGAGAAAAGTGAGCGTGGTCCCGCGCAAGAGGACGCTTTTCATAAACATCCACTCAAGTTGCTGTTTCAACGCTAGGCTGGTATTATTATGCCAAGTGTGGGCACAAGTCGTTCCTGTTTTATTGTTATTGATGAGGCTTTTTTAAAGAGGAAAAGGAGGGAAAATTCCAACCCGGCGTATCTAGATATTCTGTTATGAGATAGAAAAAAAATCACATAGCTAATAAATTAAAATAAAATATCTCCCTGCTGCATTACTAATTAATCTGGACTAAACTATATGAATGCATACTGCATTAACATAGTGCGACATGTTGGATTTGAGCGTGAAAATGGCGTGGTAATGCTGCGTGCAGACAGCACAATGGCCTTTACGCGCAGGGGTGCTTTGCTCCAATTTCATACCGAGTTAACACTGCTTTATGCACCCTGAGAGCCGAGCAGCGCCGTGATTTGCACCAATTTTTCGGTGCATTACATGCAAGTTTATCGCGGAGCCAGATAGAATAGTGACGGCGGACAGAGCTAAATAGGCGTTAGATGTTAACAGATCTACACGTGTTCCACTACCTGCAGGAGCAGTCACGCTTTGGTAATTAAAAAAAGAAAGAAAAAAAGTAGCCAATAGCAGGACAAACCTGGCCTTAGTACGATCGCATTGAATCGCACTTGCTCAGAGCAGTTTGTGTTAATTAATTATACAAAAAATAATAACACTACAAAGTAATTACACTACAAATTATCACAAATGTGTCTTTTGTCTCGTTAACTGTGGCCCGCCAGTTAGACTCAACTCTCACCAATTCATGAAACCACGAATATTGCATTTTTGTATTAATATTAATAAACAAATAAATAAGTAAATAGATATTAAAATTTTTATTATGATTTAATTTATTTATTTTCTTCTTACTCATATATGAATTCACCAGGCCTATTACTTCGTATCTATCTATCTATCTATCTATCTATCTATCTGTCTATCTGTCTGTCTGTCTGTCTATCTATCTATCTATCTATCTTATCTATCTATCTATCTATCTAACTTCTAAACTCGTTTCCCACCGTTTTCGTTTCAAAGCAGCGCAAGAAAGCATGTAAAGGGGGCTTTTCAGGAGCTCCTCCTCCGCCGACTGAAGGGGCGCACAACTGCCGGAAGAAAGAATCAAGGGGCTCGCCATCTTTAAACTGCATTCTTCTTCCAAAGCCCCCTTGTCTCGCGCGCCTCTTCCCAGTCAGCTCTTCTTTGGCGCTCGCAGCTACAAGCGCCCATTGTGCGCGAAAAGCACCAAAGAGGAGCGGACCTTTCATTCTGTCGCGTGTCGGACACTCGAGGCAGGACATCAAACCCATTCCCATTTCTCTCCTTCATCCAGGTGAGCAACTCGGTAGAGCTACAATCAGCTCATAGCACGAGGGTGCTTTATTTTCTGCTAGGAGTTTCATATACGGTTATAACACTGAAACACTGATTCAGCCCACCACGTTTACGTTAGCAGACGCTCTTATCCAGAGCCCAGACACCCCGAATAAACCAACTTTTTAGATGCATTATTGGAACATTTGCTCGCTTTTAATAGCTTTCCAGGTAATAGTCATTATTAATAACCTATAGTATTATAAATAGTAGTATGAAATATAATCTATATTATTTTCTTCAGGAAAATCTCAGCATAAAACAAATACTAGAAATCTCATTATGATAATAACAGAAGTCGTAACCACAAATGTAGTTAAAAAGTCTGTCTGAGAAATGAATTTAATTGAATTCCTATCGTAATTGATAAATCACCCATGTTCACTCTGGCAGTGAGATTGCCAGCTTCTGTCAGAGTGTGAGTTCATGTGCATGACTTTCCCAAGCCCTGCTGTATTGATGGAGCAGTGTGGAGAATCGGGAGGACAGGGCCCCCGCACGGGAGGCGTTCCTCTGATTCTCCTCGCTCTGTGCACTGAAAACAACATCTGGGAGCGTTCCACCTCTGCTCAATGCTGATCGACTGTGTTGTGGTCGAACAGAGAAGTACTTTTAGCCACAGACTCACCAGCATAAAGTGCTCCACTGAATGCCAGAGGAAATATGTACAATAGCTTGATCCTTCTTTGTCTTAAAGGGATTAAATCATTATCATTATGTGTATCACTACGTGCATTGTTATTTTACTATGATGTGGACTTGTCTACCATGTACAATGACATGCTGTGTTTTTATTAGTGTCTAAAACATTATCATCATGCAATATCTTATTTTTATGTGCAATAGTCTTACCATGTGCAGTATCATGTGACGATTTCTTAATGCACGCTAGGGCGGCTGGATGGCCTAGAGCGTGGGCCTTGCAATCAGAAAGTTATGGGTTCAAATCCCAACTGCTATTGTCACCACTGAGGTACCCTTGAGCAAGGTATTTTATTACCCACCATTGGCTGCCGTACCCTGCTTCACATGAATTGGTTAAATGCAGAGAAAGAATTTCACATTGTTCACACTTTGTGCTGTGCTGTGCTGTGCTGTGTTCACGCGTGACTGTATGGGTAAATAAATTAAATTATTTCATTATATGTAACATCATTTTATCTGCAATACTTTTACCATGTGAATATCACTACTTATATCAATATTACTTATATAGCTTACTACATATCTCTACTACAACTTACCTCGATATTACTTATATACTACTGATCTCTACTACATGCAATACGCCTAACCACCATTCACTTAACAGTAAATTATTTATCTATAGTATTAATTAATGACTGTGCAGTCATGAGAAATTTCATCTGGGATCCATAAACTGATTCAACACAAACTCAGTAAAGCTGAAACCAGTCCATTTATGTGTTTATAAATATCCACCCAAATCCTAAATACCACAAAGCACAGTATTTATCCAGGACAGTGTCGGGGTTAGGTGGACTCCCCTCTGTACAGGGTGAGTATGACTGAGGACACAGGCATGATTTCCACGGTTTGGCCCGAGGCCTCGCGGCGCGACACACAAAGAGAAAATTCTGAATGGCCAGGACTGGTACAAGTTCCCCAACACAGCGCTTCGGTGTTTGGGACATTAGTCCCCATTTTATGGTGATATGCTTTTCCCTCCTGTTTCGCCCCACACGATGCTGCTTCTTCTCCGCATAGCATCACCCATAACATCTGCATGGTGCACACCTCACAATCTAGATTCTTTAATAAAGGTTCCCAAAGGTTCCTGCATGCTTCTTGGGTGTTCAATACAGAAAAAAAATAAATAAATAAGAAGGAACCTTTTACCCCTTGGGAAGTTCTTGTGTCATTAGCATTCTCAGCGTAACAAGAGAGAATAAAAAATAATAAGATAATAAGAACATTAGCGTGACAAATAACAGTGTAACACTGACATTGTGTGCTGTACCAGCAAATCAGTAGTACAAAGTGGCTTATGGAAGTAGCTTAGAGTTAATGCAATAAAAGTAAATGCAATAAAATAGCAGCAGATGATAAGGCAATGATATTATTACGGTAATTAACTATTATGAAGGCCCTTTAAACTGTTAAAGGCATCTGCACACACATACATCATCTGGGAAAGCACTGAAAGGTTCTTCAAAGAACCAAATGTGGTGCTGTACTGGCATTGCTTCAAAGAACCCTAAAAAAGGATATTAGTAATAAATGAGGATAACTCAAATTCAGCAATAGTTATCTTTCGTATTGCTGATAGCCAGTTAGACTAATTTATGAAAATAATACTATGAAATCACTCTGACATCAACATTTAATTTTGGAGATACATCCCTTACCAGTAAAGTAGGCTACTCTGTGTCTGCATTCTGATTGGTTGTCATAACATTTTCTCCACCTGCGTTCCTGAAAACTCTGCCCCTAGCCCTCCAGACAGCTCGTGGGTGTGAGACGCTGGCCAATCCCAGCACTGGAGGGCGGTGATTGGTGTAATCAAGGTGGAAGACAATTGGGCGCGCGCAACATTGAGATGTTACGCGAGTCTGACGCTATAAATGGGCCCACGCGCACGAACACCTCCACTCGAGCAGGAGAGAAGCTTCAGGGAGAGGAAAGCGGCAGAATAAAAACAAAACATGGTCTCAGAGAGTCTGATAAGAACGAAAGTCACGAGCCACAAAAAGGTAAGTTATTAAGGAACCGGTCACGAAATTGGCGCGTGAAGAAAGGACGTTTTCACTAAAAACTTCTTCCTCTCTCTCTACTCCAGGTCTCCAAACCGCTGATGGAGAAAAAGAGAAGAGCGCGCATCAACATGTGCCTAGACCAGCTGAAGACACTCCTCGAGAGCCTCTACTCCAACAATGTACGCATTTTCTTACTGTGTATTTGTATTTTTTTCGTTTCTCGTGCTGCAACTGATTACTGTCGCTTTAGACCACTCACTTTAACACTTTTTTTTCAAGATCCGCAAACGAAAACTTGAGAAAGCTGACATTCTGGAGTTGACAGTGAAACATCTGAAACATCTTCAAAAGGTCGAAAAAGGTGTGTGGAGCTGAATATCCTCCGAACTATACACTGGAAGAGGAATACAGGGGTAGATTAAAATAATAACAATAGGGATAATAATAACAACGACAATAATAATAATAATAATAATAATAATAATAATAATAATAATCATCATCATCATCATCATCATCATCATCATCATCATCATAATAATAAATGACAAGTAAGTTAAACTGTCTGGCTTAAATTTTTTTAACTTCAGAAAACAGCTCACTTAAAAACAGTTTCTTGATTGATTCAAAGCAACAGGTTTGCATGTTTCGTTTTAAGTTAATTGATTAAAATCTAGATAATGATTATGTAAACCTACTATCAAAGGTTATTCAGGTTGCTCACACAAAAAAATTGAGAAGTTACAAGTTACTTAACAAAATCAAGCTTGTTTTAAGATTAAGTAAAACAAGCATACTTTTATTAACTTTAATTAATTTTTATTAACTTTAGCATACTTTTATTAAGTAAAGTAACTTTACTCTGCTGACTGAAAGCAATTGGTTTGGGTTTTTTTTCAGTTTTTTTTTTTTTGTAACTTAGAAGAAACTGTTTTACTGTGTTGAGGGAAAGTATTGAGAAGTGTCTTAAATGAACATGCATGATTTATTACTCCCTAGGCTTCAGTGTTAACTCGGGCGTGGGTGACTACCAGGCAGGATACTCGACTTGTCTCGCCAGTGTGAGCCACTACCTCCTCATGTCCAACGCAAACACGGCATGCAGATCAACTATGTTGTCCCACCTGTCCCACGGTCTTCTATGTCCTGGAGCGCCAGGGCGGAACTTCAGCACCACAGACAGCGAAACCTCTAGGGCTCCAGGGGACGGGAAGGACCAGGGTCATGGCCTTGGATCTTACAGGACTGAAATCTGTGCCAAAAACCAAAAACCTGCACATGGGCTCTCAGACCCCCACAACCGGAGTAGTAGTGCACCCTTGGCCTTGCAGCAGAATTACTGGAGGCCTTGGTAACATCTTAGTTTTTCCAGTAGAATGTATAGGAAGCATGTTCTTATAGTCATTGTTTGCTCTTGTCGGTTGCACTACATCCCTTTTTGGGACACTATTTGTACAAATGTCTATTTTTTTAAATAAAAGGCAGAAGTTAACCAATCTGGTAATATGTCTGTTCATGTGTTTGAAAGTATTCTGAATAGAATAAAGAGGCTGATTGCAGGTTTGCCTTCAATTAAGTTCATTTTAGTGAATGGGGAAGCTGTTGCCTCCATTTGCCTTTCAGAACAAATCCTGGTTTGCACAATTAACCTTTGCATAAGTCTACACGTCCACTACAAGCTGTCGTGCTCACGATGTGAACTCCATAAGCAAGCCTTCAGGATATGTTTGCATGTGAGCTATAAGGCTACATGTAAAATTTCCACCCGCATGGACCATGGAGTGTTTTTTTTGGTTTCTATGCGTATTCCAAAAACAAATTGCCATCACAGTCTTCACAGATCTGTAATTTGTTGATTCTAGGTCATGGTAGCTAAAAGGGATGTTGAAACATTCCGTGTTTAGCAACAAAAGCAGAAGTACACCACAAAACTTTAGACTCTAGATGGCAGTATTTCAACACTTCTAACTCCCACTGTCAAATTCCATTTCAACACTCCCACTTAATTTTACAATGGTATCAAGACAAAATTAGACAAGACAGCAATGCTCAGCTTTACAAACAATGTCAAGATAATAAATCCCCCTTTTTTTCACTCAAACTAGCAAGTTCCCTATTTTTTACCCTTTTATATTGCTTGCAGTATTTGTTTTTTGTTTTGAACATAAGGTTTTCAGTATTAACACTAGACTTCAGGTAGTAAGCAATACAAAATCCAAGCTTTCTCCCAAGATACTTAAATTTTTGCTTTGCTAGTGGCTTGGTCAAGATATCTGCCTTCATGTCATCCATAGAGCAATATTGCAGTTGTATTTGCCCATTCTGCACACACTCATGAATGTAGTGGTAGCGAATGTCGATGTGCTTAGTCCTTCAATGATCAACTGGATTCTGGATCAACTGGCAGTGGCTCATTGGTTGCCCTCCAGGATCACGATGGGAACTGCAATCTTTTCAAATTCACTCAGTAATCGTGTAAGCCAGGTATATTCCTGAGCTGCTTGACTAAGCGCAACATACTCCGCTTCAGCTGTTGAAAGTGCAACTGTTGACTGTTTCTTGCTGAGCCAGCTCAGTGCTCCTCCACCCAGTAAAAAGACATTACCAGTTGTAGAGCAATGGTCATCCTGATCTCCAGCCCAGTCAGCATCTGAGTACCCAACCAAAGTTCCAGACACTGACCGCTCATACTTGAGACCGAGGTTCAATGTATCATAGAATTCTCTTCACAGCAGTCAGGTGTGCAGCATTTGGGTCTGCATTGAATTTGGACGCAACACTTACTGCTTGTGCTATGTCTGGTCGTGTGGCCATCGCGGCATACAGCAGACTACCTACCATGGATTGATAAGTACTAGGGTTCACAGGCTTACTGACACCATCATTCTTTTTTAACTTCACATTTGCATCAGCTGGGGTTGCAACAGGATTGGCCTCATCCATTCCATACTTCTGAAGAATGGTTTCAATGTAATGCTTCTGGTGGAACATTACACAGTTTTTTTCTTGTCTTGGACAACAGAGATGCCTAATATATAGAACAGCTCACCCATGTCTTTCATCTTGTAGCGTATCTTGAGAGTAACTTTCATGCTTTCTACTGACTCTGTGATCAAAAGTCCATTCCTTTTAAAAGATTTTTAAGTTCCTTAAACTTGGTGTGACCCAGTCTCTGATGACACAGGCTGGCTTCTACGGATGTACTTGATGAACCATGACAGGTGGGTAAACTGCCCTTGATGTCCAGCTGATACAATCCATCAGCTCTTTGTGTCCCCATTCCCCGAAGATTTCCATCTTTGTCACGCATATAGCAGCGATATTTCTTGAACAGCACTATATTTGCTTTTCTGACAGCAGCTCCCACTGAGAAAACAGTACATCATACATTGTGACATACACGTTTGAAATCACTCATTTTGAATGTCATACTCAGTTTAACATTGCTGAATCCTAGGGCGTCAACCACCCTGCCGTCACCAAGTTTTACCGACTGTGTTTTTGAAAACTCTTGGTAGTCAGGAAGAATTTCTTAATGACACGTCATGTGTTTTGATGCTCCAGAGTCAATCAACCACTCAACCTGTTGAGGTACGTACCTCGTTCTGGTTTGCCGCTTTAGCAACAAAGGCACTCACAAACGAGTCTTCTGTATCTTCACACATCATGTTTTTAGCCTTGTGGGTTTAATTTTCATTTTTTTCTGCTAGGACAGCTGCGCTTTATATGTCCTTCTTTCCCACACTTATAACATCTCCATGAGTTCTGTCTGTCACCTCCCACTGCCTTAAAATTAGCCTGCATATCTCCACCTACTTGTGTTGACAGAGCTGATGTACAGGCCACCATTTTTATCATTAGCATGCACACGTTTTTGCTCTTCATTTATCAATGTTTTTGCACAAACTGCAGTATCAAATTGTCCATTTTTGTTTCTAACGCAGTGACTATTGTTGCATAGCTCGGTGGCAGGCTGCCTAGCACTGTCACAATCTGGTCCTCCTCATCAATCACAGCACCTATTGTCCCTAGCTGATCTGTTAGCTCCTTCATTCGTTTTCAGTGCTCAGTTATGGTTTCTCCTTTCTTTAGAAACAGCTTATTTGCAAGAGTATCTCTGTCAAAATGCGCTTTCAGCGTGTTCCATGATTCGTTCGTTGTCTGACAGCTTGTAAGTTGTCACTTTCCATTACCATGCCCCATAGTCCTTCAGCTTTCAGCAAATGCTCCATTTGAAATTTCCACGTAGCCCAGTTCTCTGGTCTGCTCAGCTTCTCAATAAACAGTTTATCCTCCATTGTGAACCCCATAAAGCTGTTTATATTACTCAAAATGCGGTGTAAACCCAAATTTTTCAACAAGGGATTTTTTTTACAGACATTCCACGTCTGTAAGCAGTTGGATGTGAAATTGCAGAGAATTTTAACATCTTAGATTTCTTTACAGTGGTGGTGATAGGATGTGTTTATTTTTATAACACAAATACAGCTGGTCTATATACTCTCCAAAGTGAAAGGTGAGTCTACATGTGTCGTCTGTGCTTTAATATGCAGTGATAATCACTCATAATTTGTAAAACTAGACGTGTGTAATTAGACCGCAGCAGCAAATGAGAGAATAAGCAGAGATGTGCAAACTTGGCTCAAACAGCGAGACGTTTGACCACTTCAAATTTCCATTTGAATTTTTAAAATGCTACGTAGGGATTTAAAGACAATTCATTCTGAAGACAGACCAAACCATGTCAGAGGAACAGAGGAAAGGATGTAAAAACACCCTATGGCTGATTTGTTTGAACTGGGTAACTTGCATCTTTATACCATTTTGAAAGGTATTCTTCAAGATTTTTATTGGCCATTTGTTTAGCTTAATAAAGACTTTGCCATTTTGGCCTAAGTACAAACAAACAAAAAAACTGACAAGCATTATATGAAGGTCATCCTAAATTATAGTAAAATTTAAACAAAGCTATCTGGTGACTGTATTGCATTATATATCCCGCTCTACTATGAACGTATTTTAAATCAAGTTTTAAGCCAAAATCTTGTCTCAAAAGTCTTATAAAACAAAGTTTCGGGCATCAAACAATGTATTCATAATCAATTTGTGTAACAGTTTCGCGATGAAGTTCTATATGCTTTAAAAT
>JBBJLS010000016.1:4159843-4187729 GCA_037577275.1 Bryconaethiops microstoma
GAGAGAGAGAGAGAGCTCCCATGTTGACTCTGCTATTTAATATGTGACCAAATTACCCAGATAGGCGATGGCACACCTTTGAGTTAAACAGGTTGCATGTAATCTTTTTAGGGTAAGTGTTTCTGTCTAGAGGGAACAAAAACATCTGTACATCCAGCTGTTGTCTGGCTAAGATGACAGAAGTAGGCTGTGCCACGCCTCCTCCTCTTTTATAGTCTGTACTCAGGACCGTTCCCAAAAAGTCTAAAAGCACAATCTGCACTCCTAACATGGTAAAATGCGGAGGAACAGACTCTTTCTAAGCGCAGTTTGAGAAAAAGTAAACCATGGATTTGAGTCTTCGAGATTTGAAGAACTTCTATAAACTCACTAGGCTGTTGCTGAATTGTTTTTAGCCTGATTGAAGAGCAGCAGACCTGAAGATCAGAGAAGAGAAGGAGCAGAAAGCTTATGATTAGCATTAGAGTGCGTTCAGTCAAGCGCTGTAAAAAGCGGGCGAGTATTTATTGCCCCCCACTAGAGTCTGGGGGCTTTGCGTATAGAGCTCCTAAATACACGTAACTTGAAGCTGATCAGCGACATATGCTAACAAAAGTGGCTTAAACCGAATTAAACTTTTTGTTGTTGGGAAGGAAAACAGCTGAGCTCCAGTACTATGCTAAATGCCTTAAATGTATTTAGTGGATATGTTTTTTCCAGTGGCTATCAGTCAGGGCATGTCGAGACTAACCCGAGGGCTTGAGAAAAGGCAGCAAAATATAACAAATTTAATTGCAGATTACTTAATTCTAGCAAACTCACTGTAAGTGGATATTTAATGTGTCAGTCACTGTGTAGGGAATACATGAGCCTGTCCTTAATTTTTACCAAAACGACCAAGGGGAGACCAGTGTTACCGCTCAGACGGATTGGTGACTGTTGGTGGCCTACAATCTGTAGTGTTTAAGTCTGGGCACACAAGGACATTCACCTTTTTTCTCCTTCAGCCACTGTGAGGTCAGTTTTATTGTATGATTTGGATCATTGTCTTCTGGCAGGGGGCAGCAGGTTTTCCTCAAGAATTTGATGGTATTTTGCCCCATCCATTTGTCCTTCTATAATGACAAGTGTTCTAGTCTTTGCTGCAGAAAAACACCCCCACAACAGGATGCTGCCACCTCCACTTTATAGTTGGTATGGTGTTCTTTGGATGTTGAGCTTTATTGGATTCCCACTAGATGCATCGTTTGGTGTTGAGGCAAAATAGTTCAGTTTAGATTTCACCAGATCATAACACCTTTTTACCATTTGGCACCAGAATTTTCAAGGTACATTTTTGCAAAGCTCAACTGACACTTATTTTGGCCATTCTTAAGGAGTGACATGTTACTTGCAACCCTCATATACAAGCCACATTTGTGGAGCACTTGTAAAATTATCACATGCACACAATGACTATTCTTTACTATAAATGTTTGTTTCCTTAAATACATTTTTTCCAAGTTGCCATGGTAGTCTTTCTGACCTGTTTCCTCTTTGCTCTTATATCCACTTTGAATAGATGACTTTACCTGGGGAGGGTCCTAGTGATACCAAACACTTTCCACTTCTTAATTATAGACTTTACTGGGCTCCTAGGGATTGATAAAGCCTTTGCATTTTTTGTCTCCATCTTCTGTCCATAACTTTATCCCTGAAATCTCTGAAGAGTGCCTTGCCATCCATAGTTGATTGTCTTCTTTCAGTTGCAATATCAAGCACTGGAATGCTCCAGGAATAAGCATGTTTAACCAAACAGAACAATTGCAATTGATTACAAGTAGAAGCCTTGGTGTGCAATGGAAAAGAGGATTAGTTACATCTGATTGAGTTTTTAGGAGGTGATGAGCCTCAGAGTGATTTTTAAGTGAGCCTCAGAATGTTTTTTCTAAATCTGAAGTAGTTTGACAGCTATCCCCCATGCTGGACCCCCTGCAGTTGGCACCTTGTCCCATTTAACAGATAAAGCCACCACCACCACCACCACCCTTCACCTGGACTTCACACACTTATGTTAGAATGTTGTTCAAAGACTACAGTTCAGTATAAAACACCAACATTCCTCAGCATCAGATTGGGAACTTTTGGGTCCACCCTCTGCAACTGGATCCTGGACTTCTTGACTGGGAGACCTGAGTCAGTCAGCACTGGGAGAAACATGATGAGCTCAGGGGCTCACCAGAGCTGTGTGTTCAACCTACATCTGAGTAACAAACTGTCTCTATCTCTCTCTCACTCATACACACACACACACACACATACACTAAACTGAACTGCTTTCTTTCTCCCAATCACACTGCACACTAAACTATTCTGCCATAAACAAAGAAAATTTACTTCCTAAATGCCACTGTATATTTGCTGTATGTGTATATTGTACATTTTTTGCACACTTATTTATTGCTGTCTATCTCAATTTTTGCATTCCTTTGTATATGTTACACACTTAATGACTTTGAGGTTAGAATACAGCATGTACTGTTACTGGTCCTGTCGACTGCACTGTATTCTGTCTTGTCCTTTAAATTATTCAACTGTTGCTCTTGTGTTTTTTTGCACACTCTCTTTAGTCCTGTGTGTAGTTTTGTGGTGTTCGGTTTTTCTTCTTTGTGTGGCACCGTGGTCCTAGAGGAATGTTGTTTAATTTACCTAGGTACTGTGTAAATGGTTGTAATGACAAACACTTACTTGACTTGATTTGACTTGATTATTCTGTCATGGAGGTGTTTCCATAGCAGACACAAAAGTCATAATGGAGATTAGCTAAATGAAACATTTCCTTCATACAGTAGCTCTCCTCCATTTAAATTTGTTTTTATGTTGATAGCCAGGCTTAGTTATGATGTGCAGCTTACTATTTGCCAACATTTTCTTTCTAAATGTGCCTCAATTCATAAATGTAACCCTAGGTAGCTCATGGCATTTGTTTACCATGAGAACTGGCAACCTGAAAAAATGACATCACATACTATCAAGCAATTGAACTGGTTTTATTTAATTCAAATGGAGCATGAAGCAATAGCTCAAGGAGCTGATTAAGTTAATAAATATGTTAATTTTCTTGTTATATTTTTCAGGTCGACCTGCTGGGCATTTAGTTCAGCCGCATTGAATTGGTAGTTATGCTAGGTGGGAAGGCTGAAGTTTATAGTAGATTGAAGCTCCAAATTCTGACTGAATGGCATACAACCCTTGGCAGTAAAGGGTTTAACTATTTTACGTTTTGTGAATAATTACAATTGTCTCTAACATTATGTCATCTAACATTGTCTCCAAAAAAGTGGAGGCCTGCAAACATACAGATGGAAAAAAAACAGGAGTGGTTCCTGATGTCAGGTGGGTGGTATAGTTTAGAACAAGCTATTTTGTTAGTTTAGAGGCTTTTGTGTGAATTACCTTTAACAGGAAAAATATATATTTGATTTCATTTTGATTCCAAAATGGACAGTCAACAAATACTAAAAACAGCCGAGGAAATTAAGCTACTTAATGAAACAGATAACAGAAACAGATAAGCGACTGGTTCTCTTGTCACATTTTCATGAGATAAATTCGAAAAACTACATGAATATAACTCATGAATCTAATTCAACCCCTATCCAGGAATCTTCAGAAGTACCATAGCATGAAATTAGCATGAAATTAAATGAGCAAAAGACTTGTGCATTTTTCCTCTAGATGGCTGAAAAAATGTAGACTTCAATTAAAAATGTGCAAAGGCAAGAACATAATAAGGAAGTCATAATAAATGCATAGTTCATTTTTGCTTTTTGTTTTTACAAGATGTTCAAACATTTGATTTATTTTTCAGAATCATTTTAGCAGTATTATCTGAAATATTTGGAGTGATCACCAATGGAATTATAGGTGCATCTTTGAATTCGGCACCAGAACCTCAAAAAACATCACAGAGAATCATTTTTCTTTTATGGATACAAATGCAAAATACAGTTCCATTGATTTCAAACAACTGGCATGTCCTCTTTGTACTTCACTTCACAAAAAAAAAGAAGAGAAAAGAATGACCATCATGTCGAGCAACGAAACATCAAACACTGTCAATTCAATTAGTTGAAAGACAAAGCCTTTAGTGGTATGATAGAGGTATGATATACGTCATATTCAACTTGAAAAGAACATCACAGAAAACAACTAAAAACAGCCTGTTTGCAAGTGAACATGCGAAAAACAGATACCAAATAATGTTAAGAAAACCGTTAAGCCTCATTGTCTTCTGCACATTATTTTGTTTTTTAGAAGTGGGAGAATCTGAAATAACGAAATCTGGAAAGCCCTGATTCATCAGACTGCTACTGCAAAGTGAATAAATCACATAAACTTTGAGATGTGAGTATGAAAGTGCTTCATAACAGATTAATGCTACATTATTTATAGTTATCTGGGAAACAAAAGAGAGCAGGGAGATGACCTAGGCAGAACATAACTCAGACTAAATAAATGCATATAGCATCCAAAGCCACTGCAAATACATTAATTTCGAAACTATTCCTTCGATAATGACAGATTTAAAGCAAAATCCATGTCAAAATGCCAGTGGAGATAGATGACAGAACTAAAAAATAAATCTATGAGCTATGATCTCTAAGTAAATAGTACAAGGAAGACTCTCATGGCAGGTCTTCGTAAAGAATGACTGTGTGGTCTGGTCTGCAATAAAGAAAAAGGCAGTGTCCGATTCTTGTTGGAAATCTCAAGAGCAACTGATGACAACCCATTCCCTCAAAGCTGCCAAAAATATCAAGCACCAGATTTTGACATAAGTATCTGGCTATAATACATTTTCAAAAACGCATGCTGGCAGCAAGCAATGAACTCGATAAAAGCAAATGATGTGCACACATTCTCTAACCACTGGCCTACACACACACAAAAAAACCCCCCAAAATATATATATTGAAAGAAAGGGAGTATACCACCATGTGAATGTGTTCAACTGTGAATGTGTTCAACTCACAAATAAACTGGAAATAGAAGTATTACAGTCTGATGTGAATATAAAATACACTTTTATTTCAGTGAAGAAGCACAATCACCTGCGTTTCACACTGTGGCAGAAATTTGAAAATTTGAAAATTGATTTTCTTAGCTGTACATCTTTCATTACCTGTGATGAGGAATTGAAGGGGAATTTCACTGATTTTTCACAGTTTCTGCATTATTCAGCATTTAAGGCGCAATCAAAGTCATTCTGAGTGGTTTGATGTGAAAGACATGATGTGAAACTTACCATGATAAAAACCAAAATACCTCTCAGAAACTGACCACATGACACAGACAGTTTTACTATACAATGTGTCTTCATTAATGTCAGAGAAGTGCAGACAGGGTGTAAAATAGTGCTAAAAAAGTCATTTTTCCAGAATATCAATATTACAGATAAAATTTCAGGTCACTATATGATCGCAGGAATAATAATAATAATAATAATAATAATAATAATAATAATAATAATAATAATAAAAATAATAATAATAATAAAAAAAAATAAAAATAGAAAAGCTACACCTGCATCACCAGAATGGTAAACAATAAGTAAATATCTCTACTTTGTTTACACCTAAAGCATTGAAATATGTAAAAATTCTGAAAAATCAGTGGCAGTTGAATTCCCTTTAGTAATGAAATAATGCAAACTGGCTTCACTAGATTGGACCAGCCAGCATAATTATAATTTGAACTTTTTTTCTGAATAATTCACGTAAAATGTATTACATAACACAAATTTACATACTAAAATGGTATGGTCTATAAATGCACAGGGGCCCATTTGTCCCAACAGACTGGGAGCAAGTGGATGATATCTTCTAAGACCTTTCAGATGAAAATGTTATATCTTCAAGCTCCCAAAAACATTTTAAAAAATCAAATTTGACGGTTTGAGGTATGAATAAACAGTGAGGCGGGGGTGTTTTACGACACAGTACAATTTCCTCTAACTGCAAAATCAGCTTTTTAAAGGTGGACCCTTCATATCTTTTCCAGCATTTTATAGATGAGTGAAGAAATTAGGCTGCCCAATAGAGGTGATCTGCACCATTAACTTGAATGTATTCTTTTCATGACTACTGTATATTTGTTCAATTATTTAAAAAAAACACAACACATCACATAAGCAGAAACTACAAAAACACTGAAAAGAGTGGAATATCAGATAAAACTTCTGTGAGTTGCTAAATTGTGTTTGTAAACAGAAGCTATGCACTGCTGAACAAGAGGCCCTTTGTACACTTGCCACCGAATTCTCCTTGAGGCTTAATAAAATGTGAAGGATGGAACTGAATGACAAAGCTCATTCTGTGAGCAGCCTCCTGAAGCATCAACTTAATATCAAGAATGTAATATAGAGCACAATGTTACAGATGTTTGTAACATTTAATAAAATAGCTATAAAAGAATGTCTCTGTCTCGATCCGTCGAACACACCTCCAAGTTCATTGTCCAGATTACAAAAACATTCCACTTGTGTAGTTATAACAATAATACTAATATCGATATTAAGAGATCTGTTATAATATATAATAATCACACTGTCTCTTTAGGTCGTTGATCCTATGGAATCGTGAAACGTGACGTAACCCGAGGACGCGGATGCTGAGTTTATAAAACTGTTTATGCTTCCTTTGTTCTCATCCTTAGTCACATGCTTTTTGTGGTCCCAAGCAGGTGCCCCCACCTGTCCCGTTCTGCCCCTAAAAGGCGACTGTGCCCCTGTCCGTACGCCATGACCTGGAAGGGCCGCTTCTTGTGCACGCTTTGTGTCCCTTCGGTGCTCGCGACACCCCTTGTTATCGCCGCAGAATTTGCTGGAGCCCTCCTTCCTGGGCGACTCCTGGGCCAGTTCGCTGCGCAAGCCTTTGCTGTACTCAGAGGTGCGTCGCAGGGCCTGAGGCTCACGCTCGAAGTGCGTTAGTGGGAAGTGGGGCAACAGGATGACGGGCTGCTCGTACGAGGCATCAGGCACGAGCGAGATGGCGGAGGCACGCCGTGGGCTCCTCATGGGGCTGGCCAGCGGCGTCTCATCGATGAAATTGACGACCTCGTCACGGCTGAAGCACTTGAAGTCATCCTCATAGCGTTCGACGCGTGGCAGCTGCTTGAGTGAGTGCGTGTCCTCTGACCTCCTGCGGATTCGCTGTGGGTGGCTCTCCTCGTGGTAGGATACCAGGCTGCTCCGCCGCCTCTCGTGGCGCGGCGAGCTGTACTGAGGGATCCCCACCATGTCCTCGGTGGAGCCCCAGCGATGCAGGTATGAAGGGATCTGCCCGGTGGTCCACATGTCGGTTTCGTCGTGGGAGTATCTTCTTGTAGGGGGCACCTGCCGCAACACACACACACATACACACGACATAGCCCCATTATTCATATAAATTAGCATTCAGTACCAGTATGTGTTATCAATGTAGGCTGAAAACTGGTGGGGCATGCTTTCACAGTTCTTTGACTACAGTAAGCCTAGCTACCTCAACAGCAGTCTTAACAGTCTATGATTTGAATTTCCACCAATACAGTACCCATTTGTCCCATCATACAAATGAATTGTGTTCTATCACTTTTTAAGTGAAATCTGACAGACATCCCTAAATGGTTCTTGGCCTGGCTGTAGGAATCACCATTAAATGGTTTAGAACTTCTTTAACACAGGGGGTCATCATAATGCCCTTGTTAACTGTAAAGAATCCATAAGCTACATTTATCTTGCCACAGCATTTTAATTTTTTTCCCTGAGGGCCACTTAAACATTTGTAAGTGTAGATGTCCCATTATGTACCATTTATACATTTTTCAACACCATATTCCTTTTAGAATATGTAAATGGACTGTGATTCACTGCCCTCTGCTGAGATTTAATGGAAAGTAATCTAGGTTAATAACTTCAGCATGAATTGGTAGAGCTAAATTGCTGTACAGGTGGATAAATGCTGTGCATAAGATTCTGACTATAACAAAATCAAAAGTACTGCTTTATTCACCCTAGTCATTGCTTGATAAAAGTAGTCATGGGCAGTCCAGCCAGTTGATTCCTGAATGGTTTGAGCTTTAGAATGGCATTCTAAATGTAAACAGATGTTGTACAGCGAATCAAAAGTGTTTTTTCTATGGTCTTTCCAATCAAAACTTTTTAGGACCTCTATTTTTAAATGTGTAATAATTCTTAAATCACATCCTGATGTGTTCCAGCTTGTTGCTGAGACCTAATTGCCAAGAGAAGAGTAAGTGCCTTGGTCAAGGGAAAAAGGGTACAATTACTATACATAAAAATGTATAGTGTATAATTATTATTACTTATGCTAATGTTGCAAAGCAATGTTTTCACCGTCCACATCAACCAAACTATGAGACACAAGAACTTAATTTGAACAACAGTTACATGTTTTAATATTTTGTGCATCTAAGTTATGGTGGGACAAAAAAGTTACTCTGTTGGTGCAATGTTAATTTATGATCAAACGCAACACCACTCCGAAAAAAGCTCATTTTAATGATGGTCATAACCGTTTAGTTTACTAAATTAATACTCACATTCCACATTGTTCTGAGAACTACACAAGAAAGACATAATTGTTTAGTAATAATTGTGAAATCTGTTTTTTACTGACGTTTTCAGAAACATACAACACAAGCCTAGCACCAAGCACCCTTAGCTAATGAAAGAATGAAATAGTAGCTTAAGCTCTACGCTGGCCTTGTTGTTGTGCTATAAAGGGTTTATCTGAGGGTGGCTGGCTGTAAGCAAGTGTGTGCAGACTTTGGCCTGCAGAGGGAAGCAAAGCATTGCTATATGAGAGATGGAGTACAACAGTACTGCTTTTGTCATGGCGCTGAAGGTCAGATTTGATAGTGGGCAGGTCAAGTCCATCGAGCCAGTAAAATAATATATCCTTACTGTAATGCTGTCACCAGTCTAAGCATGTGTTTCTTTTAATTTGGGTCATTCTCACAAAAACTACAACCCTAAATTTTTGAGGGTCATAATCCATCATATCAGATCAACAGTATTCCTATAATTTAGAACGTCATCTGGAGATCTATTACATACAACCAAATATTACAATTATTCCTTCCTCTATTCAGCCATTTTCTGCCTAATTGTCATTACTGCAATGTGTCCACATATCTGTTGCTTATTACCAACATTTCTCTTTTAAACCCTTTAAATAAAAAAATATCTGTAGTATTTTGTCTGTGTAATTTCTTTATTTTAAATAAAAGGAAAAACACAGTGGTTGTCAATGTATTGCAGTAATGAGAACTTGCTGTTTTTGTATATGTATTAAATATGTTCTTTAATAATCAAAGTAGCTTAGTCTGACAACAGTTTACAGATTATGAAAAAAAAGTTTAATTTCAAAATGCTGGACATCCAACTGAAATAAAATAAGAACAAATACAGTTGCAAACAGTTACTCTAACAGTAACTGTAACAGTTACAAATATAAAAAATGCATTTTTATTTCTCTAATAAAGATGGCATTTATCATACTACAGCACTGATTTAACACATATATGTAAATCCTAATCATGTATATCACAGAAAAAAAAGAACATTTTTGAAAGAGGTCTATAGTGCATTTTGGAAAAAAACAAAAACAAATCCATTTAAAAAATCTATCAAATTAATCATTTAGGTTTGTTTTTAATCATTCAAACAGCCAAACATCACTGTTTGTCTACTTAAAGTTGGGTCCCAGTTTTTGTTATGTCTGTGAGAATGACCCATTTGTAAAAAACATTTTGATTACAAAAATGCTTGTAACTTTGATGTTCTGAAATATAGCTAATGAGAAATTTAAGCAAGAGTTTCTTTAGAAATTGCATATATCTATGACCGTCATATATAGGTCAAGTTTTTTACACATGTAGAAAAAGCTTACCTATTCATTCAAAGAAAAAAACTCATCAAATTCTGAAAACAACTTTACAGACCTGTTATTGCCTTCACAATATCCCTTGAATTGGGGGCAGGTGCATCCGTGGTATAGTGGTATGTATTAGTATGTTTTGAGCCTCAGTCATTAAAAACATTTACGTCACTCTGTGATAATGAAGGAGGCCAGAGCAGACAGATGCCCATTAAACCTCACTGGTTAACAGTGAACCTGCACTTAACTGATAATGAATACTATTCTGCTGGCTCATCGCCACACTGAAGCAGCATGAATTTAGAGTTATTTTAAAGGGATAGCTTGGCGAAAAATCAAGCATGCACAGTTTTGACCCTCACCCCAAGTGTACCAAACACCCAAGGTGTCCGAAGTTTGCTTCTTTTTGCAATACGTTAGCTGTGCACTACAAGTCTAATTCAGATAACAAGTAGTAGCAGCAGTAGGAGTAATAATATAAGCCACATTGTTGCCTCAATTTTGTCAGTATTCTTCTCTGTTTTCATACAATGCAAACTCTGAGCACAAAAATGTCTTGGCTGCTTGCCCACAATAGGGGTAAGGATGAAACTCTGCAAATCTTTTACCAAACTCTCTCTTTAAGCATGTCAGCATTTTATTGCAAAATGTCACTGTTGCAACTTGTTCCTGTACTGTACCACTGTAGTACTGTGTTTGCTGGCATCTAATTGAAAAATAGATTCTATATATTGCAATAAAATGAGAGAAAGCACGATGGGGGTCAGCTTTGGGGGTGACTGGCACAGAACTCAGGGGCATGTTAGACACTCATTCTTCACATTCAGGCCTCACCACATGGCATCTCTGTCCAGACTTTAGGAATCAGTTTCAGTATCACTTGGTTGCTGTTTAGTCTACTTGCCATTATGGACACAAATAAATGGAGTGTAATATCAACCACAAATAAAGATCAGCCATGTGGAATTGAGGACTGCATGTAGAAAAACAGAGTTAGAAGTATTAAAAGTGTTAACCGGTCAAAGACGAGCATTTCACAGCTCTAAAACTGGCTTTGAGTTTGGACACAATATGATGTTTTTCACCAAAGCAATAAGGTAAATTCGTTTTGTGACTAACATTGTTGTCTGTGTCCTTTCTAAACACAATCTTTATTGTTCTTGATGAAACTGGCTTTACCCAGCATGACGGGGACTCAGCAGTGTGCTTTGAATTGGTGTCACGTCATGAGATTATGAACAATTACATAGAGCTCACAATGCCAAAGGCATGTGACACAGTTTTGAAGCATTAATTATAATTTAGGGTTACTGGAGAATCCCTTGTATTAAGAAGTGGTTGAAAGAAGCTTCACGCCAGTGGCGTAACTACCATCTTAAAAATAAGGGTGTCAGAAAGGACTTTTTACATGATGTCATGGAGGAGTATTGACTATCATGATATGCTCAGAAAAGCTTATTAAGACAAGTAATTTAATGCAATAAATATAAAAAAGCATATTAATTATAGTGGCTAACTGTGAGTAAAGAGTGTGAAGCAATGATATAAAAGGGTCCAATATGTTAGCAGATTCCCTTCATATAGTCACAAACCATATAGTCATGAATGCATGTTCGCTCTATGTAAGAGTACTTAAAAAGCCTCGATACTCACATAGTGCTTTGTGATATTTTTTGCATACCTGCAGAGTTCATCTTTGCATTCTGAAAATATATCAACCAGCTTGTTATGTGACTGCTGGCCATTTGGTCTGTCATATATTTCAAACACCAGTTAGCCAGATGGCTAATGTGGGTACATATAAAATTTTGAATGAGTATTACAGCAGAAATGTAAAATAATACCAGGATAGGATACGACAGTAATTGAAAATACAAAAATATTGAGGGCCATTGCAGCATGCACAGTTTTTATCTTTATAAGTACCAAAAAAGATCAATTCATGAGGAAAATTAAAAAAAAATCAATGGAAATATACCTGCAAATAGTGCATTTTATCTTCCTGAGGCTCCCTCAATGGATAACCCTGGGGGACCCCCCTTTCTAAGGTCGAGAATTCGTACTTGGCAATACGGTCTACCGTCATGATATCAGCAGCAGAGCTATAGTCATATGGTCTGTCATATATTAAGTCCGGATGAATGCCTCCATCCTGGCTGTTTTCTGCAAATGCAGAAAGCATATATATCAGGATTAAAAATAAACGTGCTCAGATACACAGACAGACAGACAGACAGACGAATAGGTAGAGAAAGACAATTCACTGTTCTTGGTTTTTGGGTCCGCATTGAAATTTCGAAGGCGTTTGAGACAAAAAAATAGATTCATGGGAAGTCTTTTGGGAGAGCAAAAAAAGCATTTGCATTTGGGGGATTCTCTTACTAACATCATGACCGTTGTCGTTTACCAAACAGAAAATACTCCGGTGTGATGCTAAAAAGCAGACGGCCTTCCTAGAGCAACTCGCTGAATGACAATTGCTACAGGGTAAATGAGAACTAGTCTAATTAATTAATACATAAATAAATAAATAAATAAACAAACAAACAAATAAATAAATAAATAAATAAATAAGGTTCATTTGGGTAATCATTTTACATATGACTATATGTAAATGATTATATTATTACTGCTAAAGGCCAACCCTTGTGGGGGAAAAACAAACAGTTGTAGGGCAGTGCAAAATGCTGATCTTAGGCAAATGTGGACTGGTTGTGGGATGAAGGATGACATTAGCTATTAGCACAGGCAGCTTATCATGCAGATCAGAGGCAGTTAACAACAAGAAACAACCCTTATACATACAACTGAGCTGTGTTATACAAGGCAAGCCCTCTGAAAAGAAGCAGAAGCACTGATAATATTAAGAGCACAATGGAAAAAAACATCTGCACATTTGATTTATAATTACTAATCCTGTGTGAGTGGATTAAACAAGTGACACCAAGAAAAGCTGAAAATCTCCCCGTTTTAAAATATGTATGGAACATGTATACTAATACCAAAGAAAGGGTGATTATCTTATGATTCAACTTTATTTCCATGCTTTCCAATTTTGATATTATGTTGAAATAAAGTATATTGACGCAATTACACACTGTACTGTGATTTACAGGGAAAAATATTGATATTCAACCATAAGCAGTACTCCAGAAACAAGTACGATGATGTGCAATCATGAAGATGCATCGCTTATAATTATAGATATAACATATAACATAATGTTTAATGTAATTATAGATATAACATAATGTTTAATGTATGGAAAAAGCATAATAATCGACTCTTATACACTCTTACAACCTACTGCATGGTTATGTACCACTTTTAAAGTGAGTTCGACTTTAAAAGTACCTTCTCAACCTCTCTATACAAATGTTTCAGTTCAAGCAGGGAAAGCAGTTGTCACTATTTCAGGGAGAGATTTTTTGTCAAAATATCCTCTATTAAAAAAAAACTAGGTCACATGATAAAGTCAATGAGACTAATCACCGACTGTCCCAAAGAGAGGTCTAGCACTAAATGAACTCTTTTTATAATTTACAGCATTCAGTTTCTGATGAATGACCCAATTTTATTTATAAAAAAGAGAATAATCCAAAAAAAGGGGGAACCCTAATTACTCTTTTCCTGTTCCTTTATCCATATTCTTTCCTCTTCTGGGACCATGCAGAAGTTTTCCCAGTGGTTCTTACCTTCGTCCACATCATCGTTAGACATTATGGCCACACATTTTTCCCACACCATCTTGACGTCCGCCCTGTATCGGTCGCAGGCCCAGAGGAACATGGGGAGCAGAATTGACTGAGCTATGGAGCACCAGAGCACACACAGCACCATCCAGTTGTTGGAGTGGTTGTACTTCAAGCTGGCAAAACTCACCACCTGTAAAAGTAAAAGTAGTAAATATTTTCATTATATTATTTGTTTAGCATCATTTTTGGTAAAGGCCATAGTTAATAGGATGTTATTTTATAAAATTATGAAGCATTTTTGTTCCATTTAGGTGGTTATCATTTTCAGTGATGGGCAAAGTGATTAGCATTATGTTTCACTATATGCTGTTGAATCCTTGTTCCGCTCAAGGGTAGGATATAGTGATTAGCAAACTGTCTTACTCTAGTATGTAGTATTTTTGTTCTGTTTGTCATTTTGGCATAAATTACAGTGTAGATGTGATTAGCATGTTGTCTAACCATAACATGTAACACTTTTGATCTGTTCGAAGATTTTGCACAAAGCATACTTCTTTATAGTAAAGGTTTATGTGAAATAGCTGCAAACTATACCCCTAATACAGAGATTAGCCACCCTTATGCTTAAGTAAAATGAAGGCGATGGCCAATGTAATAATGTAAATGTACATTCAACTTATAAGGGGCTGCATAAGTAAACCTGTGCAGCCTGTTATGTTGCCATGACAGGATCAACAGTGAAATATCTCCCAACACCAACATTTCCAAAACCCCTTACTATTTCTGTCCAAACTGTCTCTAAGCTAGGTAGCACATAATATTGGCAGGTAAAAGGGCTGTTCTGGGTGGGAGCCTGGGTGGCTTCGCCTTCCTGCTTTAATGGTTAATCAACCAAAGCTAAAGCTATGCTAATATCAGCACAGCCATTCAGCTTCATGCCATTCTTCATGCAGGGCCTGTTCAGTCAGTTACACAACAGTGCCATCTAGAATGTATTTCACCCCATTAGTTACCACAACACTCCATAATACATACTCATAACCACGTGTTGTGTATCATTGTGAAGCATGCTCCAAAGAGCACTCAGGTGGGTCGCAAGCTAACATTCAATATGCTCTCCATAAAAGAGGCCATAAATTAAGTGTCCAGTGATATAGATGTCAATGCATTTAAATAGCTCATTATTCCAGAGAGAGAAGTAGGGCCTCGTGGATGCCCTGACACAACTCTAAATGCTCTAAATATAACCCTTATGTTGACATTTTTTACATACTGTTGCAACTACATAACAATACATTGAAGGAATGGTTCTGTGAAAGACCAAATTTACACAATTTCCCCCTAAGCTCGGGGGAGTAGTCTGTCAGCCGATAGCATGTTTGGATTCCATATTTTGCTGCTTTAATTTAGCACTAGAGGCTAACACTGCAACACCAGAAGTCAATAGAAGCCAAAACCTTCCTGAACACACTCAAACCACATCCCGCTTTTCCTTAAGGTGGTGCAGACTCACTGATATGGCATCCTTTTTAAACAACAGACTCTGTTTTCACAAACTACATCAAGAATAGGATTGCTGTTTTTCGTGACAATTAGCATCATAAATAGGAAGGAATCTGTCTTCCCTGTGTGATCGGATAGGGCTCTGGTGGAGTACAAACTTCACCTTTAGTAGAAGGTTAGCTTGTTAGCATTTCTTAATTCAAGTCCGGGGTGACTAGTGTAAGGGACAAGTTTTCTTTGTAGACTACAAAGGACTCATGTGTGTCACTCTGGACAAGAGTGTCTGCCAAATGCTGTAAATGTGAATGTAAATGTAAATCTGTCCAAGATCAGTCCTTATGATTGCTTTATGAACACCAGCCCTTGTGTTGTCTGATATATCTGTCTGTAGGTGAAGGTTTGTTCATTTTTAAAGCTCACAATAAACCATAGTGTGAACTGATAAGTCTATGTCATATTATTGATGCACTGGGCTCAGTTTGAGATATTTAAGAGAAACTTTGGTAGTGTATTTACAAAACCAATTTGGATACTTATTGACTTGTGTTTAACTCCATTAGCTTCATAGCCTAGCACCAAAATAAAATAGCTAAATCTGGCTGAATAACTACATCTGGGGTAGGAAGAACATTTTGTAAATTAGATGGGGTTTTTTTCAAACTTGTTGAACAATTACAAAAAGAACAGACAATTACATTAATTACTAGAAAAAGCAATGATGAGCAGAAGTACAGACATAAATAGCATAAGGAGACCAGAAGGAAAAGACTTGGCCTTGGTTACAGAAAACATAAGACAGAAAGGAGCGTGTTAAATATTGATGAACTATTTGTCAAAGAACTGGATAATAATGCAAGCTCTGACATAACTGGAGCAAGATACATGAACTCTTTCTTGATGACAACAACCTGCATATTAAATGGCCGAAATTGTTCAGCAAGACAACAGAATGAAAAAAATGACTTGTTTTCTTTTGGGTTGGGGCAGGCCAGGGACAAGGGAGTTGTTTGGAGGGATGATGTAACACCTCAAATGGTTTTACACTATCAGCTTTGCCTTATTATAAACCAAATCAAGTGGGTGTTTTGGTTTACAGAAGGGCAAAAGACAAAGCTTACAGAATGAACCTATTAGCTTCTATCAATCTATACAGTTCCTTTAATAAAAGTCAATACTAATTGCCAGTTTGCTGAAATACAGCTTCCCAAATAACCTTTATTTGAATGTTTTTATAATAATTTATAAAAAGATGATTGAGTGTAAAGAACTTCTTTAAAGTTTAAAGAACCTACACATAATTGAAAGGTTTTATGCAAATTAAAGCTGTTTTCTTAGAAATGTGCATTGAAGCCAAGAACCATTTAGACACCATTATTTTTAAGAGTGTGTATGGCATTGAGACAGGGGCCGTGTGTGCTGAAGTGGAAAGTTCTGTTGCAAAAGGATGCATTAAATCTGCTCAAGCCTAGACTCATTAGTCTACGCTTCAACAGCCCAGTGGAGACAGTGCGGAGGATCATTACATCCAACACATCTGTGAAGGCCACTGGAAGTTAGTTCACCAGGAAAGATGTAATCAGTTCCAGATTTGCAGTTCATATTCATAATAGACTGTTAAAATCAAGGTCCATGAACAATGTTATTCACTGTGTTGTATAGTGCTGTAGTGTATTGCTCTTTAGGGCCCCAATGGGAAAAGTGCAAGTAAAAATATATTAATAGTCAGGGATTGACATAAGTGGTACGCAAGTACAAATTGGTGTATGTGGTACGCAAATGCGCAGTAGTTTTCAGTATTCACAGCGCAAATGAAGCAAATGAAGTTAATTTGAGTAACTTCATACTGCGTGCCCCGCCCTGCCCCGCCCCGCCCCTCGATTTCCCGGCCCAAGACACGGCCAAGACACAGACCTCTGCGACGGACTTCACAGTGCTTTACAAGGAAGTTTGCAGCTAATAATATTGCAATGCTAATTTTCTTTGAAGTCTCTTGACATTTATCTGGAACCCGAAGAGGTCATAACAGGAATATAAGACTGTTAAACTAGTAAAGAAAATGGAAGAAGATTTGGAGTTTTTTGAGACTGATCTTTTGGGATGAAATATGTAAATGACCTCTGTTCTCACTGGCTGCCCATTATTGTGCATATTCAAAAGGCAGTCTGGACTGAAACACTCTTTATAATTTCAACTTAAACATGCAGGGATTAACCGTTCTAGGCTGAATATGTTGATATAGCCTATATAAATGTGTTATTTTTGTGACATAAATATATGTGTTATTTAATGATCTCAAAATGGGCTGCTTGCTGCTAATTTTCTATATGATCTAAATGGACTGGGGAGAGAACAGTATGTTTTGAAAATTTTACAGTAGATATTTTTCATATATTTCACAAACTATATTTTGTAACATAATGAAATAATTGTGGTACTAATATTTTTCTTATTGTACAGCCCTACTCATCAAATACAACACTAAACTAAAAGTACAGGCTTTGCTCTTTAGGTATCTCTATTGCTTTTCTCTCTTAAAGCTATCTAGCAGCTGACCCACTTAGAGCATTAGATGAGGTTAAATGCAAAGGTTCATTTAATATAAGTAAAGTCCACATACGCATCTCTGCCATCCACTGGGAATCTTACTTCTGTAATTAAGAGTAAAGCAGTTTTCTGAGCTTTTTTCAACACTATGCCAACTTTCCACTGTGTGTTTTGCAATATGTTCAGACATGAATAATCCTGTGGTCTTCAGACTACTAGCTCACAACCTCATCCTCTCTCTCAGCTCTCTCTCTCCTGGGAGCCATGGTCTCTTTAAGTAAAAAAGCACACCATAGATCTAAGAGTAACTCCTCTACTGCTGACAAGCGTGGAACTGGAAATCATTCGTTAAAGTTTAAGCACCAAGCCCTGCACCACAGTGGACGAAAGCTTTCACAGCCTCCCTAAATGGCCGGAGCCTGGGACAAATTTGGCTTTGGTTGTCACAGCATCTCAGTCGTTTCCATGCAGAACAGGTTAACATCTAAACAGGACTTCCACTTTTAGTATTCCAGGATAAAAAGAATAATAAACCTCAAAATTATATAGCACCGCTTTATTGCCTGACATATGCACAACCTTTGAGAGTTAAAATTAGGGAATTTATTAAAAATGTATAACACATCATTTGTATGATGATTTTCATATGAATGCTTAGGTAGGCAGCCATAAAGCATTCATAAATGTCAAATAGTGACACGAGGCTGCATATGTATAAATAATATAGTGTCCAATCCTATGTAAATGTAACCTATTTTTATTTATTATTCTAATATTATTGGGTCTAGATGAAAACTGCCTTTATTATTGTTTATGGCTTACAACATCCTAAGGACCTCAGGGCATAGGGTTGAAAATCAGGCAGTTACCTTTAGGGCATAATCTGGATGTCTCCCTCTGTCTACCCATCCATTCATTCAGTAGGCACCAAAGAACATGGTTAAAACTATTTACTCCGGCAGTAAGAAGGCATTTACTTTTTTTGCACCTTGTTGAACAAAAATGTGCCTCTTTCCTGACAGTATAGAGGACTCCCAATACTGAACCAAAATAGCATCTTTCGCAGCCATGCCTGTGACTCACCAGAATGGGGAAGCCGGTGAGAAAGTCGTAGATGAAGACAATGCCACTGATCAGGTAGGTGATCTGCAGGGAGGTCTTGATGGGCTCTGAGCCATCGATGGATGAGCGGCGCTTGCCTTGAGCATCTTCCACAACGATGGTGGGCACGTTGAACTTGTTCTTATCCACATTGTGTCCAGTTTGGATGGAGAAGGTCTGGAAGAGGGCGATGCCAATGCAGATAACACCCATGGCCACACTGCCACTGATCAGAAGCAGGAAGCAAACACCGAAGCCCAGGCCAATCTCCGTCACAATGAAGTGGCAGTCATGGGCATAGAAGCGCTCAGTGGTGTCGTGCCACCCCACAGCGGGCAGAGTGGACAGGATGAAGGAGACCATCCAGATGCCCATTACCGTGTGTACGGCCTGCTTCTTTGTGTTGCTTAATCTGGGGGAAGGAAAAAAAGATGTAAGACTGATAGAACTGAGTTACAATGAATAACAAAAGGATATTAACCTGTCAACAGTGTGGGCATTTACAATTACATTTACACAATTTTCTCTATAGTCCAAATATATTTGATAAGCCAAAACACATTTGATGTCTGAAGCTTGCTTCTTTAGTTTTTCACTGGAGCTAGCTAACAACTAATGAAAACTCATAACCATTGCATTTCTAAATCATCACTCGCCTGTCTTAATCATGTTGAGTCATTCAGTAATCTCAAGTTTCCATTATGGTGTTAGCTACATTAATTTCCTAACTCCAGCATAAAACTAAAGAAGCAAATGTCTTTAAAGACACTCAACACTATCTGACTGTCTTCATTGGTGGTAAAGGAGAAATTGCATAATTGAATGTTTTACACTATGAAAGCTGATCAATTTGTATTAGATATAAAACACATATGAGGATTAAAGGGTCAAGGGCAGATCAATTTTCTTGTTATTGTCACATGTGGGCTGTGCCCGTTCAGGCAAGAGGCACACACACCGACTTCCATGGTTCTTTTCCTTTTATTTTAAATACAAAAACAAAGGAGGCACAAGGGCCAGAAGTCAAACAAAGGGTGAACCCGAGCGAACACAACACAGAACTGTGTGAGGGAGAACTGACAATAGAGGGACACACAGATACTCTATTTAAGCTGTGTGCAAAACACAAAACACCTAAACCTAATTATCTTTGATCCCTGGCCGGCTGTGAACCCTTATTCTAAATGCCGACCAGGGACTAGACCCAACTCAAAATTCATAATATAAGTCCTCCTAGAGTCAGTCCAATGACGGCCTCTAGTGACCACCGACTGGGGACGTTACAGTTATAGTTTATAAACGGTGCTTGAAATCCATGAGTGATGATCCAGAGAAACATTCCAAGATGAAATCCACAGTACTACTACTGTTAACCTAAACTAGCCATGCCTAAAATGTACATGAAAGCCTCAGATACCATCAATGGTGTAAATGTATTTTCCATTTAGTTTCTGCTGACCAAGAAAATAATAAGGATTGGAAATCAAACTAATCTTTGTTTACCTTGCCACTTCATTTTCTTGGCCATATTAAGTTTTAAATACATCACTGTTTACTTTTCGTAAAGAAAACAATAATGCAAAGATTGCTGGTTGCTATGGTTGCTCTGCTGGTTGCTATGGTTTTGCTAGGTGGTTGTCATGGTTTTCCAAGTGGTCACTAGGTGGTTGCCATGGTGCTTAAGGTGTTGGTAGTTCAGGGTTTCTTCGTACAATGCACAAAAAATGTTATGAGTTTATAAGGCTTGACAGACATCCATTCCCTTCACTACAAATTTGATTTTTTTGGGAACCATTAATTTAAGACAGCGATTAGGTGGCACCTGGCATAGGCTTGACTGGTTTTAATAAGGATTTCCAGGCCAGACATACGGCTCAGCACCCTGAAACCTGCCAAGTGATACACACCTCCTCCTCAGTGTTTATTGTTCTCTCTCACTTTCTGTTTTTCTCTCTCTCACGTTCTGTTGTTCTCTGTTTTTCTTTGTCCCTTCTAATCCTATTTGTCTGCTGTCCTTCAGCCACTCTCCTGCCTTCACCCAAGTCAACAAGCTGATGCCACTGATGGAGATGGAAAACAAAGAAAGAAAGGATGCAAAAGGCCATAGAGTTGACTCATTCCCCATGCTCCTCAGCTGTCGGTTGAACTTGAGGCCACAGGAGAAGTAAGAGAGCACAGCACTCTCCATGTTTGTCAAAGGAATGCTTAAGTCTTCGTCTGCATCTGTATCTTATGGTCACTTAATATGTGCAGTCATTTCCACGGCTTTGTCTTTAAGAATATGAAACCTGTTGACACACTTAGAAGCCAATGGGCAGTTGCTGGTTGAGCAATATGACAAAATTGATTGATATTACGATAAATTAAAGGCCATCATTTAACTCAACACACTCCGCACATGCTAGGGGGAACCAAAGTAGCCTATTGATCAGTTTGGTTTTGTCAATCTGAAATGGGCCCCCGAATGGCCAGCAGGCCTTTTCACTCATCATTTATCAGCCCTGTTTAACTACATAGTGCGACTTAGTTTTGAACATGGAACCAGTGGCAATTTATCAGGTACCAGAAAAAAAAAAAGATCACGATACAGTATATCGTGGAACATTTCTTAAAGAATCACGATAAAACATTTTGGCCATATCAGAAACCCACAGAGCTGTTTAAAGCTTCATGAAGAGACGTTCTCTGTTGTCTACACTTGTCTCCAAAGACATGTACTGTTAAAGAGTAACATAAACTCACATGCATTTCAAAACCATTTATTGATGGAATTCAGCAACTGCCCACTGGTTTTTACTATAAGTGAGTCTGGCATTTCTTTTAAAATGACTGTCATTGACACTATGACACAAAGGTGGCAGATAGAGGTTAGGTTAAAAAATACTGGAATATTCCTTCAACCAGCTTGGAGAGAGCCAGGAGGAAGCAGGAGTAGAAGCAGGTCTCTGGACGCTCAGAGTCATAATGCTAGCCTTTTCTCAAATGCCTGAGGACGCCACGAGGGAATCTAACGTCATCACACTGTTTGAAGCCAAGGAGAGAGGAGGAAGAGAGAGTCAGAGGGAGAGAAAGAGAAAGTGGAAAGAGAGAGAGAGAGAGAAAGAGAGAGAGAGAAAGTGGAAAGAGAGAGAGAGAGAAAGAGAGAGAGAAGGAGAGAGAGAAAACGCCCTGGTGTTATAGTCTGACGAGAACAGATGTTGAAACATTTGTTTCCAGAGCACAGAACGCATTTATATTTCATGCCTGCATATTCCAGTGCAGCAGGCACACATTCTATGCTCCTCTATTAAAGCATCAGATGCCAAGGCAAGAAAGGATGCAAAGGATTGCACTGACTTTTCCCTTGTGATCAACTTTTCCCCCTCTGCCATGCTCCATTCACTATTTTCTAAAATACATTAAAAATACAAAATACAAATAAGGCCTTTTTTGTGTCCGAGGCTGTCAGTGCAGTTCAAGGTGCCAGGGTGTTCTGAAACATATCATTAAGTATAATGTTTGTGGATGTGTCCGCAGGCGACCCAAGTTTATGCAGGAGTAGATCAGAAGTATGGACTGAAAGCATGAATCGATTGGACATAGCAGGGCTGCAGGTAAACCTTCCTGAGCAGGCAGCACTGGTGCTTGAAAGTTGCAAGTGTGGTAGCATATATTAAATTACTGTAGCACTGAGATAAAAAAAAAAAGTAAATTTTAATACTCATACTTATACATAAGGCACAATCCAAACAGAATGCAAAAGTACTTCATTTTAATGTTCATTTTGTGTATAGTATACATATCTTTTCTATAGTAATTCAGACTACCCATAAGGGAGTGTTATTAGCACTGCAGTTGCAAGCATTTAGTACATGCATTTGTGGGGGCTTCAGCTTACAAATTTGAAGATTTGTGCCCTTCACCCTAGGAGAGCTGGGAGAACCTTCTGATACGAAAATGAATGAATGAATGCGCGAATGAATGAATTAGTCAAGACACATTTGACACTGTTGTCTTTGAAAAATGGGCTTTCTACAGATAACCATACAGTGCCAAAAACACACAAGCACCCCTATCTGTGATTACAATTTGACACGGTTTAAGATTAGCAGAGTTTGCACACTGCTACTGGTTGGTTATTAGCTTCCCTGACTTGTTATCTACATTCACTTCATAGCTTTAGTACAAAACTAAAGAAGCAAAATCCTGACACTAAACATGTCCTTGCTGATGGACTCCACTTGAGGTGAGGAGAAACTGTGCAAATTAGATTTTATAATTAACTCCTCCGAAAAAGCTATATCTGACTTGAAGATTTAAATGTCCCTCTATTTATTGGGAAAGGTACATTAGCTTTAAGCCTTCATTAGGTAGGAAGAAGCAGAATTAGAAACAGTCATCACATTCCTTTTTACGCAGAACTAGCTACTGACTGTTACATTCATTCAGGAAAACACTGTGGAAAGTGCTTTGAGGCATCCAACATTTATGAAGATTTCATTAATACCCCCAGCAAAATATTCCAAGACTGCATCTAGCATTCAGCTACACAGCTAGTGTGAGAGACCACTATTCTGGTACACAGCAGGGCATCTCCTTTTCTCAAGCTTAGAAAAGTCCTGAGAAAAGGTGAGGTTCCAGTGCTCTGGAAGACATCCTCTATATTTCCAGTACCCAAAACAGGGTGCCCCACAGTCATGACAGACTATCAGCCAGCAACTTCTACATGACAAGGACCATGGAGAGACTGGTTCTAACCCATGCACTGGATGCTCTGTAGTTGACAATGCAATAATATACCTGCTGTGGAGGGCCCATTCTCACCAGGATAAAGCAGCTAAGGTGTTGAGGGCCATGTTCTTTCAACACCATGCAACCTTTCTCTTTGGGGGAGAAGCTAAAGAGCATTCAGGCTGATTCCATCATTATAACATGGATCTCTCACTATTTGACATCTAGTCCAAAGTATGTGCCCTTGCTTAACTACATGTTTGACCAGGTGGTGTGTAGCATTAGTGGTCCCCAAAGGACAGTGCTATATCTGTTCTCAATAACATTGTACACATCTGACTGTAAAGACAACTCAAACGTGTCACCTAAAGAAATTCTCAAATGACTGGTGTTGTGGGGTGTGTTGGTGATGTGTACATGTCTGTTATCAACACCTTTGTTGAGAAACAACCTGCAACTCTGTGGCTAAAACAAAGGAAAGGGTGATGGACCATGACCCCAGTGGCATCTGTCTCTACCCTGGGGGAGGAAGGTGGAGGAGAGCTCAAAGTACCCGTGAGTGCACTTGAACTAAAAAATGGACTGGTCACATGACACCGAGGCAGTCTACAGGAATAGCAGAATCTGCTACCTGAGTAGACTCAGGTTCTTCAATGTCTGCAGCAAGACGCTATACATTTTCAAACAATCGGTGGTAGAAAGTGCAACATTTTTTGTGGCAGTGTGCAGTGGCAGCCGCACAAAGGCCGAGGAAACTGAACACACTAATAAGAAATGCTATAGAAGTCTGTGGGATCAATCTGGACTCCCTGAAACTGGTTGTTCAAGAGAACCAACTGTAGATCATTTACAATGGCTTTCATTCACTACAAACATTCATCCATTAATTCATCCATCCATACATCCATCAATTTATCAATCCATTTATCAATCCAGCCATCCTTCGATTCATCAATTCATTCTTCCCTCCATCCATCCATCCATCCATCCATCCATCCATCCATCCATCCATCCATCCATCCATCCATCCATCCAGTCGTTCTGCTGCCATTTTTCTCCTGCTTTCCTTTCTTAATTTCTTCTTCCTTCCCGACCCGCAACACGTTCACCCCAGTGTTAACTTGCAGGGAGGGATCACTGCATATTTACTGTACTGCAGTCTCAGCAGGGTGAAGATTAACTGTTGGTTTGTGTGTGTGTGTGTGTGTGTGTGTGTGTGTGTGTGTGTGTGTGTGTGTGTGTGTGTGTGCGCACGCACCTTACTGCATGCACACTCATTTGCATGCATTGCTGCTTGTATTTTCATGTGAATTTGTGTTTTATATTGCATTTATTCTGCTGATTTGTGGATGTGCAGCCTAACAAAAGTCACATTAAATGATTAAAGCTGCAGGAAATCATTGATCATGATCAGTGAACTGCCTGGAACACGTCATCATGAACTGCTGTAAACTGTGGTATTTCTGAATCTGGATGCGAATTTACTTCCAGCATTCAGCAGAAACACAAATGAGGCTTTTATGTACTGAGGCCTGCAGTTTAGGAAAAATTACCACATTTTCAAAAATATCTGAGCGTTTATGAAACACAAATAGTAGTGTTGTCAGATACGAATCTATTTCTACATTTTTGCTACGTTATTACCCGCAGGAAGATTTAAATCATCTGATGTAGTGGAATGCAATCATGCATTAAAATCAAGTAGTTTTGTTTTGAAATTTATTTCTGTTTCAGTATCTATTTCGAGATATGAGGGTTTTTTTCTGACAGCAATGATGTTCTGAAACTGCTGGAAACATAAAAAAAAAAAAACACAGGTGTTTTCTGTTCCTTAATGTCTAATAAGTTTAGGAGCGTTTCTGTGGTAAAATATTTGCAGCAGCATGAAAATGCATTTACTCCTCATCTTTCCATTGGTTTTTGCATATTTGCTGTACTAAATGGTTTCATATCCTCAAAGAAAATTTGAGACAAAGTGAACAAAAGGAAACTCAAAATTCTATTTGTTCATGGGAAAATGTTCTGTAGCATTTGTATCTTCGTTGTGAAAAATTAACTCTCCACTGGAAAGCCCTTTCCAGTCTCTTTTTAATGCTGGAATATTGAACGCTCACCTTGTCTGAGGCCTTCGGTTCCTCAGATGTTTGTCTGGATCATTTTCTGTGACTTCCAGGATGAGTTCTTGCTGATTTTTCTGTTTTGACCGGCTTTTACTGGGTTGCCAGATCCTGGAAAACGACTTAGTAACTCTTTTATGGACTACAGTGCCACTTAAAAGTTTTTGCACATCACAGGTTTTTACCACTTATCCATTTATTTCATAAGCTGCAGATTTTTATTTTTGGAAAAGTTAATAAATGAACAACATTAAATGAAAATAAAATAAGTTTCTTTTATAAGATATAAGATCTTTTATAAGATCTTTTATAAGATATCTGACTCCTATTAACTGGTTGTGTGGTGATGCAGAGTCAAATTCTGGACTGAACTTTAATTTAAAATGCACTAGTTTAACTGTTTCATTACTCAATAGCTCATTAAATATCTAACACTTGCGTGCTAATCCACATTACAATTAGAATTACATGAGGTGGCTCTTTGTAGGTGAGTAGTGAGGAGTAAAAACAACATTTTCTGGCTAATAAAGAAGTGAAATGGTGAACATACTGTAAATATATTTGGTAGCAAAGAATACTTGGTAGCAAAGAGTGCTGAATTTAGAACCTTTTTAGACTACACTACCCATCAAAAGTTTCTGCGCACATCAAGATTTTCTACACCTGCATGTTACTCACTTAATATTTACTAAAAGTACATAAGGGCGTGTCTGGTTAAATTGATTCCGCTTATCAACTAAATTTAGATACAAAAAATACGGATTTTAAAGGGTCATTTCATTCACCTTCAATGAATGAAATGACCCTTTAAAATCCGTATTTTTTGTTTCCTCAAGTTGTCTAAATTTTATTTGAAAATGTGAAACAGGTGTGTCAAAAATATACAGATGTGTTTTGCGGCACTGTATTTATGTGTGTTTAGAATTTTCACGATACATGTTTAAAGCCGAACCTGGGGAATGTCAAGTCAGAGCTTTATCTGAATAGTAACTCACTAATTAGTCTGTAATTTCCCTTCGTCCTGGGCTGATCAGGAGAATTGCAATTTCCCTTTTATTGAATTTTGGGAAATGATCGTTCCCTGATAAACTGCCTTAATATTCAAACTTATAATCTGCAGATATGAAGGTCTGCAGGTCTCTGTGTCTGTAATTATCTCACTTCAGGGTAGGTGTCACCTGGTGTTCTTCATTAAATATCAGCTAAAGATCAGGAGTAAATAATTCATTAGTGGCATGTAGAGAGGGAGAGGGGGATAGAGAGGGAGAGTGAAAGAGAGAAGGTGAGAGAGAGAGAGAGAGAGAGAGAGAGAGAGAGAGAGAGAGAGAAAGAAAGTGAGAGAGAGAGAGGGAGGGGGGGAGAGTGAGAGAGAGAGAGAAGGAGAGAGACCAAATGTCACAGGAAGAGCTCAGGTCTGCTGGAGCTCAGGGTTTGGGTCGTGTTCAAAGAGCGCAGAGCAGCTGTCGGCTGTTTTTAAAAAGGAAAGAAAACCTTGTGATGATCAATTAGATGGTAGAAACATTGACCTCTGAATGTACGTTATGTGTCCTAAAAGCCTCTTCTAATTAGTGAATTTAGTCATTATGATCCAGAATGAAGCACTCAGCATCAATACCTGATCTTACTAATTGTCCTGTATGCAATCCAATCCTCACAGAAGACAATAAATGTTGGATGAGACATTGTGTGTACCTCTTTGACATTGTGTGTATCTTCGACAGGCATCAGTACTTTTACACACAGTAACAGCTTCAGGCTGTATTGATTTAAAGTAATCATCATTTTTTGACTGCTTAATTTTTTTTGTCCAAAACACTCCAGATATTTTGTTACAGAACGCAGGGAGTTAAATTCACAGAATGTTCAGATAAATTCAGCCAGCGTGAAAAATGAGTTTTAAGGATGCAGGTGGACCTACTAGACCTATCAGTTACGTTAATCGTCCCTTTATTGTATGGTTGTGTATATGACTGTGTGTGTGTGTGTGCGTGTGTGTGTATGGTTGTGTTTATGACTGTGTGCTTGTGTATGGTTGTGTATATGACTGTGTGTGTGTGTGCGTGTGTATGGTTATGTATATAACTGTGTATGTATGGTTGTGTATATCACTCTGTGTGTGTGTGTGTGTGTGTGTGTGTGTGTGTGTGTGTGTGGTTGTGTATATGCCTGTGTGTGTGTATGGTTGTGTGTATGACTGTGTTTGTGTGTATGTTTGTGTATATGACTGTGTGTATGTATGGTTGTGTATATCACTGTGTGTGTGTATGGTTGTGTGTATGACTGTGTGTGTGTGTATGGTTGTGTATATGACTATGTG
>JBBJLS010000016.1:4213979-4232401 GCA_037577275.1 Bryconaethiops microstoma
CGCGGTGTATATGTTTTCCCCGTTTTTGGGGAGTCGTGTGTGTATATATATATATATATATATATATATATATATATATATATATATACACCAATGCCACCATCTAATTTAGCTAATCTAAGATAGATCATATCTTATATATATATGATTAAGGTTTCACTAGCCCTTAGAGAGAACATATAAGTGACTTATGATAAATGTTCATTTTTTTACTGAATGAATTAAAAAAGCAGTTCATACTGGCACTGGTAGTAGAACATATAAGCAAACCTTACATTTGGAGCAGTGATGTTTGATATTTTGAAACTGATCTTCAAAAAAGGTCAGTTTCAAAATAAGAACTTTTGTTAGCAGACTGCTAATGATTTTCTCGAGTTTGAAGCTATGGAATGATGTGAGAAGGTTTTATTGTCTTTTTATTCAGTTATTAAAAATGAAAATAGCTCATTTGAATACTTCATTCAAAATAAAAGTGAACAGAAAATTACTGAAAATTGCTCAAAATACATGTTTTATTTACTTTCAAATAAAGCACGCGTCTTTATTTCTGTTTTCTGTCACGCACGGCAAAGGAAACTTCACCTTTATTCATGCACACAAATGGCATATTTTGTGGATGTGGTGCTCAATGTGTCATTATAAGGGGAAAAAGAAACAGAACAAGCCGATAAACCGTAAAGGCCTGCTGATTGGTTTTACTGATAGTGAAGTCATTTTCTCTCTTGTGCCCACAAACGAGAAAAGCAATAACAGAGTGTTCCCACTGGCAGACTCCACACTGATATAAACCAGCAGTCGGCACAAGAAAGCATGAGCAAAGCCACTCTCTGCAGCGCCCTGCAGGCCCTAAAATATCAACAGCATTGATGGTTGTTACTGTCGCCCCTGCCATGCATAGCTACACTCAGACTTAATTTGCTGTTTACTGAACCCTATAAACTAATCCATACAGCACCTCCCTGTTTAAAGCAAAGTTCAAGATAAACAAGCTGAATATTTAACAGAAAATACTTGAGCACAGTGTGACATCTCTGTTGTACTGATGTCATGCCTGTTAGAGTTGTTGAGGCTACTTTGCCAGTGCAGTGCAGTAAACCAGACTGAATTGAGGATTGCTTATTGCTGGAGCTACCTTAGCTTTGACAGAAGATTGTTAGGAAAGTCAATAATTTACAGTGATAAAAGCTTTATCAAGTTCACATCGAGAAGACACACACAAGGAAGCATTTTTAAACACTTTGTGATGTGGCTGAAACATCAATCTTCATCTGTCTCTTTTTCCATCTGAGAATGGCTTTTTCTTTTGCTTAGTGTCAACCATCTTTTGGAGCATTTTTTGGCATAAACCATAGATTAACTTTACCACAGACGTCTCCTGACGTGAGTAATGGAAGACTGGAGAAAGTAACCGACTCCATTATTAATGGGATCAATTATTCATCTTCACTCACTGGCTCTGTGAGAAACAACAGCCAGTTTCGGAAACCGTGAGCATCAAACAGAGCTATTCAGCTCACAGAGTGCTGGGTTACAGACAAAATTCATGGCAATATTAGTACCAACAGTAGCAATCCTGTGTTTACTGCACTACCCACTGTTCATAGATCATCAAGCTCATCCAATAGTGTGGTCCAAAGAAATGAACAGCTCATAAAGGAATGAAATGGCTTATTTCATATTGCAACAGGCATCTCTGATGTGAAGAATACAGTTTACTGCATATGGGCTACAGAGCTGCAAATCATCATCTGTTCACTAGTACTAATATGGACAAACACAGACCTTTCCATCAAGTGAAAAAAAAAAACCTAAATAAGAGCTAATTAAAAGAATTCTAGGAAGCTCTGGGAAGTCACATATAAACAGATGATGTGTATTAATTTAGACTATATACACAGTATATTTTATAAATGCACAGTACAATATAAAATGAATCTAGCCTATACAAATGTATACACACATACGAACTATATAACAGGACCTGCTGTTAATGTCTAATGTAAAGTCTATGCCTTGACAGGTCACAGCTGTTATATGTACTTAGTGGAATCTGGTTCATATTTTATCATATTACAGTATAGTGGCTGATATTTTCGGTTATCAGAATGTTTAACATCACTCGTAATATTTTATAGTGAAGAGCTCTGATTGCCTCCATTTTGATTAACACAAAACCTTTTTACATGTTAAATCAAATAAATAACCAAGTTATTTAAACATGGCCTCACATTTAAACGCTTGGAAGTGCAGAGAAGCACATGAGGAAATACAGTATAGCCAACCTTTCATCATACTATTTAAAATGAACAGAAAAGGGGTTGTACTTCATCTTGGAGCACAATTTCACCTACATTAACATACAGATCTGAAGCTGATCTTCATCCATAGACAAAGCACAACAAAAACACTGTACAGTGTGAACAAACGGAATGAAAAGTTTTAAAACTTCCATTGCGCTTTTTTTTTTTTTTACTGATTTTTTTTATGTATTCTTTTATTTCTTTTACTCTTTTACTTTTCACATCCTACTATTTTTATGATATTTTATTCCACTACTGTAAAGCACATTGAATGACATTTATGTAGGATAATGGGCTACATAAATAACACCAATGAATACTAATGAATACTAATAAATTATAGCCTCAGGAGACCAATTCAGTTTTCTGCAGTAATATTAATACCTATCCGTTGTTTCTTGGGGAAACTGCTGCATCTTAAGGCTTTGAAACCTTTTCAGTTTTTGTCTAGCTGTACAGTGTAATATCAGATAACCATCTTGTGCTGTACAGGTGGCAGAAAATAGCAGCAGCGATTTCAGTGGTGGGTACTTTACATCTATTTAATTTTCCACTACTCCATTTGCTTTGTTTATGTAGGCTATTTAAAGGCTTTGTAAGCATTTGTGTATACTTTACACACAATATAACCCATCAAAGCAGTCCTGGAAGTATCTACGATATTGTTTCTGGAGACTTGATACTACCCTCTGGCATTTGTAGAGGAGTATATTGCCTGGTTGTTTGAGATATAAATATAACCAGCTAAAAATAACCAGCTATAGATTAGTCGAGCGATTTATTTCACCGGTTGTGATCATTCTCAGCTTCATAGGACAGGAAAACCTTTTATGGATGCTGACATCTAGGCGCCAGAAGTTGGTAGGGCTGGTATGGTAATCTAAATCCATCAATCTTAATAGTCTCATGTGACTGAACACAGAAAAATGACATATGGAAGAACACTAATGAAACACTAATGTGTGTGTTGTGTGTCCAAGGACTAGGGCCTGACCTAAATATTTATCACCAATTTTAAGGTTCTTTGAAAGATTCCTATAAGTGCCAATATTATATATGGAAAATTTTTTTTTAACAGACTTATACTTTTCATTGAACTGTAAACAAAATTGAACTGCCAGTTCAATTGTTGTTAAAGTAACATTCCAGTCATGAATGTAATTTTGCTTTAAACAGACATTTTCTTTGTATATTGCCAATAATTACAAGTCTGAGAAACCCTTAATATCAGAAACACCAATTTTCCTCACTTTACCAGTAAAATAGCTTGATGTAGTGTGCAATTCTTTTTCATTTTTATGGACAGATCTTATTATATATGTTGGTATTAAAGGCATAATAATACTAAAAGGGATAAAGAGAGGTTGGAAAAAGGTCATGCAAAAATACATTTCGAAAGGGAAGTGGATTACAAGGGGGAAAAAATAATAGAATATGTAAAACATAGAATATGGGCCCCATAGAATATCAGTCAAGTCTTGAAAGAAAACTGAATGAAGCCATGTGCCTTTTCTATATTCTTGCTTACCTTTCTTAATCTTGCGGTGGAAGTTGATGGCATCCACAGATGCGGTTACAATGTTGGTCTTGCAATGACGGGCTGCCACAATACCTGCTACCTCGTCCATCAGCTTCATGGTCACACCTGGAAATAAATAAAAAGATATCAGATTAAGTCACATGTGGCTGTACTTGCTATTTTTGCTGGTGTTACTTGCACCTTGCTTCTGCAACCAATTGTCATCTTTATAAACAGCCATATTGATCTGAATAAACATACAAATTAAGCAAACTATCTTCATATTCCATACAGTTGGAATTAGGTAGACTTTCATGTGGAGCACCCATTTCATGCTTCTTCCCATCTGACACAAAACATCAATCTGATCTATATATAAGTGGCCCATGTTAAATTAGTCATGGGATGAAATACAACAAAATCGATAACAGATAAGTGCAGCTGGGAGAGGTAACCAAGGATTTATTTTTTAAAAATAAAACCAGCTTAGGTTTATGAGTTTTATATAAAACAATAAAATTGAATTGCTGCCATATGGCAACGGTAGGCAATGGAACTGTAATCTGCCATGCATCCTAAGGGAGCAAATGAATACACTTCCATTAAACAAAGTGGACACTGCTATTTTCAATTAACTAATTTGACTGTAATTATTTTCTTCAGTGATGCACTTCCAGTGGTGTTTTTTTGCATGTCTAGATGGACCAACCCCAACAAAAAGTACCCCACAAGAATGTTGATATTGTCACTGTCTGGACAAAATCATAATAATAAATATAATAAATAAGTCAATTTAATACATTTATTTTATTTATTTATATTTTTCTCATGATTTAAACATTGCAGCTGCCTTTTACAGTGTGTGTAAAATATGTAACATTTCATAATAAACGGACTGAGATGTAAATTTAGATTTAGTCTAAAATTACTTTTTACAATAATCTCCATTAGAAGTTAATAATCCAAGTTGCCATTTTCTTGGCATAAAAAGCTGTTTTTTCATGCATATTTCATAACTCACACAGTTGATGAATAATTAGCCTGGTACAAAATGCATGACTGAATGATCACAGCTGCGTAAACTGAATCTGGTGACTGTTGGGGTGAGCTTTCACTACTGTTGGCAATGTTACCAAAACCAAAACCAACATAGTGTGGTTGATTAACTGATGGGGTAAGAAGGAAAATATGGAATTGTACAGCGTTGCAGAACTCTCACTATGACAAAGCTCCTGCCATTGATACAGCGATGAATAAAAACATTTACACTGGATCAACATCAGTGCTGAAGTCTGAGTCATCAAGTTTTTGATTATTTTCTGTCATAAAAGCTGTTAAATCTGCTCAAATCTGGCCAGACACTGAGTACAATTTTTGCTATGCCTTTGACAAGATTGAAATTTCCAAAAGACATAGATTTGATGTGTATTTTGGTTTAGGCCCCTTTCTTTTCAAACCCAGGCTTGTGTTACCAATTTCACAGCACAGTGTCTGGCTTACAGAGTTGATGTACTGTCTATAGGCTCCAAAGCTTCATGACAGTTTTCAAGTGACAAGTAAATGATTGTAGATGCTGTCACTCTGTGAGGCCAACTCCTGCTGTGTGGACCTGACCAGAGAACGGCTTCTAGAAGGAGCTTCACTACGATGGAACCACATGATAACAGTTATAAGACAGTGGTGAACAGGCTGGGGATGGGGGTACAAAGATGGATTGATGAACACTGATCCAAACCCTGCGGTCTGATTTATTCTCAGAAAGAAATGCGCATGATGATGGGACCTGACTGGAAATAAGAAAGCAAAAATCCTAAGGCTGCAGAGGCTACAGTGAATGCTGAATAATTTCCTCACTGTCTTAACATTAACTAGAACACTGATAGAACAGAAATAACCAAGTGGAACATTTTGATTACTGTGATTTACTTCATGTCATTATATTTTTAGCAGAGCTATTTCTGACATATGGGTGACTATCTTAAAGCTAATAAGAGCAAACGCTATCGGAATACAAATGAGCAAAAAAGTTTTAAAAAATTAAAAAATAAGACACCCCAAAAAACCTTCTGGCTCAAACCTGATTCGCATTCAGTTTCAGAAGCTTTCTTTACTGTTTTTACAAAAGAACTACAGATGTCGCACATGTGTGGGAGGTTGTCAGTGTGAATATTTCTTTGTAAAAGTTTTCACAATAAAGACTTTATTTCATAATAACGACTTAAGCATCTAAGTGGAATACTTTGATTTCAACGTTTTTGGATTCTTTGGAACTGCACACTGATTTCAATGACTTGACATGTATCATGACATGTACGTACAATTATATCATTACATATCGTCAATGTCAAAACAAAAACTTTTTTTTTTTTTAAATACAAAACGGCTACTTTTCAAGATAAGGGGAAAAAAACTAGGTTAATGTAATTATTCATACCAATAGTTTTAGATCGTTTCTATTGGTGTATTTGTCAGGAAATATTCAAACAATGTGAAGGACAGCTGGTTTTCAAATTACATTAAAAAAATCTGATGTCTGTTTCCAATTTACTAGTGATGGATAGGGCATCACAATGTGTCATTTCATATCTGTGACCATGCAGTAAAATTTACGACCTTTCAGTTGTTTGCAATAACCAAGTCAAACAAGAATAAGAGAGTTTAACACAGGCTTAAGTCAAGCTAAATTGCATAATTATTGCAAAATTACAATTGCTGATTTAATAGAGATGGATTGGTTCACAAAAGCATAACTGAACAAAATGTAATTAATTAAATTCAGTTAACAAAGACAGTGTCCATTATGCACATCCTAATCACTTTCAATCAGACCCACGCCCTTGAAGGTTCCCTAATAATCTTGGCGAAGTTTCACCCAGGTCTCCAGTCATGGAAATAAAGTTTCCACGAACACCACAAATCAAAAAGATTTTATATTGGAGAAAACCATTTTCCTTCAACATTGATATTAAATAAAACCAAATAATATTACTCATGTTCATGACAAAGAGTCAGCTACTGCATTTAGCACCATTAGCAAGGCTCTAAATATGTTATACCCCCTTCTTGGGTCCTAGATCAACAAGGTCTACCTGGAACTACAAAAGTATGGTTTCATATTCTCTTACCCTGCATAGCTGTGAAAGATAAGAAACTGCTCAAGATATTCCATCGATTAAGTAAAACCACCCATTCTGCCCATGCAACATCACTTTTAGATGTTCTGCCATGCTATTTTTACACTTCATCCATGCAAACTGGAATTCTATCACAGTGCATGACTTGACATGGGAATTCGCTGATCCACAGGGATGACAAGGTTTCGATGAAGCAACCAGAGCCAGGAATAACCTCTGTAGCTGAAAATGCACTTGCTTTGCCCTAGATGGGCAAATAAGGTGGCCAAGTTTTATGGATGACTCTTTTGGGGCCATTCAAGTGTTCCAGAGCCTGGACAGATCACATCATTAAGAAGATAGAGAATGGAGCTTTGGGCGGCGTGACAGGATGTGCCATGCAGTGCGTGTAGGCTGTGGTATATTGTATGTGCCAGAAATTTAGAGGAACACACGGCTCATAACTTCAGAGACCGCCTGCACATACACACTATGACTGTTTGATACAGTTCCCTGCTAGCGCTACTTCAGAAGCTCTAGTGTATTAATTTCAGTGGCTGGGCATAAATCATTCGCTGGGATCACTGTGACAAATGAGGATTTAGTAAGGTTTAGGCTGCACTGCTCATCAGTGATGGCTGATTGCCATTAGCTTGTAACTTTGCATTTCTTTACAGAAAATGTTGACTGATTATTTTGTGTTGTGTGTGTCTGACCTTGGCAGAGGAAATAAAACTACAGTAGGAGTCAAAGGTTTGGTATATTATACTCTTACAAGGGATTTCTGTACTTAAAAATGTTCCAGATTGAAGAGTAACAGTGCAAGGTCAACTCTATACAATACACAAATATAAAATACGATAAAATAACCTTTTATTATTGGGAAACTCATGCTAAAAGGATTATGTGGGACCATGACAAAGCAGCATCTTTGTGTTTTAGTTTCAGTGATGCTCAGTCTCAGTGATTCATATATGGTCTTTTATTGCTAAGTAGAGTTTCAGGCATTCTCTGGACCCACACAGCTAATGCAGTTCATGTAGGGTTTGAATATTAGCAGAAAAGCTTCAGATAAATCCTCATTATAATAAGACTAATTACATGAATGATGATAATAAAATAGTGGGTTATCGTTACGCTACTAACTCCCCGCCCCCTCTGATTACTAACGCACTGTTGTGGCATGGTGGGTGGGAACCTCTGCTGTAGAAGACCCTTCCAGTACTTTTATAGCAAGTATTAAGTTATACAGTGACCTGACAGTGTTAATCAAAACTGTCTTCTATTATTGATTCTTCTATTATTTCATATTATGGTTGGCATTTTAAATAATTACAAAGCACAATTTCTTGTTTGGAAACAAATTCACTAATTTAATACTCATTCTCAAATGTAATTAAAAAATTAAATGCGAAAAAGTTAACAAGGTTCTGATCTGGCAGTGCTTATATGTACAAACACGTTGAGTCATATAAACACAAATACATATATGTTTTACTGTGTGTCCTGAACTTCAAAGAGCCAATTTATGCCCTTGCATTATGTTTTGTGTTGCAAAACAGCCCTACTTACATGCAACACACTCCTAAATCTTTTTAAAGGGAACAAAAGCCTGCATCAGAGCTCAGAGTGAGTTTTCAAAATTGAAGGTACCATCTCAACACATCACACAGGCTAAAAGTAGAACATTACATTACCGCATACAAATACAGCAGAAAAGCACCATGAGCAGCCTAATAGTAAAAACTGCCATGACAGGAGCCTACTGCAGGACTAAGGTAAGATGAATGAATCTGTATTCACAACAAACTATCAGAGTAATGACCTTGTAGTCTGAACAAAACAACCAAAGGCAAAAAAGAGAAAAGAGTTACGAAGCTTTACGTCATATGAAGTATTCCACCTTTATGACACATTCAGAATGAGTTATACGATTTGTGTAGTATATGCAGATCAGTGAAAAATGGGTCTCTTTGTACTTGTATGAAAGGACAGAGAAAAGCAAATGCTTATCTTGTTACCTCACTAAGTCCTGGTGCCAGTATTTTACCTGTCAGAAGATGTGAAAAACAAATGTTTCAAAGTCCTATGTACAATGTGATAGTCCTACAAAAGCCCAAACCTTAATTCAATCAGTAACCTGAGACTTGCTTTTGTGGTTTCTGACACTATATGACATACTGCTATACATCATTGATTGTCAGTGGTTAAAGTAATGTGCTATTGCCTATTAAAATGAATGACAATATGTCATATAGTGTCAGAAGCGACATAGTCAAGGACTGATCCATAACTGGGGTTATTGCAACATCTTGTTTAATAGCTGTAATGTTCTGTCCTGTCCATATACTTTTGTTATGGGCATGATCTCTTGCCCTGCCTAAACCCTGCCTCCTTCTTAGCGTGGTCCGCCGTGTGGTGTTTGTGACCCCTTCCACAACAAGTTGTGCCTAGTCTTGGGTATGTATAAGTACCTCTGTGTTACGGTATGTTTGTTCTCTGTGTTCCATATCTTATGTTTGCCCTGAATAACTGTGTGCTGCATCTATTCTCATTGTAGTTTTATTATTATTATTATTATTTTATGGTTTGTTTCTTTGTTTTGGTTTATTTAATAAAGTCTCAATTTCACCTTGCATAACGTTCTACCAACAACACACATCAGTTACTGCAGCAGGTAAAAGGCGGCTGAATCTTTCTTGAGCTGGGGGCACACGGTCTGTAAAAATGACTTTCATGACAAATTCAAGTTACAACAACTGCATCCAAGTGTTACTTTATTTGGGTTTACAGTAAACGCCCACCTTGTACGCGGTTCAGCAGTCAAGGTTTCAGTCTCTCGCGGATTTTTTCTGAGAACCGAACTAATAGTTGTTCATGGAAACCCACACACTAATGCGGAAATTGCAGATATCCCTTTGCATTTTATTTTATTTTTTTTGCTTTTGTGATGCCCTGCCTTTGTCCGCCACGCCCCCTCGTCCTCGTGCTGGGCTGTTTATGCTCGGTGGTTTGCAAGGCAATCAGACCCACCTGAATGGAAGAAGCCCAGACATAGACAACCCTGCACGAAAACAAGGGGGCGTGGCGGACGAGGCCAAGATGTCACAGCTTTTTTTTGTGGCAATATATAATTGTTCATGCATTTTAGTACTAAATTATTAAGAAAAATAAAATTTACTAATTTTGTAACAAAAATATTAAAGTTCACTTACTAATTCACCTACATTTCCATATATAAAAATAACTGTACATTTTTTGGTACTGTCAAAAGCTGCTGTGCTCAGAGACAGGAGGTTTGAAAGTAGCCAATCCGAGAATGCTATTTATTTCTCCTTTCCCCTTTGACGCAGCGGCAATCCAGAATTTACCCCATGGAGCGTCTCGAGTGTTCTCGTGTTTTTCATTTTGTTCTTCTTAAAGCCCTGTATTTTTATTATTGTAAATTAAAGTAATTCATTACTGTATTTACCTGCATATACCAAAGAAAATGATGGCGCATACCAAAGAAAACGCCCCTGCATGAATTACAGTACAGTCTATACAAGGGTAGCATCGGTATTTTACATTCTAGCACTGCAGGAGTTCAGTGTAAACTGTACAGTATGAATATGGGTTTACCTTAACTTTTTTTTTTTTTTAAGGGTAATTTATTAAGCTGAGTTTAAAATGAAGCTAAAGTGTTTTGGGAACATACTTGGGGGCATATTTAGGGTTCACACTATAAAAACAGGCTTTTTTTTTTTTTACCACATCACAATATCACCGTTTTTCATTATGCATTTTTCACTATGCTTTTGGAACGTAACCTGCGCGATAAGCAGGGGTTTACTGCATTTGGTTTCTTTTGTGACCTCTTACATTGTGACATGCCTTGCTCTTGGAGTGATCTTTATTGGTTGACCACTGTTGGACAGGGTAATAGTAGTCTCAAGATGAGCACAGGAGATTCAGTCACAAAGGCTGTTCAACTGGTTAGCACTTCAGTAGGAACAGTGACTAAAATAACATCTGCATTTAGATATATGGGAAATATCAGTAAACAGTAAAAATGATGGCTAAAAGCTTTCAATGTGCACGTAAGTTCTTCAGATGACTGAGAACGTCACTGCCCTGAATAACCGTAAGACTTGATCAGACGGTCAGCAAGAACAGTTCAGTAAAAACTATAGGGAGGAATACTACAGTAAGACTTCAGAGTCAACATCTCATTATAAAGACAGACATAAATTTGAGAATTCTGTGATGTGAAATCCACAAACACTGGTCTACATACATGTGGAATAAAGTGAGATGGTCAGATGAGTCATCCTTCACAATGTTCTCTACACGTGGGTGAGTGCATGTGTGGTGTAGATTCAGGTTTAGGTTCATTTGTGCCCTTTGGGGAGTCACTACAAAATTATTTTCCAGAATGACCACATTTACAGGAAACAATGGGTCACTAAATTAAACCCAATTAAACACCTAAGAGAGATTTCTGACCAATGTGTTTGACACCACTCTCCTCCTATATCATCAAAATCAAAAGATCTTCTGGAGGAACATTGTTCCATCCTTCCAGTATGGAGACATATAGAATCTAGGCCAAAGGTGAATTAAAGCAGCTCTAATGACTTCTGGTAGACCCATGGGTGCCGGAACCATATCCCACCCTACTTTTCAAAATCATTCCTTTCGACCCCCCCCACTTTTTGTTTCTTGTACAATGGCAGAGACTCTGCTCACACGCACCTCCCCCCCACCCCAACAACGACCGAGGCTTTGCATGTGCACACCAAGCCGTCACGTGCAAAGTCTCTGATAATGTGCTGTGTGTGTTTATGAAAATGTGCTGAGGGGGGGTTGACAAGACACCCGAATCTGAAGAGGAGAGGGAGGTCGGACTCAGGGATAAGGTCTGGATAAGAGGGACATAGGGAAAAAGTTCAGTGAGACGGACACAGGGAGGTCATGATTTTGGTCATGACGGTCAATTCTGGAGACTTAGCAAAAACCCTGAAGACTTTGCAAAACCCAAATTACCTCTAGAAACTCCAAAGACCCCTCAGTCAGCGTGACTGTGAGCAATGCTTTTAAAGGGCAGATCACATGTACCGCTGATCAGAAAAATCACCAGGCATCTCCAGGCCTCCCCCTAGGTGTCACTGGTCTTGAGTACCCCCACCCCGAAACTGGCAAAAGGTAAGGAGGTGTCAGCCCTGGGGCTCCCTCTAGTGGAAAGGCAAGGGAGCAGCAGTCAATGCAGTCCCACGCTGGTCCCCTTACAATTTTAAAACAGCATGTCCATTAGCAGTAGGTTAGCCTCAAAGTGGATAAGATTTTATGCAATTATTTCTAACAGAAATTTCTGAAGTAACTGCTTCCTTCCAACACATCAGCTTCAAGACCCAACTGTTCACTTGTTGGCTAATTCATCCTAGCCCTTGACAGGTGCCATTGCAATGAGACAATCAATGTATATATAATCAACCTACAGGCTCACAACTGCATATTCACTGCTTTGTATAATTTTCCTCAATACATTACAAAAAAAAAAAGATAATTGTGTATTTTGATGCTTAATACACATTTGGGACACAAGCTTGCAATTCAGGGATTTTTTTTTAGAGATTCATTTTAGGAATACATTGATGTGTAGGAATACATTCACGTGTTTTATTCAGTCTCAGAAAGTTTGATAATGCTGGCTAATTTCCTTTAAATCATTTTCAGAGCCTGTATTTAGTTATCAAATTGCGGATTTAGCATGTAAAGCAATTGAATGCAGTCCAGACACAATCGCCAAGATAGCATAAACAGTGAACCTTCATCAGTGGGTTCAAGCGGAAAATATGGGGTCTAGTACAGGCCTTAGCGAGAACAATGACAGATGTTTCAAGTCTTCCCATGTTTGGTTTGTTACACAAAGTGGGCTGTCACAGTGGGACTGCAATGACCTCACCATCTGCTCCGCTTCACTCTCGTCCACCGAATACAGATCTGCAAAATGTTCGACTACTTGCTCACAGACTGTAAGCTGCTTTCACTCTGCATACATTAGGATAAAAATCAATACCTTCACTGTACAAATCTGCTAGAGTGTCCCAAAAGTCAAGTCTCCTGTGAATTGCTTGCGGGAGGTTGATGTAAAAACTTATAGGCTGCGTGCTGTTCTCTTCTATATATACATTTTCAGTTCAGTTATCATAAAAAAATCTTTAAATAGGACACTTACATAGTACCTATGTCCAAAAGCATACACCTGCTTATCCAACGTTAGGGAGTATTGGGGAGTTTGTCCCCCTTGCTACTCTCCTTAAACATGAGATGTTGGAACATTGCAGAGGACATTTGACTGCATTCAGCTACAAGTGAATTAGTTAGGTCAGGTACTGATATTGGATGAACAGTTATGGATCACAAAGAACACTCCAACTTACTAGATCACTCCTGGGTGCACAGTTCCATCCCTGTAGTTAACACTCGGCATTGGTTATGGTGAACTTTGGCTACTGTGCAGGTGTCATAAAGTATCTTATTCTAGCAGCAGTCCTTTTAAATTGAGATTACACAAACTCTGTTTAACTGAGCAAAGGTGTCAGCAGTGGCTCCACCTCAAAGTAGTTGGATGCACTAATTATAAGGACATGTAGCATAACTGTGTCAGATATATACATAGGTATTCTGTTACAACATCTACTTTTTTGTACCAAATAGAGAATTTTAGAGAATATTTGTTACCTGTGCTTGGTTATATGGTATCACTCCACCACCAAGCAATAGCGAACTTCATACAAGCCAAAACAAGAATACAGATCAGACCACACAAGCCTCAATTTCCCCAAATCTAGCCCATTGCGAATAATCTCTCCAGTAGATTTGGGCTCAGCAGTAACTCTTCTGCCGGAGACAAGCCAATATCAGAGACAGCAGTGTTCTCATTATAAACACAGGACAGCCCATGGAGAGCTCATCAGATTCTGTACTGAGATCAGCTGGCAGGCCTGACGCTCATCCTGCCCTAGGAAAGCATCTGCACCTTTCCAAGCAGTCAGGAACTCAATTTGAGATTCCTGGAGAATTTCAAGCAGGAAGAATTTCAACTTGTTTGGATTTGAGGAGCTTTTATCCTCCTTGTCTTCAACCTTCAAACTGACATGCTCCTCATGGCTATAAGATCCATTAACAGTTGACAGGATATAGCTGTCTTGCATTGATTCCAGCTTTTCATTCTCTTATGTGAGAAATTCTGTCAGAAAAACACTGCTGTGAGCATTCACAGGTGAAATTAAAACACAATCCTTCACTCCAAATGTCTTAACACCGGAAAAAGCTGGCAGCTTATGTTTTAAAGCCCAGCGTAAAAAAGGGGAAATTAAAAATCCTTGGGCTTCAGTGTGAAAATCGAAATAAACTTAATTAAACACTCAGGCCAGATGTACATACATGGGAAGTGCAAGACATGCTTTGATGTGGTCACAATATTCATACACTGAGTCAGAAATGAACATTTGGGTTACTAAAGCTGTAGCCAATCATAGAAACTACATTGGCCCACCCACTAATTGTGATAAAAAGTGCAGTGAAATACTGGAGCTCTTAACAAACTCCAGTATAAAAAGTCAAACTCAAGTTCAGATATCGAAAGTTTATCTACAAGAAAATACCAACTTCTGAAAATTTAATATGAGTTAATTCTATCACTAGATCATTAGGCATCATTGCCTAAAATCTAACAATTTTATAGAAAATAAAGCGGAAATATTATTTGAATTAAATTATGCATTAATAATATACTGGCAGCTTATGTAACATTCAAATTCAAACTTATTTGTATAGCACTTTTCACAACAGACACTGTCTAAAAGCACCTTGACAAAACTCCAGGTAGAAGCTCCCAAACACACACACACACACACAAACACCATATACACATATCATCTATATACAAATGGTTTGAGGGGTTGATTTGTGTAATCTGTGGGATGTGCTGGACAAATCAGTCCAACGTCATGGAGGACTAAGCTTGTCACGATATTGAAATTTCAAACTCGATACCGATACTAAGGATGGTGCTCGATATTCACCAGCCATGTTCGATCTGGGGGAGCTGAGGGTTTGTGTAAAATTTTGTGGCGCTAGCTTGTTCCCCGGCAGAGCTACAGGGCAAAATGCTCAGTTTTAGCCAGCTCAGGACTCATTTAAAGGTGCGTGCCACTTTTTTTTCCCCTCCGTAGAGAGCCAGGGGGAGAGCCTCGGACCTGCAAAGACCCAAAGCTCCCCCTGGCTCTTTACGGAGGAATAAAAAGTGGCAAGCACCTTTAAATGAGTCCCGAGCCGGCTGTCATGTAAACATTGGGTCCTCCAGGTAGCCGGGGGAGGGGCTGTCCGCTGCAATGACTGTTGAAAATTGTTGTAGTCAATCCATACTGGCATTTAAGTATGGATACCAGTGATAATTGATATCGAACTCGACACTAAATTTTAGTATCGATTAGTATCTGAGAATCTATTTCTTTGACAACATTATGGAGGACCACCTTGTAATGTACAGGACTTGGTGTCAGATACTACAGCACATGTTGGGCAGGACATTTTAATGTTAAGACATATTAAAATGTAACTAACTTGAGCTTTAGTGTCTTGTTTATGAGTCTGCTGTGTGTTTTGCTACACATTTTTTCTTCGCATTTGTTTCTCCATTTTTTGTCCTTTTCCAGCCTCCATACCTGTGACATTACAGACTCACTGTCCAACACACATTATAAAGGTGACTCAACCGACACTCAAAGGAACGTGTCAGACTTGGAACCTAACAATTTTTCAAACACCCTCAGAGGAGGAGCACCCTCAAAATTCTCCTATAACAATAATAATAATAATAATAAAACTTAAGAAGCATAATAGTTTTGCCAACCACACTAGTTATGCAGTTTTTCTGCAAATTCTAGTGCACTTTATATTGTAAGTTCAGTTTATATTTAAATAACCAGAAGTGAAAAATCAACAAAACCAACAGTGTCAAAACTTTTTCACACAAATGTTTATTAATAAAATATTAAAATTATTATTTAAAATAAAAATATTTGGTTTAGGATCAGTCACTATTAGGTGCTAATCATCAAAAATCATATTGGGGCACCTCTAGTTTAAACTATTTAATTATATTAGTAAATATTCTTCCAGCATGTCTTTGAGGACTATGACTCCATCTAGTCTCTTTGACTTCTGCCTTTGTTAAATATAGCTTATGGACAAGGGCATTTCTAGACTCTTGGTTGTACTGTGGCACACAGTTAAAAGGGGCAAAGCCTAACCTCTTGCCATTCTTAGGTTCAGAACAGTCTGCATTTTTTCTGGCTGAATACTTTTCCCAGAAAACGTAGTCCTGTTAAGCACACTTAAAAGTTCTTTTTTGAGTCAAAGTATGTTTGTATGATGTTCTTCCTGTTCCAATGAACTTTTAGGTCCATCTCCCTGCTCTGATTCTCCTTCCACTCCTTCTTGAGACCTATTCATGCTTTCATTTTAATAATTTCACACTTCACACAGTGATTTTGTTTCTACATCATTCATTCTTGCGGGCTCAATAATACAAGCTTGTAAAATGAGAAGTTAAATTCATAATGCCCCATTTATTTGAAAATGAAGCGCACTGTTCTTAGTGCTTTAAATTCAGAGAGACCATACAGCCAGAGTAACTATCAGAACCAATGCAATGTTTTTGTGGGCTACTTCAGCGTACCAAGAAATGTTGAACACCACCATGCTTACATTTGTTACAGGAATACATTTATTAAAGAGGGGTTTAAACTTTTGGACAACTGATTATTTTCTTGTAGCCTATATATTAGCATATATGTTATATTTTATTTTTATGGTCACTGCACGGTAACTGTCAAGTTTTACAATGAAATAGTTGGGGTCAGATTTAGACAGAGGTTTTTAGTAACAGGTCAGTTTCTGACTACAAATTTGGGTTGGTTAGGTTCAGAGAGAATGTTGTTGGGCTTGGGATGATGCAAAACACCTTCTGCCAAAATCTTTCGCTCTATTTGGGTTTGGAGAAAAATATCAGGATTAAAATCTCTAAAGTTAATGTAATATGTAACTACACAATCCTCTCTCAAATGCATATATATATGACCTTTTTCATTTGTCCATGTACATGGTGTTCAAGATGTATGCCAGTTTTCATACAGGACGCATACTTTTTTGGGCAGAATGTGTTCTATTTGCACCTGAAAACTTGTAACATTAGCACAGTGTAGCCAAGTGAATGTTTTTTCATTTAAAAAATATCCTCTGTTTTACAGAGCTGTGAGTGCTTTTACTGCAAAGTTCCCAATACTCTACGAGTGGAGACATGCCTTTGCTTTAGTGTTGGGTGTGAGCTGTACCCAAGGGGAGCCTCATCTCGAAGTGAGATTCCCACAATTTACACATGCCGCCCAAAAAAAACTCAGCCACCTCCTGAAGTGTCTCTCGGCAATTTGTGCTGTAAGCTTCCCCACAATTCACAGACACTGGGGTGGTGTCACCTACAGAAGCGCTGCTGGGCAAAAAAAAAAAAAAGCAAGCCCACAAGAGATGGATGAGGCCATTTTTAAACTTAACAGGTGAATTTGATGCTGGAAACGCAGCCTCCATGCAGTTTTCTACAAATGATCTGTCATGTTCACACTTGACTGATTTACCTGGGAGTCTGTTCAGAAAGGGAGCTGAAGCAGATTTGTTACCTGACCCACAAATCTGCTGCCCAAATGCCAATTCCAAACCAGAGAGCTGCACAGTTTCAATTACATTAGAAATGACAATTACAGAGATTAGATACACACTACTACACACTGCTGTGTTAGTGGTCTGACAGCATTCTTTTTTTTCTACAAAATGCCTGTCATGTATCTGGCAACTCTCTCATCTCAAATGCTATTATAACCCTTGGCCTTAAAATCAAAATGGATGAGAAGATTATTTTGAGTGATATGAATCAGTGAATTAAATCAGTGAATTAAGTGAATCAGTGAATTTGGTTCTACAGTAGCTTAATGATATCACTCAAAAATCTCTCAAAATGGTAGCACATTGTCACAAAGTTATAGCTTTTATTGCACATCACATGGCAAAAGTTACTGTAGGTCTGATAATTTTTTTTTTTTTAAAGATTTCTGGCAAAAGATGAAAATGCACCTCTGCTTTTTTTGGTGAAAAAAGACTGCACCACCGATTAAGCCCGCAGCACAATGTTTCACCTGAAAAGCAGATTAAACACCAAAGGTTGGAGCTGTTCATGGATGAGAAAAGAAGGCCACATAGAACTCTCATATCCCAAAGTGAGACTGAGGCAAATAGACACATTTTGGTTTGTTACCTGGTAGCCATTCTTTAAAAATCAGACAATGTGATTTTCTGGATTTTTTTTCTCATTTTCTCTGTCATAGTTGAGGTTTACCTATGATGAAAATTACAGGCCTCTCTCATCTTTTTAAGTGGGAGAACTTGCACAAT
>JBBJLS010000016.1:4256877-4268904 GCA_037577275.1 Bryconaethiops microstoma
AACATCCAAAGAACTTCAGGCCTCACTTGCCTCAGTTAAGGTCAGTGTTCATGACTCCACCATAAGAAAGAGACTGGTCAAAAATGGCCTGCATGGAGGAGTGCTAAGACGAAAACCACTGCTGAGCAAAAAGAACATTATGGCTCGTCTCAATTTTGCCAGAAAACATCTTGATGAGCCCCAAGACTTTTGGGAAAATACTCTGTGGACTGACGAGACAAAAGTTGAACTTATTGGAAGGTGTGTATCCCATTTCATCTGGCGTAGAAGTAACACCACATTTCAGAAAAAGAGTATCATACCAACAGTAAAATATGGTGGTGGTATGGTGGTCTGGGGCTGTTTTGCTGCTTCAGGACCTGGAAGACTTGCTGTGATGAATGGAAACATGAAGTCTACCAAAAACTCTTAAAGGAGAATGTCTGGCCATCTGTTCATGACCTCAAGCTGAAATGAACTTTGGTTCTTCGGCAGGACAATGATCCAAAACACACCGGCAAGTCCACCTCTGATTGGCTGAAGAAAAACAAAGTGAAGACTTTGGAGTGGCCTAGTCAAAGTCCTGACCTGAATCCTATTGAGATGCTGGGGCATGACCTTAAAAAAGCGGTTCATGCTCAAACATTCCAATGTGGCTGAACTACAACAATTCTGCTAAAATGAGTGGGCCAAAATTCCTCCACAGCGCTGTGAAAGACTCATTGCAAGTTATCGCAAACACTTGATTGCAGTTGTTGCTGCTATGGGTGGCCCAGCTAGTTATTAGGTTTAGGGGGCAAGCACTTTGCCACACAGGGCCATGTAGGTTTGGAATTTTTTTTTTCTCCCTTAATAATCCTTCACTTAAAAACTGTGTTTACTTGTTTTGTGTTTACTTGTGTTGTCTTTGACTAATATTTAAATTTGATGATCTGACATATTTAAGTGTGAAAAACATGAAAAAAATGAGGAATCAGGAAGAGGCAAACACTTTTTCACACCACTGTATTTTTATGGATTTATACCGAATTATGGCACATGTTATTCAAACATCATTATACAGGCTTCAGGCAGTTAATATCCACTACATGAGAAAATGAGTACTGCAGACATGTATGTTAACTCAATTAGCTTAACTATGGCATAATGCAACCTCAGTACAAAGTGATGTATGGAACCCAACCTACAGAGACTTATTTCAGCTGAAAGTAGCATTAGCTCAGCAAGTTAGCTCACGGCCCCACAAAACCAGTGTCATAGCACACTCAGGATTTACTGTCCCAACTGCACTGCCACTACAGTCAGCACTACATGGTCTACCAAGCATCACTTTTAACACTCACTCTCTCTCATGCAATGATTACTGTACTGCTACACTATTAGGCCAGGTAATATAGTTTAATCTACGACTAACAGGGACAAAACCAAAGTAAAAACTTTTATTTAATTAACTATAATATCTAATAATAATAATCTTTAAAATAAGATAAAGACTCTCCTCCCAATGATTAGGATCCCCGATCTAAATGCCTTCCACTGTAACGGCTTTCCTATGCCACCCTTAAAGCGTCCACCTTTTTAGTTTTGCCATTATCAACACCATGACCGAGATTCTTAATGGTCATCTTGCCAAGGAAACTAACAAGACATGAGTAAGTCTTAAGGGGAATTCCATCAATTTTTCAAATTACATGGTTAAGATGTAAATAAATGGTGATAGAAACAATATCCAAAGTGTTGAAAACTTATACAAGCAGCCTAAAAAAAAATTAAGGAAATAATTACAAATATAATGCCTGACATGTTTACATGTTTTAGCCTTTCATTGTGGAAAAAACACATTCATGGTGTGGACATACGTGCAGGCAGCTGTAAGGAAAACTAATACTTCAAAGGAAAATTGTTTTATCACACATATAGAAAAGGAATACATGTAAAATGTATGTATGAATAACATCTGAAAAAGTATTTTTCTTAACATACTTTAGTTATTGGAATACATTTTGGACTCAAACAATGCTTTTCATAATACATGCATGACATACATGTAACAACATGCCTTTCTTTTCCATATGAGCAGACTTATCAGTTTTATCAGGCATTATATATACACACTATATGGACAAAAGTACTGGGACATACCCGTTTTTCATGCTTTGGGGTAGGCCTCTTACTTCTAAAGAAGGACAAACTTAATGCTTCAGCATAGCAAGACATTTTGGACAATGCCATGCTTTCAGCTTTGTGGACACAGTTTGGGGAAGAACCTTTTCTATAAAGAACCTTTCTATAAAGACATGGCTGGATGAGTTCGGTGTGGAAAAACTTGACTGGCCCGCACAGAGCCCTGACCTCAACCCCATCCAACACCTTTGGTATGAACTGAACGGAGATTGCGAGTCAGGCATTCCTGTCCAACGTCAGAGCCTGACCTCATAAACGCTCTACAGAATGAATGGGCACAAATTCCAACAGAAGCAATTTTGAGGAAAGCCTTCCAAGAAGAGTGGAAGCTGTTATAGCTGCAAAGGGGGACCAACTCCATATTAAAGTCGATGTATTTGAAAGCAATGTCACGAAAGTCTCTGCTGGTGTACTGGTCAGGCTTCCCAATACTTTTGTCCATATCATGTAAATACTCAGAAGATATGAGAAGGTTCACTATTTGTTGTGGACAGTAAATAAAATGTGTAATAAAATGTCATTGTGATATCTGGTTCCCATCACCACCACTGTAGAGAAATCTCTGCAGTGCTCCCTTTCACATCAAAACACTCTGACTGTTTACATATCAAGTACTAATAAGTGGAAGTTTACTTTAATGCAGATTCCCAGAACTTGTTTTACTAAGAATGCTCATCGTTGTGTTGCACTATTGTTATTGTCCATCTTCACATTTTTTGTTGTCTTTTTATCTTTGTTTCTTGTTGCACTGAGCATGAATAAAGTTAATTCTTATCTTGACTTATCTGAACTGTGGTCTAAACTCTTGGTCCCTTTAATGAGAGACGTTCCTCTACGTCACATGTGTAATGCCATGGCAATAGCAACATCTTGGTAGTCTGGAGATGGTCTCAGAGCCACTGCAGCCCTTACAGCATTCAACCAGACTTCAGACTCGTACGACTACAACTGCTGAATCAGCCTGTAGGGATCATGTTAAAAACACTCAGAGACAGCAACTCAAGGCCTAGTTTATTTATTTTTACGATTCAGTGTCTTTGTTTTATGCAAAACTAACTTCACTTCGAGTCCAGACTCAGACTTGACAGTAATGACTGGAACACAGAGTCCTATCACTCTCCGAGGCAAGAGCTGAATCATACATACCTAGTGGTGATTAGCGAGAGACGAGACAACATTTTAGCTACAGGAAGACGAAACATTTCCCTTTAACGCGCCACGTTGTCCGCCTGATGACGTCACACGTTATTACGCAACACGGTGTGTGTGCATTCCCCCGCAATAGGGCTTTATAGAACCACTAGTATTCTGGAGAAGCTCATGCTCCCTCGCTGCGATTGGCCGCCACATCCCGCCTCCCTCGCCAGGATTGGTCAATCCTTCGTTCTCTCTCGCGTGCCTATGACGACTAACCAATTGCACCGCAGGGGGCGGGACTTGTCTGAATACAGGCGGCTGAAATAACGCAACAGAGAATAACGCGCCGGTTCCTTATAATGACTTTAATAGATTAATTCTGCATACAGAGTGTGTTTATCCCTTTTCGTGTTTGCCAACGTTTAGAATCAGTTTCGGTACAACACGGTTGCACACAGATTTTAGATGATTGTCTTTTTCGTGTATTTCACACCTACAGCATAATAAAAAAGCCTCTCTAAATATATTAAAGGCTTTGTTGTTTTGCTGGATTGTCCTCTGTATAACCTTGCTGCTTCATGCCTCAAGCCCTGACATCATTTGTGAGGTCAAATACACGACATGCGACATGGTGGAGAAATGCACCCGCCAAACCGGCTTAAACAGTGTCTTCAATTCTCACACACAGGGCTCTGTCTTCCAGATAGCCAGGCTTGTCAGTGCTGGGGATTATCTAGACCCTCTGAAATGGAGGCTAAGCCATTTGTATAAAAAAGCAGCCCTACACCCTAGCTGATGCAGACTGAGCTGCAGTGTCGGGAGAGAGGCGGATTATCTTACCTGCAGATCTGGATGGACGGGGACATTAATGGAGAACTAGCAGACATCATGGACCCCCAGATCAGAGCAGTGATGATACAGGCTGAGAAAGAGCTGCAGCCCGACTAGCCTGGCTCAAACTGAAACTGGTTTTAAGAGCGAATCGATTTACCACACACACACACACACACACACACACACACACACACACGCTCACTTTGACTGCTACCGCACAAAACAGCGTCACGAAACTCGAGTGCGAACGTTAATTATTCAGGGAAAATCGGGCGACGGTTGAAATCCGCTACAATTTTCAAATTTAAACCGTTCTAGAACGTCCTGGTGTCGTCACCGTGGCGCGTGCGGGTAATTCGTAATATAAACAAAAGGCTGGGCTTATAGATTTTTTGGCATTTTAATAAATGATTTTATGAAAGAAAGAGTCACTCATGTAAGAGGAGCTCCTGAATGAGGCCTTAACGCTGCACATGAGATGAAACCCTAATCTTATTCTAGCCTGCGTAACCCAAAGTGACCACAAGGTGACAGCAGAGACTGTGTTTTTGTAGCCTTGTTTATAGTCTGCACAAAATCAAGGATGTGATTTTAGACCTGATAGTATCTACTAATTATTATTATTATTATTAATTCAGAACACATTTAAGAGGAAAATCATCTGTTTAAAAAATAGGTATAATTGCTTTACACTGTGTAATCACTACTTGAAATGCTCTGTTGTAGAGCACAGTACCGAGATAGATTTGACCACAACGGTTTTGATAGGAACCAGACGTCTGAAGGGCTTAATGACTCTAAAAGCATCCCTTTAAATTTGTAATAAGACCTAAAATGTTCAAATAAAAACACACATATTTATGACCGCGCCTGTAGGGCGTTGTAAGGCAAACCAAAGAGATCATTTCCCCCAAGTTACTGCTATTTTACAAATAAAACAAATATGAATGAGTCATTTTGCACTGCAAATTTAAAAGCTAAATATGTTGCTATAGCCTCCAGAATGCCATTTCCCCTCTGAACGACTGTCTACATTTCTATGATATGGGGGAAATGTTGAAAAATCAGTAGAAAATCCTTTAATGGCACCATTAAACAAAGAAGGCTGTATTCTTCATTTATTGTATTTTACCTGAGAGCTGCCACTATTATAGGGTCTTTATTGAAACCGCGTAATTAAAAATAACGGGACGCACAGGTTTTGTAGCCCATTTCTTTTATTCAAAAGTACTGAGTAACATACATATACAAAGATATAACCAGCACATCCCATAGAAAAGAGACTTTAAAATTAAAACACATCGTGCTTACAGGTGAACAATCTGCACAAAACCCAGAATACTGAAGTCACGCGTGCAAATGTCTTACATTGAACAACCCGTGGGGTTTTACATAGGCGTCTTCCACAGCCCCCACCCATTTAACCCCCCTCCCCATCGAAGAGGACTAAACAGAAACGCGTTATTTACAGGTCGCGCGCAGGATCTGGACGGAAAATAAACAGCCTTTATCAAAATGAGCCCGTTGAGACCGGAGAAGAAAAGTAGAACAAGTATACAATACTCACGACATCTGACCTGATCGGTCCTCGTTCAGTGTGAGAGCAAACTGGTACACACCAGCTGCACACATTTACAACTGATTGTAAAGTAAAGAGGAACCTTTTAGTCATGCATGAACCACACAGTGTGAATTTTTTTTCTCTGCATTTAACCCATTCACCAAAGGAGGCAGTGGGTAGCCAGTGACAGCGTCCCGAGAACAGTGTGTGGGGACGGTGCCTTGCTTAAGGTGCCACTAACAGTCTTGGGAGTCACTAATCACTATGCCAAGGCTACTACCAGGGCCTCCACACGAGGGCACCAGAGATGGGTGCACTGAGGCTCGCCAGGTTCCTGGAGGGGTTCTCCTGGAGTCTGGTGGAGTTCTGGGCGCGGGGGGCGTTATGTTGGAGTCTGCGGAGATGGTGGGTCTGCTGGGCCGTAGAGGAGACGCTGCGGGGGCAGCAGTGCTCACACGCCGTGCTGGAGGAGAGCATCGCCTGCTGCATGAACTCACTCACCCGCAGCCCGGCCTCTCGGTCCAGACCGCGGAGCGGCAGGAGAGCAGAGACCCGCTGCAGACACGCTCTGTAGCCCTCTCTGTAACTGTCTGCAGCACCTGGGAGGAGAACAATTAAGTACACTTTAGTCTCTCACTGCAACTATTATTTTGTCTACGAGCAAAATAATAGAAGAAATGCTTAGAAAGTAGGCTGCTGCTGTGTTTTAAGTTAAAATGAATTATGCGCAGTTTAATAGAGACCAGGAGGATACGCACCTTTTGCCGGAGTGGCTGGGATATCGGTCAGGAATCGGACGGTCATTTCCAGAATATCAGCTTTCTCCAGCTTAGAGTAGCGGCATTTCTGAAAACACAAAGAAAGCAAACGATGAGATTAACTGGAAACTACATTGCCCTCAGACAACTTTGGCTGCGTCCTAAGAGTCCATAAAGGTAAGTACACTATATAGACACAAGTATAGAAACATCTATTTTTCAATAAATTGAATGGATGGGCACAAATTCACGGAAACAATCTTGGAAGCTGTTATTTCTGCAAAAGGGAGACCAACTATATATTAAAATCTATGTATTCGAATGCAGTGTCGTTAAATTGCATGGTCAGGCATCCCAATACTTTTATCCACAATGTATATATCTTACTTGTACACAGAATACATTTTTGGGGTATTGGGCGCGAAACTCGTTCAAACAGAGACGAAATGAGCTTCATCTCACCTCTTTTCCCATCAAAGGGAGGATGAGGGTCTTCAGCTGGTGCAGGCTGTCATTGATGCGCGCACGCCTCCTCTTCTCTACCAGCGGCTTCATAGTCTTCCTCAGCTCTAGCGCCTCTTTCCTCGTGGCCACAGTGCTGGGTGCGTGGGGAGTCATCGCGAGCGGTGGTCGGTGAAGCTCGTGTGACTGCCCAGTGTCCGCGCGCGCCTTATATCCTATCCGAGCGCGTCTCGCGCCGCCCACCGAAGCGCGCGAGGCCTCTGAAGTTTGAGCGCGAACAATAGACGCCGCGTTTAATTCTGTGTGCGCGTCACTAGAATTAAAGCATGGCTTTAAAAAATATATGTTTGCACAAGAAAATTTTATTACGAATTGTCGTTACCAAATGCATATTATGCACATGCACACGATTAACACTTTTAAACCGCAATAAACCGTCTAAAATTCTTTTTTTTAGATACATTTGTAATCTTCTGTTATGTTTTTTTTAATTTAATTGAATAAAAATGTGTTTTTCATCAGTTTAAATCTTTTAACGCTTCCAAACAGTCTCTATCCTTTCCTGCTTTGTTCCAGCCTTCTTACAGGTCCATTTCTAGAACAGTGACCATTAGAAAACGCCTTTGAATTTCCAAAGAAGTATTTTCTCTTTGTTTTCATGTAAGACCATTGATGTTAAGGCAAACCACTAAGAAGTATAAATATTTACAGATTCTCAGCATCTTGTAATACATGAGATGATAACCATTAAAACATTTCATATTGGATTTCACTAACATCACTTGTATATACATAAACGTACTATTAATAGAAATAAACATTTTCCTGTACGGGGAGGAGAAGAGGGGGTGGGGGCAAAAAAGGAGGGAAAACCGAAAGGGTGGATGTGGTGGTGTTATCCAACTTTTTTGGTGGGGGGGCAGTATGCACGCGCATCTATAATTTAAATTTAAAACACATATCCCCAAGCCACGCTATATTTTTATTAACATCTGCTCGCAAACGTCAATTCAACAATAGTTTGTCCTCTGGCGTATGACTATGATGACGCTGGAGTTCACCTGCACCCGCGGTGAGCGAGAAAGGGAAGGAGGAGGGCAGGAGGGGTGGGGCGGCGAGTGGATTGGTTTAAGCTGTTTGCACAGCATTCATATTGATCACTAACAACCTAAACACACGAGCCAGAGACTTGTTCTGTGTTTTTGTCTGAATACACATTATAGTAAAGCGTGCATTTTAATTTGGGGGCCATGGCTATTACGCACGACTTTAAACTGGAGTCTTTATTCCAAACGCTTTTTATTCCAGCTTAAGGAGGTCGGAGTCTGAGGTGAAGTCTTTTAAGATGAAAAGCAGTTCTGAACAGCTGTTTTCGCTGCTTAGCTTCATTTTAATCAGGAAAAGAAGGATTTCTTGAACAAAATGAATGGCGCTGCTTATTATTATGTGAAATATCGACAATATGTGTTATTGCACCAAATATTCTCTCTTGGGTGGTTGTGGGTGTTTTTCGCAGCTCGTGGGGTCGGGTGGGTGTGGGGCTGGGGGCTGGGGGTTGAAATCGAAAACCCTCACATATTTTCAGTTTGGGTCCCCAGTGGCTCTCATAGAATCCACGCGTCCAGCACGCGCCGGACACCAGATGGCCCCATCCGTGTCCAACATACACCCTCCCCTCCCCTCCCTCCCCTCCCACCTCCGCGAACCCCTGATCAGAAGTTTTTTGCACGTAATTCTTTAGTTTTTTTTTCTTTCAAAAAAATATTTGGCGTCAGTCTCCCATCCGTGGCATTGGGTTACAGACGAGGAGACAAAAGCAGAAACGCGTGGCGTTTGGTTTTGGGGATTTTTGCGCAACGCCATTGGCTGAGAATGTTGGTAAAGACGAAATGGGGGGGCGGAGAAAATGAGATTTAGGACAAAGCGACGCGTGTGTGTCATTAACAAACCCTGAAAACAGATGTTGTTTGGAGAATGGGGAGGGGAGAAATGGAAAATTGTTGCTTTATATGGTATACGATGTATTTGCAGTTAGCGTGATCAAAATAAGTGCAAACAACATAAAGCTGCTATAGTATATAGAAAAAACTCTTTTAAATTATACAGATAACTAAGACTTCTAAAAATTCTACCATTCCTTAATAGAAAGATTCACAACAGATGGGGGAAAAAATTAACGTATTCAATCAAATAAAGAAATCCATATTTTTTGTTTAGGATGCTTTTCTTTGTGCTTTTGTTTGAGGGTCACCTACACACCCCTACAAACGCTCACTCTTTCGTGCTCATGCGCGCCTATCAAGCTATGTGGACAGCTGCACTGGGTTGTTGATATTTAATAACAATATCTTTCATCTTTTGGTATCTGATGTGTTTTAAAGACATTTTTTCGTATTATAGACTGGTTTCGAAAGTAAACGTCACCACACTTGCAGTACCACAGCAAGGGGGCGCAATGGACTGAAGCTCGAGACCGATCAGCTCTGCACGCGCCCCCCAGTTCCCCACGGGGCCTCTAATGACCGAAGACCGTGAGATGAAGAACTTTTTTGTTGTTCATGAACGGCGTTCGTTTGGGCCTCTCTTTTGTCTCGTGAAGCCTGATTAGCGTGGGATGGGCCATCTGCGCGAGCATCGAACTGGACAGCCAGCTTTTGTTGAAGGTTTTTAACGTACGTGGAGATGAAGAGGAAGAAGAGCAGCGCTGCAAATGCATATTAGACGCAACGACAGTATGTTTCTGCATTCAGTGCAACACACTCAAAAAGAGAATCTCGCTGCCTCTGCATTTCCTTCCCTTCTGTCCTTTCCCTTCACTTCTGTCTACTTCCTTCGCTCTTAAAATGGTCCAGGTTTTCTAAATGACTCCTGAATTGAAAGCACAAATTTAAGAAACAGAAACAAAGTAAAACCCTGATGAGCATCCCATAAAAATATTAGACAATCTAGTATGTAGCCGCAGGACTGTACTCAGTGCAACATATTCCAAAAGAAAAGTTCACTATCATCCTTCAGTCCATTTCCTTCACACCTAAAGGGTTTCTAAAGGTTCTTCAATGACTCTTGACTTGGAAGCAGAATTTGCAGAAATGAAACTGACATTAAACGTTGTGTTTTTGTGTGTGGAGGTTCACGTATCTTATTTACAAAATATATATAATTTTAAAGAACCAAATGGAAGGTTCTTTCGGGAACCAAAGTGGTTCTTCTATGGCATTGTTTCAAAGATGGTTCTTTATGAATTTAAGGGGTCCTCCTAGAATGTTTGCATTATATAAAAGTTTTTTAAATTTAAAAAGTAAATTCTCAAACATTTTTATTGGATTTTTAGGGACTCAAAAGTGCTCTTCTGTGTCATCCCTCAAAACCCTGATTTTGGCACCTTTAAACACAGAGCAGGTTCCACTACCTTTCTCCAGAGCGTCTTGTAGATAATTTTGTCTAAACCTGAAGAGGTTTTTTTGTCTTGTAGCCCAATACTGAAATCACATTTAATTTTGGCAGTTTGAACTATTTACACTGAGTGTTTTATTACGTATTAAAAACTAATTCAGTACAGTTTTTTTCTTTAAAGTGAAACTAAAACAATCTGGTATGGTTAAAACAGATATCTTTGTTTCGAAGATGCAGCTTGCTTTTTTTGCCTCTTTCTTCAGCTTTTTTGTGTGTTTGTCTTGGGGGCATGTGGGATGTACTTTGATGATGTACTGTGTGGACAAAAGTATTGGGACGTCTGACCGTTACACCAACAGGGACTTTAATGACATTGCATTTGAATACATAGACTTTATTATAGAGTTTGTCATTTGCAGCTATAACAGCTTCCACTCTTATTAGAAGGCTTTGGAGTGTTTCTGTGGGAGTTTGTGCTCATTCATTCTGCAGTGCATTTATGAGGTCAGGCACTGATGTTGGACAAGGAGACCTGGCTCACAATCTCCATTCCAGTTCATCCCAAAGCCCTTGGATGGGATTGAGGTTAGGGCTCTGTGGGGGCCTGTCAAGTTCTTCCACACCGAACTCATCCAGCCACGTCTTTATGTACCTTGCTTTGTGCACCGGGGCACAGTCATGCTGGAATAGAAAAGGTCCTTCCCCAAACTGTGTCCACAAAGTTGGAAGCATGGCATTGTCCAAAATGTCTTGGTATGCTGAAGCATTAAGATTGCCTTTCACTGGAAGTAATAGGCCTAGCCCAAACCTTGAAAAACAGGTTTGTCCCAATACTTTGTGTTCATATACTGTATGTGCCTTAGAGTTGACTTTGACTGTAAACAGAATATAAACTTTACATTTCTTATTTTGTATGACCTACACTCACAATGTACATTCTTGTGGGAACAACAAACAAAATTTGATGAGATGAGGACACAAGGACCTAGAATAGAAGTTCAAGAAAGAGAATAGAACTTGTTAAAGTGTTAAGACAAGCACTGATATTGAAGCTAGTATTAAAAATCACAGAACAGTTAAAATCCACAGTCTGAAATTGTAGCTAGAATCTCTTGGCAGTTTGTGAACCTGGAAAATGTTTTTCTTTTTAACAGCAATTACACCTCATTACAGTTCCTCCTCATGTAGCTTTATGGCTATCGTATACTTGGTAATATAGAGTGCAGTTTGTCTCAGAGCAGCAGACCACTGTTGACATACAACAAACAACCACAGTTAAGCCAGCAAGATGTCACAAAGACATTCTGGACAATGACAACTTTGGGGACGCAACTTAGGGAAGGCCTTTTCTATACCAGCCTGTCCATAAAGACATGATTGGATGGGTTTGGTGTGATAGAACTTGGCTGGCCCACACAGAGCCCTGACCTCAACCCCATCCAACACTTTTGGGATGAACTGGAACGTAGATTGCGAGCCAGGCCTTCTTACACAATATCAGTGCCTGACCTCATAAATGCTCTACAGAATGAAAGGGCACAAATTCCCACAGAAACTCTAAAATCTTGTGGAAAGCCTGTATTTGAATAAAATGTCATTAAAGTCTTTGTTCGTGTAATGGTCAGGCATCCCAGTACTTTTAAAAGTGAAAGTGAAAGTGAAAGTGAACATTCTGTCATACTAGAACACACCACAGCACACAGTGTGAACAGCACGAAA
>JBBJLS010000016.1:4271160-4283653 GCA_037577275.1 Bryconaethiops microstoma
AGTAAAAAATATTGCATTAGCATAACTGTTAGAAATGAAAAAACGAAAGAATTGTAAAAAGGAATAATGGTATTTATTTTTTCTCCAAAAAACCCTTCCGCAACCCACCCATAAGGAGGCCCGTAGAAAGCAGCGGTAAATCTAAAGGCTCCAGAGCCTTATGGGCTCGAACCCGTACCGCCCGCTTCCCGGTCCAACGTCTTACAGATGAGCTAACGCTTTTTTTGTCCATAAAGTGTATGTTGACCAATTGCATTAATTGAATTCCAGAATAAATTGAATTCCACTAATTTTGCTTCTATTTATTTCTTTCACTTCCTGACTAATATGTTCAATACCAATAAAAATAATTAATTATTTTAAATTATTTACAGTAAGCTTCATAATAATTGTTACAATATATAATGATGGGTAAAGCGTCTTGGTAAAGTGTAATTAGCTCAGTTTCACCCTGAAGATATAAGAAAACTAAAATTTTTCTAGAAAATAAATTGAATCTGAGAAAACAAAAACCATTTTGATACATGAGCACAAACCTCATGTGTTACAATTACTGGCACTGCTGCGTTTCAAAATTTAAGCATGTTCTCTTAGAACTAAATATAAACTTTTGCCCATTTATATTTCATTCTTTAAAAGTCTACCTAACTGTCCATGAACTGAACACTCATCCACAAAATGTTGTTTATGTAAGTCATTTGTGACTGAGATATTAGTTTAAGGTGATACAAATGAAATGAGACATCTGTACATTCATAAACAAGGCTGTGAAAATAGAAAGGTGACATGGGATTAAATGACACCTTCACGCCAACAAACGTTTAGGAAGAAAAGCGTTTTCTTTCATTTAATCACAAATGTATTTTGTAGTTAGATAGACACTACTAGAATTGGAACTGTGGTATGGTCAGATGAAACAGACACAAAACTAATTTTTGGAAACAAACAATCAAGGTGAGTATGGTGTAAAAAGAAGGATATTTATACATAAAAGAAACTCATACTCACCATTAAGTAACATTATTACATTACATTACATTACAATCATGTGGCAGATGCTTTTATCCATTAACAATATGAGGATATGATGCTTAGTGCTGTTATGTGTGCATTAGTAGTACGGACAGGAGTGCCAATAACTGTCACATTAAAATATTTACTAATACCAAGAGTTTTTGTTTCCTTATATTTTCTCATAAATGTTTTACCCACTAATGATCCTCATTTTCTATCAGAACTTTTATCTGTGCCTTCTTTGGGCTTCATGCAAACATTTCTGTTTTCCATATTGTACTGACTTCACACTGAGATAATATTCAACCCACCATCTCACTCTAATGTCTTTTCTCTCTTTATCTCGTTTCAGTGTAACCTGAAATGTACTTTGCTTCCTATAGTCGCCAAGACTACACCATACAACTGCTGAAATGCTGTTCTAGAAGAGATAGGAGAATTATTGCTGTAAATTACAAAATCAATATACACTCTTTATACTTTCTTTCATATATTCTTGACCTATAATACATGCTGTTCCATCCCCCCTGTTTGCCATTGTCTCACTGTCTCACTTTCCTTTCCTAGACACCCTGAACCATAATCCTGTATAACAGGGATTTGTAGCTGGCATGCTGTATCAGTTGGAGGGGGAGGGGAATGTTGTCTACTATCTAAGGAGCGCAATGTGCTTCGATTCAACAAAGAGGCCATTCAGTGCATTTCATGCTTAATGCTTATAGAAACAAAAGCAGGGTCTACATGTTTGTAAATCTTATTTTAATCAGGAACCACTGTATAAATAATAAGAATAAAAAATAACAATAATAAAAATAAGAAGATTCATACAACACTATAGACAAAACAACACAAGCAAAATCATGACAAAGGTAACACAGGCATCTTAAGATGGTAGTAATGGTGGTAGTGACACCTTAAGGGGGATATACGTTATGGGTGGTCTAGGTAAAAGGCTTAGGAAACAAATATGGAAAACTGTGAACTATTTTTTGTATGTAGAAGAAGAAGAAGAAGAACCAACAAAGATAAGAAAGAAAGACAGGAGCTTCATGTGTCGGGGGTTGAACCAAAGGCTCTCTTACATGTGGGGCCACTGAGTTAGACAAGTGAGTTCTAGACAGCTTGAAGCCTAATAATGAAACTGGTTCAAGTTCAAGGTTAATTTATTGTGATCAGCAGCTATGAAAACGTATAGAGTGTGATGAGACTTTTCTCCACAGACCAGCAACATTCAACAGAGTGCAAGTTATGACATATTGCATGTATCAGTATAGTTTGAATCAGGAAGTTAACCTTCCATTGCACCATTAGTATGATTACTGCACAGGAAGCAGTTAGCAGCATTGAGCAAAGTGCAGATGTTGATAGAGACAATACAATAACTATACAATATAGCAATGTGACAGTAATGTGAATGGGATGTAAAACTGAAACAATACAATAAATAGACAGCATAGTAGTGTAACAGTAGGGTGAATGGGATGTAAATTCGAGACAATAAATAGACAATACATCAGCGTAACGTATAAGTGGAAAGTGTATGTAAACTCCAGAATGAATAATATTGCATGATACATATATATTGCACAAGACTATTGTATTGTACAGGAGAGAGCAGAATAGAACCTCAATGAGTAAGTGTAAATTATGGCTTATCAAGTCGAGTAACAGGACATAAGTGCGCCTGTAGTGGCAGTAAACAGATATGAGAAGTATGTAAAGTATGGAGTGAGATGGTTCAATGGAATGACACTTGGTTAACAAGGGACTAAATAATTATTTGCGTTCAGAGCTCTGATGGCCTGCGGTATGAAACTGTTGCACAGCTTAGCAGAACCAGAGCAGAAGCCTCAGTTTTTGCCCGATGGCAGGAGAGAGTCCATATAACATGTGGGAACAGTCTTTAACAATGTTACTGAATCTGAAGCTGATAGTACTGTACTCTATGAGTAGAGTCTTGCAAAGTCACCAAGAGCAGGTTTAACTAAATTTAAACTAATCTACACTAAAGAGCTAATCTGAGGATCAAAAGGAAGAGACCAATATCAAGGTAATTATAACTGGGCAAAAATTTTGATGCATAGGATCTGTAGAGACCTGAGGACTCGTTTTGAGTCAGCCCTCCTTATGAGTGTCAAGCTTGAGACAATTACACCTTGATCATAATCTTTGAAAAGTACCTAGAGAGTGAGTACTCGTGTGAATACTACCATTTAGAGAGTGGTAATAATGGACAAATAAATATTGGAGTAAATATTTTATATTGTAATATCATAGGTCTTTTTTTTACCTGTCTAGTTTCACCCTGTTTATTTATTTTATGTCCATTGTCCAGTGGATTTTTTTTTCTTCATATACTCGTCTCACACCATTGTGTGTCTCCACTTTATGAAGTACTATGTAGTGTGCTTCTGTTGTGTGATTCACCATGAACCCGAACAACATTATTTCATCCCAGTTATACTGAAAATTGACAATACAGAATACTTGACTTGATCTTGACTTCCAACATTGTGAATCTCGCTGGTGAAGGCTCATGCTAAAACTCATCAATAGACTTTTTTATCCTAAGCCATGCTTCAGTGATGGCTTTTTAATTCTATGGAGACTGCCATGGATATCCATTGTTTGTTTAATGCTTCATCCATGTTCAATTCAGTGTAAGTTAGAGGTGGGTTAAGTTTTTTACTAAAGTATGTCGGAGTGTCATCAAAATAACACTGAAGGTTAGGTCATTTGATGTGACATAGAGGTAGAATATAAATCATGCAGAGCATTTGGCCAATCATACACCTTGGGGAACCCCCTAATATATATATATATATAAACCATCACATAATGTCAAGCTTTACCAATATGTTGAACTTTGTTAATTATTGTTAATTATTTTAAGAACCATGTATCAAAAGGTTCTTCAGAGAACCAATATTTATTCACTGTTCTGTTGTGTCAAGCAAAGAGCCTTTTTTGGCAGCTAGGAGACAAGATAAATCACAAAAACCCATACCATACCATTTATTCCTCTATTATTATTTAACGTTTGTCTTTTTATATGCCTGAAAGTTTCATAAAGAATGAACTAAAACATGTGGCCCAAAACGATTCAAAACGGAATGTTTTGTATTAACGTACATTACAAGTAAAGAACGGTTTTGTCTTCTTCTGTAAAGTTACCGTTTTTAGGTTGCTTTTGGCAGGTGTTTAAGTAAGTTGAAATATAGCCACTTGTATTTTAACAAAATTTGCAATGTTGACATTTGTATTTTTTGCCATTTTTATTTCTGCAACAGGCTTTTAATGTGCTTATTTTGACATAGTTTGTTCATAATTATGTTTGATTTGCTTAAACGTGCTATTTGGGCAGACACCTTTAGTTTATTTGTTTATTTATTTATTTGTCTGACCCGTCCATAAGACTCGTAGATCGGCGGCCCAATTGACATTGGGCTGACCCAATCAACTCAAAAAAGTAAGCACAGGAGTTTGTTTCATGACACGGCACATAAACGCGGTCGGCTGTGACTAGCATTCATCTTTTCCTCGCTTATCGTTCGTTCCGTTTTCCCCCATTCACTTTTGACCAAATTCAAATGAATGTAGTTTAAGAAGTCAAAACTTTCAGTCTCCATGCAGTGACCAAACGTAGTGAATTTTCACGTGAAAACCTCAGGCCACGTCCCCTATCCATCAGCTCTGCACTTTTTTCTTTTGTTTTCGTGGATCCATTTTTGCTCAATACACATCCATTTTTGGCCATATTAACATAAATTGGGTTCTGCTAATTAAAACTTCACCATACGTCCACAAAGATTCATATGGCACAGATCAGCCACTTTATTAGGAACACCAGCTCATCTGGGGTATGCACAGCAGATATGTTCTCTCTAGTTATTATTATTATTATTATTATTATTATTATTATTATTATTATTATTATTATTAACAAAGAGGCATGAGCTGCTACTCAGCAACACACTCTTTGGTAGGCCTTATTCTGGAGATGCAGAGGCACATTTGCCTTGATATATAATTTTCCAATTCTCTGAAGATTCAAGGCTAGAAATCACATAAATTGTCACTGATTCAGTTGGTTCAAGTGCTTTTTTATTAAAAGAAACATCACGAACTAAGCTGTATAGTTCTACTACTGTGTGTGCACATGCGGCACCGAATCAAAAGGGAATGAAAAGAATAGGATGTCAGTTTTACAAAACTGACATCCTGTGTGTGTTGTGGGGGTTCCTAGGGATGGTGTCCCCTTGCATCCCCCTCAAGTCGAGAAGCCCTGTTTGTCTGTAACAAGACTGTCAGTGGGTTTCTCGAGGTCACGAAATGTTCCAGACTTGTTTTAACCCATTCTTGTCTCCAGCACGTTTGATATTCATACTTCAGAAAGGACTGAAATCACGAGCGTGCAACACATTGTGTTGCTTGTTATCGCGAGTAATATCGTGGCTGTGATTCGGACTCCTGCTGGAGAGTCCCTACCTCATCAGAGCCACAATTAAACCATCACATCCTCAAGCTCACTTCAGCTTTTTCAGATTTACCTAAATGTATTTTTCTTCTGGACAGTCTATAGATTTGTATTATGTTTGTTTCGGTGAAGTTTGTTTAACGTTAAGCTAGCACAGCTGCTCACCCACAGATTTCTGACGCAGACTTGCTGTCACACTCTTCTTCAGAATCTGACCAAACAGGCTGCAGTGTGAAATGTAATCTCAAAACTAATCTCAAAATGTGTTGTTTGTTTAGTACGCCAAAGTAAAAAAAAAAAATTTGTTAGCTGCACAAAAGTCAGTCACTACTTAGCAACCGGTAATGATACAGATAACGTGAAAGAAACGTGTTGTTTCAATACAATGTTTGATCGTTCCATCTTGCTCTTAACTTTATATAAATTTCTGTGAAAACAGCTTAATTTAGTTCTCCAAATGTCTTTCCCATACAAACATTTGATATACATACATACTTTATCATAACCAGATCTGTCAATATACAACACCCAGCATTCCCGCTTTGTTTTTATTTATTGCAATATATCACCATAAAGATGAAGACCACTCCAGTAGACCTTTGTTTTTTGTCATTCGCTCTTTATACCTGTTAGTTGTATGAAAAAAGAAGGCGCAAGCATTTCTTTTTAATGCTCATTTCTTTTTATTGTTCTTTTAGCATTTACAATAACTTACACCTTAAATAAGGGCCGTCAAGGAGAACCAGTTCACTTCATAACAAAACTTTAACACACAGTGTTTACTACTTCTTTGCACAGACCAAATACATAAAAAGTCAATAGTGCAAACCTCACACAACACATTCTAACCCTTGGGGTTTACAATTGTTGTCGTTTACAACCCGTTTTCCTTGAAACCCCGGAGAGGCTTGTATGTCTATATACCCATAATCTGTGCTAACCGGCTCGTTTAATAATTTCTTAAACCAAGTTATTATCAAGATATGGTTCAGAATAATCTCTCTGACGGGCTTTTTCGTGCTTGCGTTCTAGTTTATACACAGCTAAATGATGAACTGGCTACAGTCATTCATGATTTAAGTCTTTCTCAGGCCTCAGCCCGTCTACCACGGTCTCCACATATTGTTAGTATGGGCTTGTTGTCCGGGCTGAGGACGGCTGGGCGCGGGAGATGCGCTGCTGCTTGTGGTCTGGGCGCGGGGGGCGTTAGGTTGGAGTCTGCGGAGATGGTGGGTTTGCGGTTCCGTGGGGGTGGCGCTGAGGGGGCAGCAGCGCTCACACGCCGGCCTGGAGGAGAGCATCGCCCGCTGCATGAACTCACTCAGCCGCAGCCCGGCCTCTTGGTCCAGACCGGGGAGCGGCAGTAGCGCAGAGACCCGCTGCAGACACGCTCTGTAGCCCTCCCTGTAACTGTCTGCTTGATCTGTGGAGAAAAGGAGACTATTTAGACACTTTTGCCGAGGTTTAGAGCTTTCATTGTGCATTTTTTGTTCATGAAATACTGACTTATTTTAAGCAACTAAAACGTACCTTTTACTGGAGCGGATGGAAGTTCTCGGAGAAATCTGACGGTCATTTCAAGAACATCTGCTTTCTCCAATTTAGAGTAGCGTGAGGTCTGCAAATGGAAAAATCATTCCAACGTTAGATTGAACATTAATAATAATAATAATAATAATAATAATAATAATAATAATAATAATAATAATAACACTATATCGTGGCTTATTCCTCATTCCAGAACAGGTCTACTTACATCTTTGCCGACCAGAGGGACGATAAGTGCCTTCAGTTTGTTGAGGCTGTCGTTGATCCGAGCGCGCCTTTTTTTCTCCATCAGTGGTTTGAGAGTCTGTGAAAAAATAGTAACGATTAGGATCCACGTGGAATGAAATCTGGGAATTCATATCTGCTTCTGCAATAAAGCATGAGAAATGCTCCTCACCTTTCTCAGCTCGTTCGCCTCCTTTCTCTGAGCCACCGTCATGGGGGAGCTGTAAGAGGTGCTGAGGATGCTGGGAGTCATGATTGGACTTGAGCTCGTGTGTAGTGCAGAGCTGGTTTGAGGCTGGAGGGTCCAGCCTGTGTCTTTTATAGGGCTCTTTAGCGTTGCTTTGCTTCTCCCCACCCGTTCTCAGAACAGCGCCGTGCGCCGTGATTGGCTTGGCCGCGCCCAGCGACCCCCATCGCGAGGAGCGCGGGATCGTCGGACTACAAGAGGGTTTAAAAAACACTGGGTATTCCCGCAGCAGCAAGAGACCATCTGTTGACTGATGTGTGAGAGGACTGCTGGCACGCGTCGTGTCTGCTTTTTGCACTGTGGACGTTTTAAGACCCTCATTTGCACTTTTAGAGCGCCAAATTACAAAACTCCATTACAATTAAACCTTTATTTCTATTATTTTTCAAGGTAATTGTTCACACATGCACATGTTTAGTATAAACCCGTTATCTGTTCTTAGAAATAGTCTCCTTAAAGATAAAATTAACACGGCAAGGTTGCTAATAAAATCGTGCGTTTAATCATGTTTACATGGTTCCGTTTCCTGTTTTTTATTATTAAATTTATTATGAAGAAACTAGTGTATGGTTCTTTGGTTCTAATATAGCTCCAAAGAGAGTTCCATTGTTGACAGACAATCTTATTCTCATTAACGGTGTTGCTTTGGTTTGTTTTTCCTGGCTTTGAATTGTGACAATTACAGACTGGATTGCAATGTTGGTCTGAATTTAAAAATGATTTATTAATAGTCTAAACAGATATTATACAACAAATGTAAATTTTAATTTTTAAATAATTATGTGATTATACCTATATGACCTGTTATCCGCAATACTAAACAATAGCTGAAAAGTTGAATTCTGCAACATAGTTGGGGGTGGTGTCAGATTTCTTGATTAAAAGATGGAGCTACCCAAGCCACGCTATAATGTTCAGCACACGCTTAAACTTTTCATTGACAAACAGCGATTGGGAGGTCGTTTAATGACGTTCGACTTTTTGTGAGTGTTGGGGGGCTTCTTTGGGGGATGGGGTCTACCCATTTTTGTTTAGATCTGAAGTGCATAGAAACAGATGAGGTGATGCATTGATGGGCATGCATGAAGCAATTCGTTAGCTTTCCTCCTATGGATGTGGGTATCACACGCTCGGCACGAGCCACGACTGCGCAACAGATGGACATCTGTGACCCTGACCAAAGCGCGCCACCGTTACCACCACCCCCACAGATCTGTCCCGCCAGACAAAATTAAGAAAGTCTCCTGCACCAACACCAGGATTTTTAGTGCGTTGTTTTTTGAAGACTGTTACAGCGTCCAAGCCGCATTAACCACTATTGTGGCGGGGACCGTGACGCACAAGGCTTTGGCTTGTCTACGTGGCTTTTTTTAATAATCACCTTTCAAAGCTATTTTTTAAATCAGTCACGTGGCTACGTCACTCTTTGTTTGCCCACCAAAGGGGCTCATACATGTTGCATCTTCTCCTTGGCCACGCTGGTGATAATGCATTTATATTATGTGATATTGCTGCCCATGGATGACTAATAGCAACAATAAAGTGCTTTTTAGACATTTTTCGAGTTTGAAATGGGTGATATTGATGGTTCGCGTAGTGCACGCGCCATGTCTTCAACCAGGGGAGTCATTAAATTGCAGCTTCTCCCTGTTCTTCCCTTAGGGGGCAAAAACTGGATAATTTCGGTTGGGACTATCTTTGTGCATATTTATGGCGTGGGTGTCCCATCTGTGCAATTTTAAACAAGGCTGCGTTGTTTTCTTAGACGACGGAACCTGATTCGAACCTGCCACCAGTCTGGAGCAGGTTACATTACAGCAGCTCCACTCCATGGCAACTAATGGTGAAACTAAATAATGGCGCCGTTTAATCGTTTCTTAGAGCTGAGAAATGGGCAATACATTGAAAAGGCAACTTGAACGTCCTTTAACAGGTCCAAATCAGAATGTTGATATTTAGTATACCTTAATGGACACTATAATTATGTTGCTATATAGAAAAGTTTATATTTTTCTATATACACTAAAATTTACACTATTTCTTTAGCTTAGCATTGGAGCAATAAAGAAAAATATGTTACCAAAACCTTTCAACCTTCTTAAAACTTCAGTGCTACAGGCATACATCCCAGATAACAACAGGTCTAATTTGTCATAATTTAGACTCCCAAATCACGTGGAGAGTTATGTGCAGCTTTCAGGAAGATCTAGGTTTGATTTGAGAAGGCTGAAAGAAGTTTTGGTGTGTTGTGCAGCTTGGGTGACCATTGAGTTTTAGTATTTGTTAGCATGGATTTGATCATATGTTGACAATTTGTCTTTCTATAGGGCAAATATAATGTACACTGCTAAAAAAAACCCACATTACATAATTTGAAAACACATTACATCATTAGAGCTCAATTATGTAATGCGTTTTCAAAAATCGTTCTTGATATCTATACTGATATAATATCAATACTGACTAGACAATGTGTTAGGAACAAAAGGATGCCACATTGTTTGATGGAAATGAAAATGATCAACCTACAGAGGGCTGAATTCAAAGACACCCTGAAAGTAATGCTGCAGGCTGATCCATTTTGCCGAAATTTCATTGCAGCCTCTCAAAATAGTGCTCAGTTGTTTGTATGGCCCCCATGTGCTTAATGTCTCAGAGGTGTTACATTGCATTTGGGTCAGACAAGCGTAGGGGCCAGTCAATGGTATCAGTTCTTTAATCTTCCTGCATACTCTCGCCAAACGAGGCCAGGGATTGTCATGCACTAGGAGGAACCCAGAATGCACCGCACGTTTACAGCATTTGGCAGACACCGTCATCCAGAGTGACTTATAATCATTAAATACAGGGACAGTCTCCCTTGAGCAACTGAGGGTTAAGTGTCTTGCTTAAGGACACAATGGTAGAAAGTGGGGTTTGAACCTGCTATTTTTTGTGGTTATCAGGTTCACAGGCAAGTGTTTTAAGCTATTACCACTCCTAGGCTACTGCACTAGGCTACTACCTCCCCTACGCACCAGCGAACGGTCTAACAATTGGTTCATCCCGATACCTAGACTTCATCAGGGTTCCGTTGTCTAGCCTGTAGAGGTTTGTGCGCCCCTCCATGTATATGCTTCCCCAATCCATCACTGACCCACCACCAAAATATTCATGCTGAATGATGTTACAGGCAGCATAACGTTCTCCATGGCTTCTCCCGACCTTTTCGTGTCTGTCACATGTGCTCAGGGTGAACCTGCTCTCATCTGTGACAAGCACAGGGTGCCAGTGACAGACCTGCCAAATCTGGTGATCTATGGCAATTGAGCCAGTCAAGCCTCCACTAGAAGATGTTGGGCCACCCTCATGAAGTCTGTTTCTGACTGTTTGGTCAGAAACATTTACACCAGTGGTTACCTGGAGGTCATTTTGTTGGGCTCCGGAAGCGCTCAGCCTATACCTCCTTGCACAAAGGAGCAGATACCGGTCCCGCTGGTGGGTTAAGGACCTTCTATGGCACTGCCCAGCCCTCCTGGAATAACTGTCTTTCTCCTGGATTCTCCTCCATGCTTTTGGAACTGTGCTGGGCAGCAAACCTTCTGGCAATGACACGAATTGATGTGCCATCTTGGAGGAGTTGGACTACCTGTTCAAAGTCTGTGGTCCAGGTATTGCCTCATGCTACCAGTGGGGACACTGACCCTAGCCAACTGGAAAACTAGTGAAAAAAACAGTCAGAAAAGAGGAGGAGGGAAAAAATGTCAGTGGCCTCCACCAATAAAACCATTCCTGTTTTCGGGGCTGTCTCATTGTCACCCCTGTAGTTTCGTTAACACCAAAGCAGCTGAAAGTAATTAACAACCCCCTCTGCTTAATACTCTGATTAAAAAATGTTCCCTCAATTTTTTGGAGTAGTGCATTTTAACTGTGCATGAACAACACAGTTGCTATGGGGTTAGCAATAATCTGCATAGCTATTTAAACAATATATGTGTTAATATTTCACATATTTGAGATAGTGATGATGGAAATAAACCTGCTGCTCTGCTGTTAACCTCAGTCATTTTGTTCATAATGAGGCTTGGTCACATACCTTACTAACTGCAATATAAGGGTTTCCTGCAGAAGTTCATCAAAACTTGAAAAGATGACAACAAGCCGCTGGATCAGAAAGTTAGAAAATTGATTTATTGTCTTTTAAGAAGCTTTTAACATTTATTGGTGTTCTTCCATTCTTCTGTTTTACTCTAGTGACTTTTCTTTCCACAAAAAGGTTCATGAAAGGATCTACATTCGAATACATCTTTAGAAATACAAGATTACACAGTCAATGTTGATGTGTGCATTTATTTCTTTTATGGATTGTGATCACAATTTTGTAGAAAATGTTTTTGGGTTATAATAGATGTTGTAAAAGTCTGTGACTTTATTCTGACCTCACATACTGGCCACACAGCATTTAGAATGGAGAGTCTTCACTAACATGAAGCATTTTGGTTCAGACTGTGCTTAATATGTTTAATTTGTGTCACAGACGTTAAATATAAAATATTGTATTATTTGAAACAAATTCCTTCATTTGGAAAGGTGTGCAAACAAGCACTGGCTTGGGAAGCTACGTCTAATGTCCAATAAGGGAGCTATCTAAATTTACTCGAGAGCTTCCCAAGCCTTAACTAACGCCGTTTGCAGCATCTGGTACACTGTAAAGAGGGGATGGGTTAGTAGAAACATGAACTATGGCATTTGGGTGTGGAGTACTTTTCGTTCTAAACAAGCCTGTGTGTGCGTTGAGGTTGGGGGCGGAGGGTTACAACAAGCAACTTAATAAACACGCAAAACTACTCTTTTACAATGTTATACATTACCACAATAGTTTCAATCAATTCTATTTATATGTATAAAACCACGCAGACAAAGACTGGGCTGCAGGACGCGACTGAGGTTACCTTGGCTAGGTTACCATGGCTAGAATATGTGTGTGTGTGTGTGTATGTATA
>JBBJLS010000016.1:4283753-4333149 GCA_037577275.1 Bryconaethiops microstoma
ATGTAGGCCAGCACCACTCTCTCAAAACACTTTGCAATGATAGGAGTGAGTGCAACTGGTCTGTAGTCGTTTGGGCAGGTGGCTGGGCTTTTCTTGGGGAGGGGGACAATGGTTGTGGTCTTAAAGCATGTGGGAACAGTGCTCTGGCTGAGGGAATGGTTGAAGATGGAGGTGAGAACATCAGCCAGCTCGTGATTAATGTTGCTGAATAATAAAAACCTAAAGTACTAATGTCATTCAGAACATTTGAGTAGGAATCATACAGCCATAAAGTCATATACGTTGCTCTTTCCCATGGATTAGTTTCTCCTCATCATGTATAGTTGATTAAAACTGTCTTTTGCAAGACACATCTAGATTAAATACGATATTTGAGGTGGAATGTCAGCATGAATTTCAGTGAAAATGTCTTCTTCTTAGGACAAGATGTTATTTGTCATAGTTCTTTTTGAATATTCACATCCCCCCACTTTTCAGAATCATTTGTTTCATGACAAAGTTTTGTTTCCCGGACAACGGCCGAGACTCTGCACACACGCAACCACCCCCCAACAACTGAGACTTTGCACGGGCGCACCAACACCCTCCCCACCCCAGACGTAGACCGATGCGTCTCCCACACGTTAAAAATGCTTCCGGCGCCCCTGGGACCAGTCTGCGACGACCACGTCGGGCCTAAAAACTGGTGTGCTACTTCAAACCAAATCTATCACAGCATTTGATTGGATTGATTTTTGTCCTCAGTGATGTCCAGCATTTTTTACTGATTGCTTCTGTACCAATAACACTTGATACTGATGCGCCGTCTCTAGTATATAGCAGCATATTTGTATGAAAAGATAAAACACACTTCTTACTGCTACTGTATTATAAGTGAAAACCATGCTTTCAACCTGTGGTTGTAGTATAAAGAGTTACTGGACAGTATGAAGGGACCAAAATAGGCCAGATGCCTAAAGGCTAGAGGACAAAGAAATGATGATGAACAGGGGGAAACAGAAAGGTGAGGGGTGCAAAAATAAATAGGAGAGAAAGCATGTTTTTACTATGCTCAATATGAGACAGTTCAATTTATTTGTATTTTCTTTATTTATGGGGAATGGTATAAACGATGCCCATCATTTTTTAGGACTTTAGGATTTTTTTGAACATCGCTAGACCATTCAGCCCTGTCTGTGGATATATTGTGTATCATCTCATTTGTATAAGACAATAAGACATGAACTGTCTCTTAGATCCGCTCTTAAGAATCACACATGCCTCACACATATACACAAATACATGGACGTGTAAACTGTTGCTAATCAGCTCTGTTGCAGTGGGACCCTGTCCCATAGAGATAACCTTGGAGTATAGCTCTCATGGCCTTGTTATCATGTTATTTCCACACACACCAGTGCTCAGGCACATTCTTAATGAATGCACCCAAGCCTTTTGTCTAATCTGCTCTGTTTATTCAAAAGTTTATGAAATCTCCATTCATAAATCAAATATATATCATGCATGGTATGTCATCATTTAAGACCATTTCCCAAGATTAATTTCCCAATATACAGAGGCCTGGTGAAGCAAATATCCAATGTAGTGGAAACTCAAAAATTACATGAAACAGACCTGTGATTGGTTAAAGCTTTTTACTGTTCAAGCACCTTAGATAAGTCTTTCTTTATGCTGAAGAAAAGTAAAGGCTTGGAACCACTTGAAATAGAAATTGACATCTAGAATTAAATGGAGAGTGTTGGGTATAAAACAGGAAATTATGAGTCATAAAACAACAGAGTATGTTGGAGACAGTTGCAAAAATGAAATGTAATTATAATGCAATATATTAAAAAAGATAAATTCATGGTTTTGTTTATAAGGTTTAGTTATAAATCTTCTTGGTTCATTAATATCCAATGAAATGATTTCAACTCGTCATATATCACATCAGTAGTATTTGCTGCTATATGTCCTTGACAGCTGAAAGGGCCAATGAAAATAGTTTGAAATTACTTAAAGTCAAAAGTGTTCCTCTCATGTAAAGTTATGATTTGATATAGGAGTGACTACAAACATTAAAAATGCTGTTGGATGATGCTAGGTACCACACTGAGAATGGTACAGCCTGGTCTTCTCAACCAAGCCACAATATATTGAATGCATTTCAGTTTAACTATACTTCACTGTACACTGGGAGGCAGTTTTAAAGTTACAGTTATTTTTAAAATTGAGTTTGAGTTTGTTGGTGTCCTTGCTTGACTTTCATTTAATTTGAACTTCACTGAAATCGAGGTTAGTAACACTTGCGCCTTAAGTGCAGTTGGCTAATAGGTTTACATGTTAACTGTGTATACGAACAGCATGGGTGCATTTTAGGCCCGAGACTGGATTGACCCGTACTGCTGAAAATGAATTCTGCCTTGCATTGTGAGGAATATAAGATAAAAGATTTGGCAAGACGTTTTCCAAAAACAAGCATGGACCAACCATGCGTCCCCTGCGCTGAAGCTCTTTCTGTGGGTGATCCCTTGCTTCGTCTGGACAGATGCAAGGCTACTGAAACTTTAATAAGGAAGAAAGATGTGCTTGTGCTCGATAGCCTGGTCCCATTCAGTATTGTGTGCGGTGGTCACCATGGTGACCGGTAGCCTAATGATGTAAACAAATACTGCTGAATAGAGGCCTGCTTTCTGTTGGACCTCTGCACTGCCTTGATAGGGTTGTTTATGGAGGGAGGAGACAACAATCTCATGTCAGAATCAGTATTGCTTTGTTGAAATATTCCACATTGTCACCCGTTGTTACATGGCCTAATGACCCTCATTAAGGTTAAAGGGTTTGTATTGTCATTCGAGAGCGAGAGTTTTTAATACATGGTTCACTGCTATAGTGTCATGTTTAGGCTTTGAGTTTCAGATGCTGACACCACACAACTCCACTGAGACCCATTAGATGGTGCAACTGAGGTAGCACAGTGTACTTATTTCTGAGGGTACTTGGTTACCTTTTTATGTGAGTTCATGCTAAATGCCGTAAATGTAAATGGGAGAAACATAATCAACTCAGTCCACTGTAGTCATCAGCTGTGAAATGTTGTAGTAGTGAGAAATGGCTATAAAACCAGCATTACCTTGGTTTTAACATTAGCATTTTGCAAGAAACACTTTTGCAATGTTTGCCAGCCAGTTTTAAATTGATAATGCTGCTCTTAACTGCAGTGCTGATGGAATTATTTTTACACAAAAGGATTACTATATTTATAAAACCTGCATGTAAAATTGAAGTAATTTCTTGCTTGTGTGGCAAGCCAAAAATACACATATAGCTAAAATGAACAGATACTCTCTCGGTTGAGCCAGAACAAATTAATAGTATTTGTCACATTGTGATTTTGTCAAAAAGCTAATTTGTCCTGTCTTGCTTCCTCACTATCTGTTTAGGATGGCCAGACGTTCTGGCTATTACCAGCTGGCATTCACACCAACTGTTCAATGGTGTGGAATGTGTCCTTCATTAGGATATCAGTGTCCTTTTGTGTAAAGGGGAATGGGACCGGGGACAGATGTAGATAAAGCACTTGGCCAGTGAGCTAGCGATTTATGAGGGCAGATTGGATTGGGCTATTGTTTGCTTGTATCCTGCTATCACAGGCAATGGCCAACATTGTTGTGGCTTTCCACTGATAAAGCTAATGGCATATACACAACATGAAGAGGATGACCATAAAACTGCCCCAGGACGTAAAACACCACATGGATGTAGGGAGTTATGCAATCAATTAGTGCAGATTAAGGGCTTTGGCTGGGCTTAGAACTGGCTTGGGTCAAAAGGGGGAGGCCAGGCTTTCAGAGACGAAAAACATTCAGTGCCTTTGAGTCCAGCTTTGAGAGGCAAAATGGTGTGCCAACCAATAGATTGATCAAAAATCAGGAAAAAACTGTAGTTGTATGATAAACTTTTGTTTAATGTGAAATGTTGTATTTAATATTTTTGGCCCTTGTGTTTTGCTAAATCAATCATAAACCAATCATTTCGATTTAATGTTATTAATTGCTAACAGCAAATAACTCAACAAGATACACATGTTAACGGGTCCCCAGTAGCTTTTAAATTGTTAGCCTTCGTAGCACCTTGGAGTATGGCACTCTCTTCAAGAATAATCTTACTATTTCCACAGATGGTTTGAATGAAATGGACTGAATTTGTGAATTGTATAGTTATTTAGTGTTAAAATATCTTGTCATACTCAGGTCCAGACTGTTAGCATGCTGTCTTCAGTCTACATGGCAGACACACAAGACTCATAAAACTCATTTTAGTCTTTATTAGTCTCAGTTCATTTGAAGTCCACAATAGCTGAACCTCCGGTCTCAAATATCCTCACTTTCTCTGATCCCAGGCATCAAAAATGTCTGCTGTAAACATCTTGCAAAAGTCACAAAGGGCCTGTCTTTTGAACAAGAGGTCAAGTGGGAATTTGTTGGTTGAAGGACCTTCAGTGTATTCACCTATTCATCCCCTCACTGCTGCTTATGTTACTGAGGAAACAAACTTTTTCACCCATGCCTAAATTATTCACACAGGAAGAGCCATCTGGGCACATCTCGGGCAAGACTCTGGAAACTGACAAAATAAGTGAAATAAAATGTACTACCTAGACCTAGATATGCATGCATAAGAGATTTGTGAGAAAAAGCCAATACTGTTGCATTGGTTAACTTTAGAATCCTGATACAGTTTGAACTATTTTCTTGTTTTTTTTAATCTACAGAGTTTGTGTTCATATCCTTATTCTGTGTGTTTGTTTGAGCGTGTGTGTGTTTGTGTGCATGCATGTGTGAAGGATAGAGTGATTCAGGGCTTGAGCTGCTTTCTCTCATAGCCCAGTACACAGGTGACTGAGCCTGTTGGGTTACACTCATCAATAATTCATGCGTCTGACCACTTCCTAATGACACAGCCCCTGAATAAGCCCTCTTCCTGTTTGAAATATTCAGCATCTCTTTGTTTTCATTTGGAACACTTTTCGCTTCTGGCCGGATATGTGTGTGTGTGTGTTTTTGACTAGGTGTGGACAATATGACTTGACAATATTGTGGTATTGCACTGATACTGATACCACATCAGTATCAGTGCAGATACTGCCACTTAAATACAGCATCAGTAACAGAGAATGCTCATGCCGTGATGCAGAAATGACAAAAAAAATGAGAATGCTGTCTTTGGCGGCCAGCTCCATCAGATGATGCCATGAATTCAGTGCCTGGTTTTCGCATTAAGCTAAGAATCCCTCTCTAAACAGCCGCTACTGATAGCAGGAGTTAAATTTTAGTATGGTTTGGTTGTGATACAAAGAACTGCTTTTACCAAAATAAAGTATGTCAGAAGTGGAATAGAAATGCACCTGTTGAGTATTCAGGTTAGAATCAGTATTGGTATCAGTACTCAGTATCAGCAGTTTTAAATACTTCGATATTGGAAGGGAAAATGTGGTATTAGACTTTAAAGGGGACATATTATCTGTCCCTTTTATGCAAATAAGCTATTGCTGGCCACGCCCCACCCATCCCATGCTTAAGCTGCGTGTTTAAATTCTGGATTTTACACATTAGATTAGAATCCATGTCCTTAACACCAGTGAAAGTGTTTCTTTCTTTTTATCACTTCAATCTGTGACAACGGTTCTAGTCTGTATAGTGACCACTGACCAGGCTTAAGGAAGGAAGGGAGGGAGAAAGGAAGAGTGAGAGAGACACTAGATAGACAAAAGTATTGGGACACTTAACACACGTGAAAAAGGCAGAAAACGGAGTTGCTATCCAGCCCTATATGTTCGACAGTGAGTCGGACCCAGAGCAAGATGAACACAACACTTAATGAGTGACTTGCCTTTGCCTGTAGCCATAGCGCTCGGCATCTTATGCGTGCTCGTAAAACCAGCAGACAAAAACGGCGGATCTTCAACTAATCCAGTGGGTGGGGGCTCGACAGGTGAGGGGCAGTTCTATGCAAATTTACCTTATACTGACGTCAGAATAAGGGAGCAATCCAAATGGCTCGTTTTGAAAGGGACTGAAACTGTCAGAATAAAACTGGTGAGATCTCTTTATGTGAGAGTGATTTTGTGCAAAGAACTTCATAAACATGTTTTGTATAGCCCATAGACTTATTCTGACATATTCATGTTTTGTAAAAATGTCTGTCAGGATGTAAATTATTTTGTAATATTGCCCACCTTTATTTTTACACACACATTCTGCTAAAATAAGATTTAGTTGATTGTGGATTATTTTGTCTAGACTAGACCATGGCTGATTTTAGCTCTGCTCATTTAATCCTCTAGATGAGTGGGTGAAAGAATGTTTGAGTGTGTGTGTGTGTGTGTGTGTGTGAGAGAGAGAGAGAGAGAGAGAGAAAGGAGTAGAGAAAGTTGGACTTGAGTCTCAGTGGGAAAACACCCCCCCTTCATCTCCTGGTCCCTCTTTTTTGTCTTCCCACTCAATTTGTGTTTGTCACTTGTTTAACACTGAAACCAAAGCAACACCACTAATCCTCTTAGTGGACTCGTTGCTAACTTGTCAGTCTGTGTCCAAATAAAGCCACTCCTTAAAGGATTTAGAGGGGAGTTTCTTCCTCACTCCTTGATCTCCTGCTGTGTTCGCTTCATTGGCCTCCCAACAGTGCAGGCCAAGAGCTGGCTTTGTCTTTAGGATTTATTGTTTGCAAAGATTTATGACATCCTGCAACTTAGATATTTGGCTGTGAGAATGTCAGAATTCTAGATTTCAAATACTTCACTTTTTCATCTGTATTAGTTTCCCAAAATGATGTCCTGCACATCCAGCTGGATTCACATCAAATTCTGGCACCAGAAAATAATACTGTTACATTAATTAGTCTCATTGGCCATTCACACAGGCATATACTGTCTGCTGCATTTTGATTGTCTTTTGCAAGAAGAAATCTTTCCTGTAATTACAGTGTTCTGGACAAATATTGAGGATCAATGCGACAGAGAGAGACCATTAAGCAGGCATACCATATTGACTCACATGTTTTTTCCACCTATTCTCTTTAACTCTCTGCTGAGATTCACACAGATTTTTTTCTATTCATTGTTTTCCAGTGTTGTCAACTTCCAAACCAAGAATGGTGCCACACCTCTATATCTTGCATGTCAGGAAGGCCACCTGGAGGTCGTCCAATACCTGGTGAAGGACTGCGGTTCAGAGCCAAGTATTAGAGCCAATGATGGAATGACACCTCTACATGCTGCCGCCCAGATGGGACATAATACTGTCATCGTTTGGTTGGCAAGTGACAAAAGTTACAGGAACTTACAGGATTTAAAATGATGAATTGAAAAATGAATTTTGAAGATAGACTAAACAATGTCAGAGCAACCGAAAAAACACGTAGCTTATTGTAACATCTACACACAAAATTGTTTGAAATGGTGTAAATAGCATCTCTATGCCTTTATGATTGCCTGCACAATTTCATTGCCCATTCACACAGGCATGTACTGTCGGCTGAATTTTGATTGGCTTTTGGCGATTTTGTTAGGCATACCAAAATGGAGGTTAGGAAAATGTGAGCAAATGTAGCTAGGTGTAATCCTACCAAATTTCAGCATTTAGCTTAGGCAGATCTTGAGATATTGAAATGTATCACTTTCAGCACACCCATGGATGAAACTTCACAAAATTAGGCTTACATACAAAGAATGTGGTAGTGAGGCAGCTTGTGAATTTTACATAAGATTTGGCACTGGGATATCTTGAGATATTGAAATGTGTAAGTTGTGTAACCTCTATGGATAGAATTTGTCATGTATTTGCTGTATTTGTCCACTAAGACTGGTCCCAAAGCCTGAGAATAAGAGGTTGCCTATTTGTATGAAAAATGAGTCCATATTTAACATAAATGGCATCAGTGCTGCAGAAAACGTTTTTGTTCCGTTTAAAAAATTTTTGTAGTATCTCTGACAAGACTAACTAAAAGTTATAAAGGCACTTCACCATCTCTGCTATGTATGTTCTATTAAAAGTGTCCTAGCCAGTCTGACCCACTCATATTATCTGCCACGGCTTCATCCCTGGCCTGCACTTGGCCCTGCTTTGTGTGTGCAGATGAGCTTCACAGACATCAGCTTGTCTGACCAGGACAACGATGGTGCCACTGCCATGCACTTTGCCGCCAGCCGTGGCCATGCCAAGGTCCTCAGCTGGCTCCTCCTCCATGGAGGGGAGATCGTGATGGATGGCTGGGGCGGGACCCCCCTCCATGATGCAGCCGAGAATGGAGAGCTGGAAGTAAGTGTTCCACAGAATCCAATATGTACTATGTAGTATGTAGTCTTTTTCATACATAGTTTGTGATGCCATAAAGGATGTGGTTGTTGAGGTGTTAGAATTACAATGGCTTACATGACAACTCTGAAACCCAAGACCACATTAGATGGTAGCTCTGAAACCAAAGATGTGTCCGTGAAACATAGAAGGCAGAGGCAGAGTGAATGAGTAAAATTTATTTTAGTCTATAGTAACATCAGGAGTCAATGTGTCAGGAGAAACATGGGTTACCTATAAGGAAAACAAAAGGAAATACTGAGAAATACAAGAAACTAACAATTAAAAACCAACAGACAAAGTAAACCAGCACAAATAATCAACAACAGTAGGCAGTGAACAGATAATAGACAAGGACTAGACAAGTAACTAAAAGTGCTAATGATGAATAGGAGGAGATTAAATAAAACATAGGTGACAGACATGATAAGGGGTTGCAGATAGCACAATAAACAGGCAAGGCAGAGGCTGAGGACAGAATGACAGCAGACACTGTAAGCACCTAATAGGAAATTTGTGCTGCTGCAAACAAAACTTATTCTAAATCTGAGAGGACAGCTATAAATAATTATTCACATTTCTGTTTTTGAGCTTATGCAAGGTAGTAAAGTGGGACGTGGGCTTGGGACACAGAGCTGAAAGCAGGTTTTGATTAACCCAGATGCAAAGTGGAAAACCATCATTTGCATGACTCATACAACAAAGTGTAAGCGATCAGCCTCAGCAAAGATTGCCATTAATGGAAATGTGTGTGGCTCGCTTCCACGAGGAATGTTTCATAATACAAGAGGTTCTAATTAGATGCTTTTCATGATATCATGATATTACAGTAAAGAGCTGCTAAGTTTTATACATTTAGAACATCTACGTATAAGATTGTTGCTGTACTTGGTTTGCAGATTCACTTATTGTCGTGTCAGAATTGAAAAAGTTTGCTAATAAGCAGCACACACCATATTTTACAATCCATTTTACATTTTGACTTATTAACCAACCTCTTAAAAACATAGCAAATGGGCTGAGTTATCTAAAAGTTTGTAATAAATAATAAAACTACCAACAAATCTTGGCCATTTGTTATAAGTTAAAGTTGATAGAAAAAGTATGGGTGATGATAGTAACTTATGGAGTCTGAACTGAACACTTTCTGTAACTATTAAGCAGCACTGAATGTAAATATTTTGACCTGTTCCTCTATACAGAACTGTTTTTATTCATGCATTACATTAAGATTCTTGAACAACCTGCCGAGGCATTAAAATGGGAATTTGAACTTGGTCTGTCTAAAACATGGAATTTTGTCTGAGACACAGTGTTAGTTATTTACTCCCATGATTTTGGATCATTATCATGTTTTGAGGCCTAACATCCTATAAGACGGGCAGACAAAAGCCCCAACATTCCATATTTCCTAGAATTTCTTGATATAGCATGGAATTCATTTTCAGGTATTTCCAGCATTTTTGTATTAGTGCTATGGAAAATCAGGGTATGGAATATCTCTGAGAGCAATGCTTTCTTACAAAGTAAACTCTTAACCTCCGGATGCTTAGCAGTATAATAACCCATAGGGTGCACTGTTACATATTTGAGGATCCATGTTGAATTTCATCAGATTAGGAAACTGTCTGTCTGCAGACGGAAGATTTAACGTCTGTAGAAATAGTCTCCACAGTGTTTCTGACAAAGTAACCAATCACAGCTCCAACTGAACATTGCTGAGTGTGTTCATGTAATCTGAAAAAAAGTCAGGTTATTTTGGCCAGTGAAGGCTCTTGAATTGGCGTTTTTTTTAAAGGGCCTGTATTCTACATTTTCCTTCATTTTTTTCCTGATGTTTGATGGGTTTGTGTAACAAAAATACATTTTATAATTAATTCTTACATGACCATTTTCCATCCGTAGAGTTAAACAGGCTGTTTTTGTTACTGTACCTTTAAGGCTGATAAATGTGACTGATATTTCTGATTGGTTGACCTGTGTTGCAGCACAGGACTGAAACACTCCTTAGAACTTCAGAGTGAATGGGTGGGGCTAAACTGCTGTAGGCTGGATAAGGAGATATATGGAAATATGTGGGTTATGTGACCTCACAAAACTGATTTGACTACAGGCTCAATTGGCAGCTTAGTTTCCATATATGGACTGTGTGGATGAGGAAGTGAATATTTACACACTTTTAAATATTTTAAATTCCAAAAAATGATGATATGGGCTTTTTAATATATCAAGAGGCATCGCAATTGCAATATGTAGCAGTATAATCACAATACTAAAATTCTGTCCATATAATGCAGCCCTACTTTCCAGTCTTTAGATCTACTTCTGAGGTTGTATGAAATCCCATTTGATCCACAAAATTCTTTTGCTATAAGGTCAGGTCAGCCGTACACTTTGAACACTTGGTTTCATTTATCCTACTTTCAAAAAGAAAAATGAAAATTGTGTGACCAAAGCTGTGAGAACAAGCAGGATAAAAGACAGGGTACACTGTGCTCATGTGCCAGTAACGTTATCTTGGGAAAGTGTTCTAGAGTGTAAAAGAGGGCAGACTCTTATTGTCTCTCTTTCCCTCCCCCTGAGCTTTAACACCAGGCAGCTGTCATCATGACTGTGTTCCTGGAAGCCCTAAGTGATGGGCTCTTTTGAATTCAGCCCTCAGGTGACACCGGCCTTAGCTCTGTTTCATGAACTGGCATATGGCAAAGAATGAATGGTTGTAGTTTTTAGTTTTTGGATTTTTACAAGTTAGCCCTGCTAATAATAAAATATTCTGTTTTTATATCTGAGAAGAAGGAACTATTTTAATAAAAATATTAGAATAAGGATCAGAACGAATTAAATGCCAGTAGAAAGGTGTGTGTAGCATTAGCAGTGATCTCTACTCATTTTAATTTATTAAGTGTAAGTGTGCGTAGTGTCCATTTGTCATGCATGAGCACACCACAACCCAGCACAGCGTCAGTTTGGAATTCTGTGCATTTAACCTATTCACCCGAGTGAAGCAGTGGGAAACCAGTGAAAGGTACCTCAGTGCTGCCACTGGCAGTCCTGGGATTCAAACCCACAACCTTCCAACCACAGGGGCAACTCCCTAACCTCCAGGCCACCAGCTGCCCTTTACTAACCGTGTTTAAATTTGGGTCTATTTTTAATTGTTACTACACTGAATGCATTGGAAGAAAATAAGGATGAATAGTGTTTTGTAAATATTTTATGTATCATCTTTTTTTTTTTTTTTTCATTCAGTTCTGTCTCTGTTTACTTGAAACTTGAGAAATGTCTTCAAGAAAAGGTTCCTTTTAGTGGCGGAATGGAACTGAATGGGATAAAGTTCAATGTCTCTATTGATTAAAAAGTCAAACTTCTAAGTTTCAACTAGGCATATAACTAGAATACCCCCCACACCTCTGTCTCTGTTTCGTTCCTCAGTGTTGTCAGATTTTGGTGGTGAACGGAGTGGATCTGGGCATTCGAGACCAGGATGGTTTCACTGCAGCAGACCTGGCTGAATACAACGGGCATCCGCAGTGTGCCAAGTACCTCCGCACAGTTGAAAACATGGTGAGAAGCAGATGCAGTTTGTGATTACAGAAATGCAGTATCCTAAAAACACACAGACGATGCCCCTAAATTCGTTTATTTCTGCTGTGAGTAGGAGATGGAAACGTAAACTTTATCTTATGAGCAGAGTACTTGTTAATCTCTTTATTGTTGGGATATCACACGCTGCTAATTACAGCAGCTCTCTCAGTGTCTCACTGTTCATTCCTTGAAAAAAGTAGTGGTATAACGTGCTGCCATTGGTAGTGTAAAGAGCCATGATTGTAATACAAAATACAAGTGCATAATGAATTGATCCTTTACAGAGGGCTGTTTACAACATTTTGGTAAGCAGACGCTTAATTATTTTTTATTAACAAATACACCTTTCTGTTATTCTGTTCCTATCTCAATCAACTAATCTGAAAGCCTTAAATTACAAATGAAAGTGAAAATCATGTGACTAACAACCAATAATCACCAATGTAACACTAATAGCTTTATAGCTCTGGATCTTGAAAAAATGTTTCAGGTCTATGAAGATTTTGAAGAAATGTCTGTGGTCTGTGGTCTCTTGCTTACTCTAAAAACAAAAACTCTGATAAAAAAAAGTATCTAAACCACATGTATCAATTATTAGTACCTTTAGAAACTCTTATGAACAAAATGCTAAATGTGGGTTTTTTATTCAAATGAAGGGTTAGTTTTTCTTACGTTTCAAGATTGTGTAAGGCTGAGCAAATTAACCACAAAAAGGCATTTTTATCCATTTTTACCAAGGATACCAATATCATGGAGCATCTGCACTAATTAGACCAACATATAACACCAGACTAACAGACTAACCTTAGAGCACTCCAAACACTACAGAGATCTTGTTGAGAGGCAAGATAAGTGCAAACTATTATTAAGACATTTTAATACAATGCATTCATAAAGTATGTAGCAGCTCACTGAAAATGTTGCTGTCAAGACTAGCGCTTAGTCCCCTAGTTTTTTTCTCAGAGTGTGGAACATCGCGTCCTGTCACGGGATCCCTCAGCAGATTTGGAGTATAAGCAGCCTGACTCTGGTCTCTCCTCTCCAAACGCCACGCTGAACCCAGCGGTGCTGCCTGCAGCCCACTTCGACATGGGCTCTCCCTCCAGCTCTCTTTCCAACTATGACTCGGCCAACTCCAGCCAGTCCAGCACAGGGGAGAAGAAGAGCAGCTCCTCGCCATCACGAGTACCAGCAGGTGAGGAAGGCATGCAGATATGCACTCACACTAAAGCTGTGTTCACAAGTGCATGTACTTCACACCTTCACAAGCACTTCACCCCCTCATAACATAAAAACGTTACACCAAATTATGCACATACATACGTAAATAGAAGCAGAGGCACTACCCACTATCAGTTCATAGAGTATATAGATATTTCAAAGGTCAGTATCATGACGACGAATAAGAGATGATATATTTCTACTCCCACATGTCTAATAGTTGAATGTTTACTACTGGTCCGAATGAACAGAGCTAAAAACATTTGTTAGATTTAACATTATGATGAATGTAAGTCTAACAAATGCGTAGAAGTGTATTTGAAACTTTATTGGCAAAACTCACAGCTGTCAAAATGTGTGTATGTGATCCTGGGACTTGTAAACAATTACACTGAATATTAGCATTATTAGCATAACTTAACATGGTCCATAGGATGTACAGAACTAATCAGAATAAAAAAATTGTATTGATCCCAGAGAAAATAGCTTAATTGCATATTGTTATTTGCCAAATATTTTACTGTTTGCCTTAATAATGTGTTTGTAATGTAATTGTTTATTTTTTGTGCACGTCCTGCCATGAATCGGCCCCTTGGTATTTATTTTCCTGAATTCCTGTGTGTTTTGAACAGAATGTTCTATGAAGTAACCTATAGCCTGCAGGCACGGATGCTTAATGCAGCGTGTGTGTGCTATTGTCTGAACAATGGTGGGAAAAGTTGTGTTCAATGAGATGGAAGAGACTCGCAACACTGCTGCCATGGTATCCTAAGGGCCACCTTCTGGGAGCCAAGCCAGTGGTGCACTCTAGTGGAAAGACAAAGAAATGCATCTGTTCTTTCAAATTCCCTCTGCTCTGAAGACCTTGGGTTGAAGTTATCAGTTAGCTTTTCTTTGAGTTTTTTTCAATATAATCATATTGTTGAACAGAAGCCACCACAGGTGGTAAACCTAGGATAAACTGATTTTACTCAATGCTAACATGACTTATTCTGTTACATAATTACTGTATAATTTTAAGGCATCTTTTTATATGAAGGCTTATCAGACGTTACACCTTAAAACATTCCAATACTTTTGGGACTAGAGTCTCACAATGTGACATTTTGCAATCAGACTTGCAACAAAATCATACTATTAACAATGAATAAATGAGGGATTGACCAAATGAATGGACAGAGAAATTACTTGGCAACAGATGAATGAGTTATAAGGTGAATCTTGATGATGTGCGCTTTGGCAAAGGTGGTCCAGAGTCAACCATCAGTGACATGGAGACCTATATGGAAATGCTGAACCCTGATGTGACTGATGGGGTCCAGAAGAAGCAAGAGCCAGCACAACTTCCACCGCCTCCCATGTTTCCCCCGCCTCCACCACCGCCAGCCCCTGACATGTCCTATGTCCCTCCACCTCCCCCCACGTACCCTGCACCCAATCCCCCCGGGGAGCAGGGGTCAGCGGAGTTTCTGAAGGTGAAGAGCAACCTTCGCCACGTGGACAACAAAAAAGAGGTACAGCATGTTTTATTCTGATATATACATTTTTGAATTGTGATACCAGTATCCAATACATACAATATTGTGGGCCGATATAACTTTTTTTTTGGGTCACAAATGCAGTTAAAATAATATATAGCTGATTGTTTAACTCAATATTGCCTAAGCATTCTGCGCCTCCATGAAAGGGTAAATACAGGTAAAAAAAACAGGTTTGAAATATTGGTTTGAAATCAGACAAATCTAAATATCTGTACTACATGTTTTTTTAAACATCTGTATGATTCTAATATCTTTGCTTTGGCTAAACAGGAATAATATAGGAGATTTATTAAGCACTCCAAACCATTTTTATTAACTCCAAACATTTATTAAGAACTCAAAACCCAAAGACCTGTTCAACTTTACGACGGCTAACTTTTTTAAATCTCATCACTATAAGGAACTCATAAGGAAGTTGCACAGCACATATATGAAGTCTTGTCTTAAAAGCGTCATTAGGAATTCATTCATTAACGAGGAGAGCACTCTGAAGCAAGACCTCATCCAATTTTCAATGAACATATGAGCTTAGTCCCATTGTTCTATCGTGAAAGGGCACTAAAAAGAATAGATCTAGCCTCTTGATCATTTTGTAAATACACATTATGCCAATTAGATCTGAACTCATTAAGGTTATAAACCTGCTGTGCATATAATACTATATGGAGTGACATAGCTTTGAGAATAAGATAAGATGTTATCCTAAACCTAATGGACAATGAACCCTATGCGATAACATGGTAGAGCGCAATCCAGGCAGTAATCCCAAGGGTTTGAATGATACGTTGTTCTAATACGCTTATCAAAAAGGCCTCAATTGAACCCCTGAGGTTTGTTGCCTGCACTGATGTGTTACTGAATCCTTTCTGTGAGTTATATATAGAAGCATGTCCACCTCACATGGTCTCATTATACACTACAAGGACCTTGTGAAACATTATATCAAGCATGAGCGAGCACTGTAACAATAAGACAGCACAGTACTGATAGGTGTGACATAAGGATAAATAAGGTCATTTATTTTGATTCTTTTATTTGAATATTATGTCTGTCAGTAATCTGTTGCCTATTGAGCTAAGTGTACACGTTTTTTTAACCAATTTGTCAAAGGCAATTTTCTCAAATATTTTACCCAGTCACTGACATACTAACTAGTCTGAGAATCACAAGCCTCTCAAATGCATATAGCATATTTGGCCAGTGACTGTCAGTGATACCTGATGGTCAGTAGGCATGCTTGATGATTTATTGCACAATGACAAAAAAGTCTTTATTCCCAAGTATAAAAATTAGTTATATTGTGTCCTCATGGATCTCAAGCCTTAGAGGACAATATTGAAAAGCTGCATCTCTGAACTATTTAGCAGTGGTTTTGGGCCCAAAAATCCAGTGCCGTTATGTAACAGCAATACATTGTGCATGAACACCACAAAAATCAGTAGTGATGCACCAAACTTATGTACGGAATGCTCCACAATTTCATGCTGTTTCTTAGTCTTAGGCACAGATGTTACCTGCCTACTGGTAATGTTGTAACAGGAGAGGATAAAGTGTTTAACATACTGTTTAACTATGTGTAAGTATTTAATACATTGCTGCTTAAAAAAAATATGTACCAGAGTACTGTAATCAGATCAGGTAGTAGAAGAGAAAGACAGTCATAAGCAATACATGGTTCTCAGAAGTCATTAGAAATTTCTGGACAATCAACTAAGCAAAGTTCTGCCCGACCCACATGACCATCTTACCCCCATGTTCACTAATCAGCACAAAGGGAGACACACATAATGCAGCTTTTGTGTTTCTGTACTAATGAGAGCTTCCATTAGCAGAGCACTCCTACTGTTTCCAGTGATGTGATGTGTGATGGACCTGACATTAATTTAACTAGTTAACTATGCCAGTACTCCCTCACAAATGAGCTCTTGGTTCGTCTAAGGGAAATCTGCACAAGTAAATTACATTTCCAAGAGAAAAAAATAAAATGTAGCTATTAAGCCAACAACTGTAATGGCTTTGAACAACATAAAACAGAATCTGTCAGCTTGTTTAAAACTAGTCTGTTTATTTTAAGGTGTATGGACTGTATCATTGCTCAGCTTCAGCTTAAATTCCTTTCATAACAATAATACTCCTTAAAATAAAATGGGGGTAAATAATTCATTGGCGTTTGTTGCCCTGTCTATCACACTAACAGTAACACAACCCTTTACTGAGACCCCTTCCATTACCCCTAGCCCTTACCTTGACTCCTGTGTCTTCGTAAAGCCACTGTCATGACCCTGGTGCCTCTTTAACTACTCCGATATCATCATCCTTTTCCTAGTAGCAGAGCAGAACTGTGGGACAGAGCTGAGGCTGAGGGTCTGTAGATTTAACAAGACAATAAGAATTGTCAGTGGATCTGACAGACACACTTCAAACTGCAGCTAATGATTCCACACCATTTAGCTAGATTTAATTAAGCAGTACCAGTCAAGCATGTTTAAAGGTTACATTGTTACATTGTTGTTACATTGGCAGATGTATGATCAGCTTACGTACTTTATTATAAAGATCCACTTAAAAATTTGTGTCAAAATCCTACATCCATTTGTGCATCTAGCTTTCTAGGTCCACATCCATGAGTTGATCATTTACTAGAAGTGCGTTTTCCCTTTTGTAATGCAGGCAATCCTATCGTAATGAATCTAGGCGTGTCCATTAAGCTTTCAACCACAGGAGAGAATCTGTTCAAAGAGTCTGGGAGGTCTAACAGTGTCTGTTGTTTCTAAAGCTTTCAGTTTTTTAACACTTTAGAAGAGTAACTTGCTCTTCAGTGACAGAATATTGTCATGAATATTTTTAATGAGATTAGTCAGAAGTCAAGGAAGTGGCATTTCAGAGTAGAGTTTAGATTCTGTGCCCGAACCCGAACCTGAACCCGGCCCGAGCCTGGCCTGGCCCGCGGGTCGGGTCAGGTCGGGCCAATATTTCCTGCCACTATCCTCGGGCTGCGCCGGGGCGTGATCAAGCATTTAAAAAAAAATTTTTTATCATTATTCAGAGTGTCAGATTACGAACGCACCCACAGTTGAGAATGTGTGTTATAATGGCCCACGTATTAAAAAATTGTCGGGTTTAAATCGGGCTCGGGCCGATAATTACAGTTAATGTGTCGGGCCGGACTGGGCTCGAACACAGGGTGCACAGGCTCGGGTAGGGTCGGGTTTCATTTTTTGGGCCCGATCTAAGCTCTATTTCAGAGTGAGAAATCATGGTAATTGGGGTTAACCGAATAGCCAAGTCACAACATTATGGCATAGACCCTACAGGACCTTTATAGGGTGCCCTGTGACATTAAGACTTCAGAAGAGGCTCGTTTAAGTCCTGTGAGTTAGAGCCGCCGCAGATTGGACTTTTTTCAGCACATCCCACACATGCATTGTCATGCTGAAAGACGATACTGCTGTCAGTATATCATTTTGCCCTAAAGGTCTGTACCTAGTCAGCAGCAGTGTGTACATATGTGGCAAAGAGCATCACACAGTCACCTAGCAGAATATTGCCCAGAGCATCACACTCCCTTCACTAGTTTGTCTTCTTCTATCAGTACATTCTGGTGGTACACAGTCCAGCAGATCCTCTTTAATTGCTCCAAAGCACTTTCAACGTTTAACACAGTTTAACATGGGCACTTTGACCAGTCTGCGGCTGTGCAGCTTCATACTCAGCAGGGTTTGATACTCTGTGTTTTGTGGCCTGTTCAACCAGCGTTCAAAATTTTAATGACTTCTTCGACAGTAGCCTTTATGTCTGTTTGGACCAGTTGGATTGCCTTTGTTGCACTTGCAAATGAGCACCGGTTCGTATGTTGTCCCACCTCTGACTGCGGTCGGTAAATACTCCCCATTGCTGATTCAGAGTACTCCATAAGCCTGGTCATTGCAGAGATGTTTCAACCTATTTGTCTGGCCATAACATTTTGATCCTGCCGGAACCACTTTTTGCCCGCCTGTTTCTCTCAAATCCAATATGTCGGCTAGACGATCCAACTGTTCAGTTACAAACCACTATTTACCAGATGTTAACATTATTTGCCATGTGTGGTCATGTTTTGGCTAGTGTATATATAATGTTGCTGTTGAAAAAAACATATCTTCAAAAAGTCACTTTACAGGAGAGAACAAGCATTTTTAATAACAATTTTACATTCATGGTCATTCGTGGTTATGTATTAATCTTGTGTTTTTGACACAGTGTAAACGGCACCAGGCCATTTATATATAAAAAATTAGATTTTGTCTCAACAGCAAAGATAAATGATTTTATAATGGTATATAATTAAGGTTAGTTTTGTTTGTAGTTAGTTGCTATATAATAATCCATTGAGATGACCGGTTAATTACTGTAACTTGCCACTCTCCTCACCTCCCACACTCTCACACGCCTGCTCCCAGATGAACAGCCCCAGGCTGGCCCTCATTACCCTCATTAAGTATTAATCACTGTTCTGCCTTTAGGGGGCATGTTCAGAACACACACATACACACTTTCTCCTGTCAAACACATGGAAAAATGCACACAAACCTCACACTAACACAACCACATGGAGGTTGTACATGTTACACTCACACACATACGCTCTTACACATGCACACACACACACACACTCACACATACTGAAAGGCACTAATTTGCGATAGTAGGGAGGAGAAAGCAGCGGAACAACAGTAAGCACGCTCCAGGAAAAACAATCCATCCTGGCTACTATAGCAACACAAGTGCTCATGGCAACGACTTCCTGACATAGCCTACTGGCTCCTGTTCAGACTGATGGAGGTTATTGGACTTTAGGTTCTTTGGGGTGATCTCATTCATTTGAATTCCACTGTTGACCTTTCAGGCATTCATTTGAGATTTTATACCTGTTTTAGTATGTGCACTTACCTAAGCCAATGCATATTTTGATGTCGACAATTCATATTAGTGTATCAGTTTACGGCTGCCATATCATATCGTATCTGTTTTAATTATTTACGTCATTTCATAACATCAGCTGACTTTTACATTGTGTTAACATGAACAAATAGAAATGGGCCAAATAACTCCAAAGAAAACTGTATTACAGTAAATCACATGAAATTTTTTTTTTTGTTTCCCCAGTAAGGTATTACAAATATATGAGGTGTTTTTATGACCGTGACAGTGTATATAACTGTTTTGTGTAATGTGCATGCTACTTTTTTAACTTGTACCTGGTTGCTGAATCCAACATCAGTGCACTCCCATTAGTCCTTCTCAGTATCAACAGCATCAACCTGTTAAACCATAGCTATAAAGCGGCTGTCTACATTCATCTGTAATCAGATTCCTGTTGCCACCAGTGTGTATAACGCAATAGGTAAGCTGGCTGTAGATTTGATACTGGGCAGCCATGCCCTGTGGCCATGTAACCAGGCTTTGCATGAGAAGTCCCAGTCACTGGAGCTTGTGATTGGTTGCTACATGGGCAATGATGTAACTGTGAAGGCCCAGGATTGGTCCTGGTGTGGTAGGGGGTGGGGAAAGGTAAAGTGAGCGGCAGGTAGAGTGTCACACAGCGCAGCGGAATGGGGATCTGGTGACACCTGTGCATCCACCAACTTCTTAGATTCTCTGAAACCGACTGGACTACCGGCACAGAGACAGGGTAAGGCCCTCTGTGTAACACAATGTGGCTTTATTCTTTGATAAGTTGGTATTTGGATTAGGTCTTTGCAAGAGTGTGATAGTTTGATCTCTTTTTAAACTTGCGCAGGCATTTGAATGGCATGGATAGCCAATATGCACTAACAGGCTTTTTCTGTAATGTGCATGTTTTTTGAGACAGTAAGGAATTTTGTCCAGTTTCAAACTTGAGGAGGAATATCAGTCTGTATTGTGTTGTATGCTGTTAAAATGAAATAAGGGGTCATTTTGCTTTGGTACCTTGACAACCTATGATAGCTTTTCTTTTTTTTTTTTTTTTAAAGAAAAAGAGTGACCATGACCATGGTATCTCTTTACCAGGGCCCAAGTCAAAGTTGTGCAATAGCAAAGCAGAGAATAAACAAGCATGATAACCATTAAAAAAAATCAACAAGTTTGAGTGAGGATGGTTTGGAGAGGCACATCTGTGTTGTGTTGCCTTTCAGACAGCATTGCCTTTCAGACAGCGATTTCCCTGAGGTATGACAATCACACCATCTGCACTGGACCAGCTCACGTTACGCTGAAACAAGTCTACTGGGAGGAAGGGGCTTAAGTCAACAATGCAAATTGGCCCATGAAAGAACCGAACATAACACGAAAGGATAATTTGCCCCTTAGAGTCTGTATTTGTTAATGGGAAAGGCTTGGACATTAGGTGAGTCATGCCATAGTCCTTGCTATAGTATCTATAGAATAGTCCATCGTGGGGGCTGAAGGCTTTTTTTTGTTTGTCTTTGACCAATAGCCTCTGGTGCTGTTGTGCTTATAGGTGCATATCAACCCTTGTTGATGGTTTGTTTTCATGTGCAGTTGGCGTTAAAATGTTCTTTGCGACATGATTGCTGTTGGGTTTACCTTTTAATTATTCAAGAGGGTCCTGCTGGTCTATTCTTCTGTCACCTGTTTCACCCTTTTTACGATGTTACCCTTTTATTCTACAATAACGATGAACTATACAACATAAAAACAGCATATCTGATGTACCTCTTCATACATGTTATGTGGTAAATAAATAAAGATTTTTTTGTTTGTAACATTCAGTGGTTGTGTAATTTGGGATTGCAATGCAAATCAAGGGTTTTTTGCATTAGTAAAATCCACCAAGATCAGGAAAAGCAGTGTTGCTTTTTTATGGAAGACATGGAAATTTCCAGTAGCCTTGGAGCTTTGTCAGGGTGTCTCTATGGTGAAACGCTGGGAAGTCATCCTTCAAGCCATTTTAGTTCTTCTTTTTTATACTGATTTTCCAAAGCAAGGTTAATGCCAAATGCATTATAACTGAATTCTAGCAGCTGATGATATTTGTGAAAACTAGTTAGCATGACTTCATGTGCAGATTTATATCCATTACTACTAGCTTTCATTCATTATTATCAACATTAGTATTTTAAGACTAACTATCCTTTTAATACGGAAAACAAAAACTGATCCCAGCTGAAATCTCTTCCATCACCACTTGGGTGACTGACAGAAGAAGAAAGTGAGAGCACATGTGTTAAAATGGAGTGCAGTGTTACTGAAACACCTTACTCAGACTCTCGCCCAAACCCGTCTGCATACCTTCCGTTAAAATGGTAAAGCTTAGACGGCTATTTTAAAGTTCAGCTCACGGGCCATGAAAAGTCTTTTTGTTTCTTGTTCCGTCTCAATGGAATAAATCTGCACTGGTCACGTGAAGCTTTCCCACAAATTCAGAAAAAAGTGGAGAGTCATGTTACTTGGACATGAATTAACCAGAACCAATATAAATCAGAATTGTAAGAGTGGATGTTAAAACCTATTTTCCAAAGGAATATTTTAACAATTATACATGCTATTGTTCTTTAACCTATTTATTTATATATTGGCTCAATTCGAAGCCTTAAGAAGATTATAGAAAGGTTTTTATTTTCTTAGTGACCTTTTACATACATTGGATGTTTGGATAATCCTGCCTGTTTTATATTTGATAGTATCAATCCTAGAAGAACCTTTCTAAAATCTCTGATTTAACAGATCAAACACACTGTGCCCCATGTGCTGTTAGCTTTACTTTCCTTTTATATTAGAATGTTCAATTGCAATGGACCTTTTTTAAATTTGACATATGAAAAGGAAAAGAGTCTAACCTTTGGCAAGTTATTTTTAGCACTCTCCATACAGAATTCCATAGCATACATTTCACCCTAAGCTTATGGCTCACTTGATAAGACTGATTAATCTGACGTGGTGTTCAGTGTGTCCATCATGTTTCATGAATTTATGGAATCCAAAAGCACATTATGACTTAACTAAGTGTGTGAGAGTAAGTTTCCCAGTTCCGAATCAGTTTTCAGCATAATCCCAGAGTAGATCTTAGGTCATTGTCTTTATTACATCTTTTTATGAATATAAATCAATGCAGACAAAGTGAATTAGTACTGTGGGGAGTATATATGTACATATATAAGAACTTGAGTTTATTTTATATATATATATATATATATATATAATAAACTCAAGTTCTTATTTTGGTTCTGGTCCTGCATTAAGTTCTGTATGCATCCTTTATTTTTCACATGCAGTTGACAGCAGGGGAAAACCCGGACAGACTCCGGCGGGTGGACTCCAACAGGAAGTCACGAAGTTTCAGTAAGCAGCCCAGCACTGGGGATTATTACAAGACCCTGGGCAACGACACCACAGACCAGCGTTCCTGCAGAGCCATGGCACCCAACGAGGAGGTAAACTACCAAACAAAAAATGGGATTTATATAAATTTGATTTATATATATATATCTCATATCAAGGGATTTATATAATATATTACACAATTGCGTTCTGTTCTTAAAAGGTAGTCAGATGCAGTACAGATATAAGTGATGTTTGGATGCAGTTCTGTTTGGTGCTTTTCTCCAAACACACTTGCCCTTGGATCTGTCAGTAGTGATCTCTATATTTAATGTTTATCCAGTCGATTTGATATTTTTGGTTATTTCTAAAAACAGATCATGCTGTTAAATTGCTTAAAGTTTTTTTTTTATTAATTTTTTTTCTGAGGGAATCTAAAAGGGATGTCTCAAATTCTCAGACATCTCTTGTATGAGCCTTTTGCTGTCAGCTCAACATCATATCACCGTCAATCCGATATTTAGTCGTATGCAGACGTTTAGGCACCCAAATTGCATTTTTTGTTGATTTTCTAAGTGTAGCTGTAATGGAAAGTAAAAAGTACTGCAGTAAACATACTTCTGCACATAAAATACTGTGTGTGCTGAAGTTATGGCACATACAATTTTTTATTTATGAACTTCGGTAAGTTAATAAAAATTGCATAAAATTTTAACCATATATAAATATGTTCTCTGAGGATTTATACTTATTTTCAATTTGAAAATTAGCAAAACTATGGGTGTTCAGACTTTTTCTGTATAACATTTCGCCAGTAATCATTAGATGACTGAATAATGACTAAAATCATGCTTTTATTCTTCATCCATCATTCATCAGAAGTTAGCATTACATAAATCAATGTGCTAATTGATGTTAATGCCAATTGCAAGAAACGCAATAAAAAATGGCTCAAAAGTGGACACATTGTAGCGGTCACATGACCTCAGCTGTGCGTGCAGACGTAGCTGGCAGCTGTCTTTGGTCCAAATCAGCCTAGCTCTTGTCTCTCACCTGCTACATTACGGCTCAAATCCGTGCAAGGTGTGGCCCAGTGCCGGCATAAACTAGTTTAAAAGGTGCATGTACATTGCTTGGTTAGAAAAACACTGTGGGGTGTTTACTCAGCTCTTTTATCATGTTACGTAACACTGACAGTTGAGGCCTTGAGCTTTTGTGTTCGTCATCAAACAGGAACTACGCCCCATTGGTCCTCTGGCTTGGTCTTTGTGGAAGTGTAGTATTAAACTAAAAATGTGTTAGTATCCAGCCCAGTGCACATGAGGTTCTCTCATGATGTTATTTCACTTTTACTTGATGCTTGAGCTTGTGCCCTGAAGGTCATTTGTGCCTTTCAGACTAACTGAACATTCTGTATATTCTGTATGTTCTGAGCTATTGCTGACAACCAATAATACTATTATATGATTCTTGTTAGTCATTTTCTTCATTTTTTGTTTTTTTAACAAAAAATGTTGCAGTTATTTAATTACACATTTCATTTGTACTTCAAAACCATTTAAATTATGCAATTAAATACAAAGGTAGTTACATAATTACTTCCAACCTGCTTTTCATTTCAAAGCCCAAAAAATTATGAAAAGACTTGGAAACAGTTAGTGGATAGCACTTTTAATCACTTTTCAGTCCTAATAAAATACACCTCTCTGTTTACGAACACAGATGTGGTGTCTAGTAAAACATTCATCCAGAAATACATTTAGAGCCAGATTGCATTTGTTGTTGCCAGCAAGAACAGTGTCTTCTAAGGGTTACTGTACCTTTTTTAGATGTCTAAAAAAGGAACCAGTGGAGTATCAGCAGTGCATGTACCCCTGGCCTTACCACTCCCCTGCTATTGAGCATAATCTTTATTGAGCCAATTAGACACCCAGTAGGTTGTCTGCCCAGTTCAGATGAGCAGATGGCGCTTTGTGCGTCCCTTGGGTAAAGACCCATTAGCAGCAACATGCATGGTGATATGAAACATGAAATGGACCATATGGTGGGAGGTGCCGGGGGGGCAGCTATTGTAGGGGAGGAAATAACAAGCACGCGTCTGGCACGAGTTTGACATGCATCAGAGGGTGCAGGGTGTGGGGCTACATGTCACAGAGGGGGAGACCCCTCCTCATTAACTCTGTGACAGTTGGGTGGACTCACAGAGTAAATGATAGCCTCCTGAGACTGAGAGTGTGGAGGATTGTGGGATTTAGCAGCAACAGATGTCTCCTCATTCCTTTGAGCTAGTGGATCATCTTCATTTAGCCATTGAACCCTACTGAGATGTTTAAAGCCAACTGTGGGCTCTTTTGTGTTCTCAGTTATTGTGTAGAAGGAGGAGCAGAATCTTTTGATTATCTGCTAAGAGGTCATTGTGTGGTTAATTAATCACTTACCATATAAAACTACTGTAAAATGCATACAAACAATTACAAATTATTTAGTTCGTATATATAAAGTGATATTCAATGATTTATAATCATTTATATTAGGTCAAATATACTTTATTATCTGTATTAGGCAATATATATTTCATTTTATAATAGTCACTGTAAATATTTATTATGTCAATAAATATTAAGAAATAAATGAAAATAAATGAAAAATGTGTTTGAAATGTAATTCTTCGTCTTTAGCATTCGCTCAAATGACTTGTGCATTTTTTCTATGAATACCTGTTTTAATTAATTATTTATTTATTTATGATTTTGAACATAATCAAAAATCATCAGTAATCTGCTATTGATCTTGTTTAGATTGTTTAACATTCATTTACATTTTTTTCAAGAAAAAAATAATTAAATGCTGGAACTTCTCAGTCATTTTTTTTAATTAACAGTGCCTTTTCCCGTTGCTTTGTCTTTATGAAAACGTCATACAGAAATGCTCATATAGGTAACAATTAATGAAAGTGAGGAGTCAGTGTTTACCACAGTTGGAGTAGAATACAAGAATCAGCCCAGTCACTACCAGCCATGTTGGAAGCCATGGAGAAAAGACTGTGGAAGACTTGCTCAAACCTGCTCATTTTGATGTGATTTGACAGTAAAATGACAGCATCCTTCCCACAGGGTTCTGTGCTCTTGGAGGAGCCGGCAGATGCTGCTCCTGCTCCAGAGAACGGAACAGGAACCACAGAGGAGCTGCCCATTCCTCCTCCACCACCCCCTCTACCCAGCAGCAATACACACCCCACCCCGACCCCACCTCCTCCACCGCCTCTCCCTTCTGAGGCCCCCACACTTCCACAGAGCACCACCACTGCTCCAGGAGCCTCCAGCCAGCGCCGCCTCTCCTCCTCCTCGAGCAGTGAGTATTCTCCGACTTTCCTCCATCGGCCCTCCACCTCACCTCTTCCCTGGTGTCATAATTTGGTGTTTTCCTTTTATAAATGTACAGTTGCTTTGCTCACAGCCTGCTCTGTCACACACTGCCATCATATTTCATATTTCTGTCCTTCCCATTCTGTTTCTTTTTGATATGCAGAGTAAAGATCAGGGGTCAGATAGTTTGATGAAGGGAAAGAATGGATGTGACCTCAGATAGATGGATGATGGGAACACAATTCTGCACTCACACAACTAGTCTCTTTTAAATACTGGGCATCAAATTTAGCTGTAAATCAGTTTAGGTCTATCTAGTTGTTACATAATGATAACGGAGGCTTGATGAATTATTTATGCACTGAAACTTTGGTTATGGAAATATATGTGTGAAAGTGGACACTATGACACTTCAGGTTTGGGCAAGGAGTACAAATGCAGAATATTTTGAAAAAGGTACACCTCCACTTTCATGATAATTTTTGCATAAATTATGAAAGAAAAAGATGTCACACTAGTATTTTAAATCATATTAATTGAGAGTTTTATATTTGTTTTATATTTTTTAAATGTACTGTCAGTATAGCATTGTGACGTAACATCTCATTGAAAGGACTGATTTATTTATTACATTATAGTTTATATTATTAAGAATATTTTTTATGAATAAATTCTGGAACTTAATTCTGGTTTTCAGTTTTTATTTTTGACCCTGTATTTCCTGTATTTCAGTTTTGGTTTTGCCAAGATTCATTATTATGCATCACTATTATTAATAGTTGGTATAGAATTGCAGTATAGAATTGTACTGGCAAAGATTAAGCATTTTCTTATGATTCTGATAATAATGATATGGAGAATTATGTTTGTAAGATAATATGATAGCGCAGAGATATAATGAAATTGAACAAAACCTTTAAAAAGCTGTTCAGGATCTGCACTGCTGAGTGAAAAATCACAAAATTGTTTACCTTTCATATAAAAAAACATTGTCTAAAGCAGAACTGAAAGCAGGAGCTGTGAGAACTTTCCAATAGGAATGTGTAGTCAGGGTGTAGTCAGGTGTTTTGAGGATAAGACGTTAAAATCTATGGCTGCAGTCACACTGTGTACGCAGTTGAGAATCTATTACTCTTAGGAATCCATTAGCGTCGCATTAAAGGGAAGTGAAGCTCTCAGTATGGCCTTATTAAGTAAAAACTTACTTAAGGCAATCATGTTGTGTGGTGCTAATTCCACATATTTATGGAGACCACAGCGCGTTTTCAGTGAGAGTCTGCGTTTAAGATTTATACTCTAAAGCGCAGCTGTCAAACTGTGACACTCTATTAATGTATATATGTCGTTCATCCTGAAGCCTAGTTTGGAAATTTCTTCTGTTGTTCTGCAGACTTACTGTAATTTACTATTCCATTTAACTACAATACTGGAATCATATAATAAAAATATATATGTTTGTAATGTATACTTGATAAGCATTCATATTTGCTTTACATTCTGAATCAACCGTTTCAGTCTGCACTTCCTTTCTGTTTGTTTTAAACACAGCCGTCCACCGCTACTGACCCTTGGAACAGGGTCCATGCCATATTCATGCTGAAACGTAGAAAAGATATTTTTTATTTCACTATGAATTGAACTAAGTGAAAATGTATTGTTGAGTCATGCTTTAACTTGCTTTGCCACTGACTAACATTAACTGAGGTCCAGCTCTTTCTGATCGTCATATTTCTGAATCTAACACAATGATTGTGGGGTTTGAATTCAGTGAAATTGTTAAAAGTTTGCAAAATATTTGAAATAAACCCAAGTAGACACACAGTGTAAATCTTTTAAAGATTCGCTCTGTTAACACGAGAGCAACCAGGTCGCTGTTTTCGAATATCTCTTTACAAATTAATGCGCGGGGTCTACCGTTACCTTGAAATCGGGTTTAGTGTTCTACCATTTACTTAATTGCTCCTCTTCCAAGAGACACCTGACTTGTCTCTGGCTGTGGGTCCTCAGTGAGAACTTTGCTTCGGGATTATGTCAACAAAATACAGCGCTTTGTATTGCCTGCATTGCTGTGGAGTTACCCAATCCATTTGTGTGGCAGAGCTCCTGTGCCTTAGACAAATCTGTTGTGGCTGGGATGCCCAGTGAGAACCTGAGCAGGATGTATACACGGCCTAACAAAGGCTGCTTAATGCTTCCAAGGCGTGTATAGGTGAAAGGGCATTGTTGCATAAAGCTGATCCATTAAACTTGGATCTATGGTTAATGGTAATATATCTTTCACTTTTAAATAAAGTACTGGACGTATTTGGTGAAAACGAAGACTTTTTTTCTGCTGACTTTAAAACACAATATTGAGGAAAATATACAACACTCTGGTTGTTTGCTATCATTATTGTCTAAGTATTATCCAAATTAAATTTAGTAGGAGTGAAGAAATGTGTTTATGCATTATGATGCTTTGGTCTAAAGGTAGTGGTGGAAGTGCTTCTGTTTTATTCTGTTAATCAGTTACATTATAATAATATTCACACATTTTCTTTAGCTATTGTCAAATGCAAAACCCAAACTATAAAGCTTGTGCTTTTTTATTGTCTATTTCACTACTGTGTCCATAGTTCCTTTGTACATGTATTTTGTAAATAAGTTTGAATAAATATACCAAAATGACTAAATAAAATCAAATCTCATAATTTGATTATGCATTTCTTGAAAAAGAGATTAAAATCTTATGTATTTTTGTGTAAATTCCCTCTATTAAATTGGGACACACAGCTTACAGTATATCTTCAATGTAACCACCAGACACAGCTTTTTGCATATTTACACTAAACACACATTTCACTCACTAATTACTGATTTTGTTTGTTTTTTATACTTTTTTGTGCTCACTTCTCTGTTATCCCCCTGTCACTCATCCTCATCTTTGTTTTTCATTGCATACTTTTTTAACTGTGATACATGTGCCTCTACCTTATTTCTATTATTTCTGCATTCTCTGTACTCCTTTGCTCTGGAACCTGTTTTCCTTGCTGGTTTCTCTTTTGCCCATGTCTTGTCCTTGTTTCTTGTTCCTTTTTCCTATGCAATCACTCTAAAAGGAGGGAATCTTTCCTCCACCTCTGTCACTCCTGCTCCAGAATCACTCCGACAGAGGAAGAGTAAGTATTTTTTTCCCACCAGACCACACTTCTCTCTCATGTGTGTGTTTGTGTGTGTATTTATATGTGTGTCTTTCCTTCTTCCCTTGCCTCCTCAAGAGAGCATGGACCAATAATATTGACTAAGATTTGTCTGAGATCAGCCCTCTGCTTTCACTTCATTAACGACTGCCATAAGAGTGTCTCCAAGCATGATTGTCTTTTTTATGTAATTTTAACAAGTCTCTTGCACACTGGATGTATTTATTTGTTTTGTTCAGGTACTTTATGAGAGAACAATCGGCCTTGCTTTGTCTGGGTGGATATGAAGACCTTGCCTTTCTCTCGATCTTGTTAGTGTTGTCCTCCAAGGGTGTTGAGCTGTCTAATGATGTTATCTTAACAGCTGATTGAATGCAATGGCTGGTTTTACATGACTATGAAGGAGAATTTGGAAGCTGTCACCCTCCCTGTGTTGGTATCATTGTGTGATTGGGGGAATCCTCACTATTGGGGATAACACTAGTAAAGTTGCTCATGCTTAAATTGTGGAGAAAAGTGAAAAACTGCAAAGACAAAAAAGAAAGAAAATTGAGAGAATCTGAGAACAGATTGACTAGTAAATCTTTGTCAGCAAATGGACAGTTGGACTACATGCCATATAAACTTATTTTGGCCAATATTTTTAATTAATTTTAGCTCCTTAAAACCAAAATTGATACTGGTTGCAAATTTGTCATGTCAGTTGAGCCCATATGTAATGGTGTAAAAACACACAGTAGGTTTGTCGTCATGAACAGCCTTCATCAGTCAGGTTCCCACCACACCCTTCTTCAGTTCATACCACTTTATACAAATCTGTCATGAGGACCCTGGGCACCATTTCTGTTAGCCACTGTTTAAGCTCTGCTATAAAGATATATCCGGACTGTTAAAGCTAAAGGATTTTTTTTGTATTGGAGCTGCTATGTGGATAGTTTTCATATCTGTCTTTAAAGAATGTCGGCCTAAATGTATATGTGTACATTGCTTATTTTTGGTCAAGCGGCTTCCCTGAGGTTTATTTGAGTGTGTGTGGGCGTATTTGTGTGTGCGAGCTGCTCATTAGCAAGAAGTGGTGTGCGTGCGTGTCTGTGTGAATGTGCGTGTGTGTCTCCAGCTTTCCCCTATGGGACGATTTGACACTTTGCTTGAGGTCTTTTCTACTAATCCCCCTCAGTGCAGCTGCTTAGTGTGCTTTGTGAAGTGAGGAAGGGGTTACTGATGGGGTGAGCAGTGAAGCGAAAGCAGAATGGAGATGAGGTGAACAGAGGTGATGAGAGAAAAAAGAATGAGGGTGCGTGTGAGGGGCAAAGCCGGTGAAAATGTAGAGAAGGGAGTCTGGGGTTAGAGAGTAGACTCAAAATCCACTTCCAATTTGGCAGCAGTCCACTGTCCAAGTCAATTAGCGCTGATCTCTTTAGAGTTCCCCCGACTGCGCTGGGCCTGGACTACCCACACTCACTTTTTTCAGAAAGGGGGGAGGCAGAGAGGTGGAGAGACAGAGAGACACGCCAGAAGTGGTAGTTGGTGGTTTGAACTGGAAGCAGAGACAAGTTTTACAGCTGAAACTTGCTTTATTCTAATGCTAGTTATGAAAGACAGATAGTGTGCACTTTCAGGAAGTCGCAGAGGAGCTCAATATCAACAGGTGATGTACCGTTTTTTGGTTTCATCATATCAGAGCTGTGAGCAACTTGTTTTAGTGTGAGAACAGAAGGAATGATGTAGAAAGGTTCGAAGAAAGAAGCTTTGCTCATAATCAGTTCCTTTTGATTTGTTGGCACATTGATTTTGCTTATTTGTGGTGGAACCTATTTGTTCAGACTTTTATTGTATGTAAGAAACCCATCTTTAATATAGTCATTTTTGTTTCTTTGCTAATTAAAGAACCTTGTGAAATGCTAAATGAATGTGCAACACAGTTGTACATTGTTGTAGGATTTTACATTCTCAGTGCAAGTTGTAGACAAGTGTCTATTGTTCCAGACCTGGAAATGAATAATGTGATTAAAACTTGCAGAACTGAATGCAGTTTCGTAAGAAGATTATGATTTAATCTCGCGTTTAATCGAGATTAATTAAGATATTTGAAGAACAAAGTTTTCTTTAGGAAGGAAATGTATTTCATATGTAACTGTGTGATATACACAATGATGTTTCACTATTATATATATTTTTAAAAAATAAAATATTACTGTTATATTTACATAGTTTTTTTTTGGTTCAGTCGACCAAGTGCCACAATCTTTGCACTGTGTATTAGAACTTATTTAAACGATTTTTGTATAATTACGCCGAACACAAATTGAAGTTGAACCGCAGCTTTAAACTTCCTTTTCACTTAACAGATAGATTCCTTTGAGTGATATTCTTCGTATATATGTTGTTTTTATACATTGTTAATCAAGAGCTCTGTAAGTTTATTGATTGGTTTTCCTTTTAAGGGATGATTGTCTAGAACACTCGCTTGCACGCTCTCTCTCTCTATCTCTTTCTCTGTTTCTATCACTCTCTCTTCGGCACTTGCCTGTCTTACGTTACGTCTCTCTTTGTCTTAGGCACTAAGTCCTTCAACATGATGTCCCCCACTGGAGATAACTCTGAACTTCTGGCCGAAATTAAAGCTGGAAAGAGTCTGAAGCCCACACCTCACAGTAAAGGCTACACAACCGTCTTCTCCAACAGCGGCACTACAGGGAACAATGTAGGTGTTGCATAAAACATGCAAACTCTTGTGTAGCATACATACGTTAACCTGCATTGCTCAGTTAATTAGAGGTAACCTTTGTATCAACTGATAATTCATCAAAAGTAAAGATGAATTATGCTCAGATACAAACCAACAAGTGTGGTTGAAAATATTTGATTGGGATATTAAATATACCAAATCTCATTGTTGGATGAATCGGGTTATTTATAGATAGCATTATATGATTATTATATGATACTTGAATTTTCACATTACTAAAGTTTCTATTGTTCTCGACTACATCTCACTACTGTACCTGGTGACTGATACAGGAAATTAACTTTATGGCAGCCCAGAATAACACAGTCAGACTACTGAATAGATGTTTGCCTTTTTACCTCTATAAGTGCGTGATTTACAACTGTGAAGATAATGACAAATTTACAGATCACTTCCCTATTTCTTGTTTGTACTGCTTGGCCAGGCTCGACTTAAAAATGAGGAATGTGAAAAGATAGATTTAGTTGCAGGCATATGTGAACTGTGATGGTCTACTGGGCGGTGTTAATGAAATGTAAAATCACAATTATTTTTACTAGAATTATCACTGAATCGTAGTATTTAATGATATTTAAGTTTGCATTGAAAAAGTTAATGAATTGTTTCTTAAATAACACTACCATCTACTTAAAGACTGTCTTACAGAATCTACAAAACTTGTTTCAGTTGTGTGCCTTATTCTGTTTTCTTCTCTTAATATCAAAGGAATCTAACAAACTACTGTAAGCATTAAATTGATTAAGAAACCGCCATTTTTTACATTTTATGCATTTTAAGCGTAACATTTGTTAAGTCTGAGAACTCATTTCAAGGTGTATCAAAATGACTTCAGACAATGTATTGCCCAGCACTACAATGTAGTCATTTCTAACAATAATCTTTTTATCATTATGTTCAAACTAAAACATTTTGTATCATCTCATTTTCTTTCTAATTCCGCTAATATTTACATTTCTAGGGCGAACGTCCAATGTCACCACCTCAGACTCAATCTCAGCCACAATCTCAGCCACAAGCCCAACCTCAAGCCCAGCCTCAACCCCAAAACCAACCCCAACCACAGTCCAACACAGTCCCATCAACAAAGCCTACGTCCCCACCACCTACCTCGCCACCTGCTTCTATTTCTCCCACAGCTCGTGGCGGCTCCCCCCGAAACCTTTCCTCATCACAGAGCTGTGATCAGTTGCCCGCGGTCATCAATGGCAATGGTGCATCAGCTCAGATGCGCAAGTCTAGCCTGGTGGATATAGAGGCCCTGGTGCCCACCCACGATGAGCAGGGCAGAGCCATCCCTGAGTGGAAAAGGCAGGTGATGGTGAGGAAATTGCAAGTGAAGATGCAAGAAGAAGAGGTGAACAAGAGGAAGGTGAGTTAATGGGTTTTGGGTCTGAAAGCTTAATAATGGTTTTGAGTGATAAGCTGAGAATGTGTCTTTGCTGTTTGCTACAACTTTAGATGGGTTAGCAACACTAGATAACTTCAGATTCACACACAACTTCTTTAAACCATTCATGCTGGTAATACAGCTATGCCATTTTTCCTGTTTAAATAAATATCTCAGTCTGTAGTTAGGAATTGCAATCACTCTAGTAGTTTAAAAACTAGGAAAGCAATTGGCAAAGAAGTAATGTCACTTTTTCAGCTTTATCATAGTTATCCTCCAGTGGTTCTATGGTATAATTCCACAGTTCAAATAATCATTTTGGCTAATTTGTTAAAATATCCTTATGAAACATCTAAATTTCAGTCATTTCAACTCCAATGACTCCATGGAGGATGGGGAATTGTGATGTGACATTTTGCTGTGGCGTGTGTGTGTGTGTGTGCATTTTTCTTCACCAAATGATCATTTTAAGTCATTATCTGTTTCTGTTCTCATTTTGTTTGAATATAGTGTAAAGAGTGCTAATATTAGCTGCTAACTGCCTTGTAAAGCATTGTGAAGTCCTGCATGCAGAGACCTATGTCTCGGCCGTGTCTCGGGCCGTGAAGTCGAAGGGCGGGGCGGGCTGGGGCGGGGCACACAGTATGAAGTTACTCAAATTAGGTACGCATTTGCGCTGTAAATACTGAAAACTGCCACGCATTTGCGTACCACTTACGCCAATTTGTCATTGCGTACCACTTATGTCAATCCCTGTTTATAGTCTATGTTAAGAACTGTGATGATCAGTGCTTACATTAATCATTTAAGAAAAGATAAGATAAGCTGATATTAAAGCTTGTATTTAGAAGAAATGAGAAGCTGGTATTAAATTGCATTTGTGTCATTTGCAGGCTCTAACTTATTTTGTTAGTCACTATTAAAAGACTGTTAGAAATGCTTAATGAGATAGGGGTTTATATTTAAAAATGGAAACTGAAACTGCAGTTTTGCAATGATTGAATAGATTATCTGTGAGCATTGCTAGTGTGTGGAAGATGTCTGTTCGTAAGAACATTGCATTCTATTTTGGATAACAGAGGCGTTATGTTAGAAGAGCTTGTTGTAATTATCCATCCTGTATTGGGTTTGTGTCTTTGTGGTGTTTACTTGGTCTAGGATCTGAAGGACAGAGTGTTCCAGTTCTCTGTAAATATTAAGTAAACACACCTGTCACTGTCTAGTGATGACAAACTGGTTTAACTGTTTGGCACTGCAACATGGACATTCTCATTTGTGACTTCCTGTGGTTTAATTCCAATCACAATGAAACATATAATGAACATAATAACATTTTAGGAGCAACAAATATAAGTATCAAATGGGCCTAGTCTTTAGAGGTCAATATAGAAGATTCAATGTATAGGATTTAGTATAGCTCCAATAAAGTTCACAGTTTTTCATTACCTTTTTAAAAGGCCCCTGACTGACTTTGCTGGTTAGTTCCGTATATTATTTTTTCCTGTGAATCAATATGGTTGTTTTTCGCTCTTATGCATGTGTTTTGCATCTTTTGACTAAGTTTTGACAGTGTGATGCAGTGTGCACTTTGGAGCTGCTGTGATCATCCCAAGGTAGTATTGAGAGTGATATTACTGAAGTTATAATAATGCAAATCTATTGGTGATGGTGCATGGCAGCTCTACGTTTTTACATGGGGATTCAGTGGTGTGATGCAACGCCCCCTCACACTGCAGTTGATGCCTTGGAATGCAGTTACATCTTTGTACCTTTCTCCTTTTTTTCCTCAATTCACTTCATGCCTACATTTTTCAAGAACTGTCCTTAGACAAAAGTCTTTTAGAATCACTTGTCATTCCACATGTTGCCTTTCCATTCAAGAACACTTTGACTGTCAAGGATAAACTTGTATCAAGTGAACGACCGGTGGAATAGAGTAACTATGTGGAATGATAGGTACTCTTAAATACTTGGTTCCTAATAGAGATTACAGATTCTGAATAAGTACACCAGGACGAGTTCTCCAGGAATTTGAAATAAATTTAGCAGACATTAAAGCTATGTCTAAAATTGGAAGTTTTCCAATTATTACACTAAACATGCTGTATTGAGATCCTCAGCAAGTGCACTTTGTCAAAGTCCACAGCTCATCATCTCATCTCATTCATAAAAAGGCAGTTACCATTGCACCACTAAATCCATGTAAAGTTTGAAAAGTTTGGGGTGAAGAAGCATTAAGCGTGTGTGAGAAGCCTTGGACCTTCAGGCTGAAGAACAATCCATCCCTGTTTTTGTCCCTCTCTGTCTCCTCTTCTGACCCTGATTTAGTTCGCTGCCAGTGGATATTACCAGGCTCAAGACTGGCATTACTCCCATGCACACAATGCTATACTGGGTCCATTTGGTGAACTGATGACTGAGGGTGACCTCATTCGCATCGAAAGGCAGATTGAGAACCTGCAAGTCATGCACAAAGTAACAGAAGTAGAGAAAGAGTTGGAACAGCTTGAGAAAGAATTACAGCAACTTCTTCCCGTGTCGGCCGCCCTGAACCATGAGCATTTTTCAGTCAATCCTAAACAGGTTCATGGGCAAGCAGAGGACCTTCCTGCCTGGTGTAGCAAAATCTCTACACTTTTGAAGAGCATGGCCATCCTCCTTGCTACATTAGGTGGTAAGGAGATTGACATCCTGGATATGATTAATCAAGGATATACATATGAAGGTTTGAAAGGTATAGAGGTCCAGACAGCTTCTGTCAACTCCGGCAATATTGGCAGATCACAGTCTTTCTCAACTCGAGAGGAGGTGGAGAAAGAGATTAAGCAGTGTGGTGTGTCAGTGAAAAATCTGAAGGCCAATTATGAGATTCAGAGCCAGTCTAAGTATGAAGACGACAAAATGAACCGAGTGTACAAACGGAAAAGGTCCCTTCCAGTGGTGAGCGAGTGCAGTTTTTCCCCAGAGCCCATCCTGGAAGATGAACTGCTCTTCACTTCCTGTGAGGTCCTATCTCAAGACACTGATGTTTTGCTACCAGAGCATGACTTAAACTTGGAATTAGTGGAGGAACCATTTATAACACCATCATGTGCGTCTTTGACATACGCTGGACCTGATGGTGTCCACCAAGCTGGTATAGATAACCTTGCACACCCTCTAACGACTAGTGACCCTGCTCTGAAAGTAGACCACCTTACACGCAGCCTGGAGGTGCAGACGGACTTGAGTTATGTTCAGGAGTCCATTGACATGCGGAAGGAAAGGATTGTGTTCCTCTTTTTGGAGCATTGGAGGAAATACACCATGACTGAGTCCTATAGACCCAAGTACTCCAGCCAAGGGAGCGTTGTCATGGAAAATCCCTCCCAGTATAAAATTAATCAGTTTGAGTTTGATGACGCCTTACAAACTGAAGATGATCTCCTGCTCTTCATGAAACAGAGGCAGGTGGTGGGAAATCTCCTCGGCCACTGGAGGACCATTATGAGCCAGGTACCCACACGACAGATCCGTCGGCTCAGCCGTGCTCAGATGATCTATTGGCCTGAGCATTTCCTCCCACATATAAATGGCACTCCAGTCCATTATGATAGTCTTACCCTAGACCTTTTCATGCTTGGCTACTTCCAGCTTCTTGAGATGAACATGTCTCGCAGTGAACGCAGGTTCAGACACTTATTATGCTATGAAATGTTCGACCGACTTGGCAGCCACCCTTGGGAAGTGATTCGCCAGTTCCACCGTGAAGTGATTGAAAGCATTGAGAGAGGGTACCGTGACTGGTTAGATGGCTTTGAGGACGTCAGGTTGAAATTCTTTGGTGACACTGTAGAGACGGGAGGGTTACTGGAGGCAGCTGAGAGGATACTGCCCCCAGAAATATATCAGGAGGTTCAAAAGACATCTGGTCCACACATATCTGAGGGAGCCCCTGCAACATTTTCCTCGTCAGATCAAGACACTGTCGAAAAGAATGGGCGAGATTCAGTACGAGCCTGTCCACCTGTAATGGAACAAACTCCTTCACAAAGTTTTGTCGAGGACTCTGAGCAACAGATATCACAAGAGCCTGTAAAGGACACATTAGAGAGTGTTCAGGAGATATCAGTGAACATTGAGCAGCAGACCAATGAGTCTGCCGTAGAGGACTGCACTGATACTCGGGTACTGAATCAGGACTCAGCAGCACAGAGTGTTGCAGATCCACAGGATGTGGCAGCCGTTGAAGTGACAGTTGAAAGCCCCCTGTGTGAAAACCTCAGCGCTCATGCTAAAGAAACAAAAACACCAGAACATACAGAAGAGCCAAATGAGAACTCCATAACGCTTATTTACGAGCTGAAAGAGTTCAGCAATGAGGAAATTATCAGATATATTGAGCGAAGCTTTGCCTTTTGGAAGGAAAAAGAAGCAGAGTTGTTTGATATCTGATGGATGGTTAAAACAAATAGGATAAAATGAAGTTTTCCAATAAGGCATATAAGAGGAAGAAAGGCCTGCTTTGGTGAGACCAGAGCAGCATCTCTCCTAAAGATCCTTTCATTGATAGTGTAAAAACAGAACACTGCAGCAAACTGCAAAGCCAGCGTTCAAACAGGGCTATGTTGGTGTGGGATTGTGTCGTGTTTCATAACTCCCAAATGAACCTGAGGCTGATAAATGATGTAACTTCCATCCTTATTTCTTAATACTATAGGTTGACTGGATAAAGTATCTTATTCTTTGCAAGATTTGTAAAAAAAAAAAAATACGAGAGCTTAACAATACACGTAATAGAATAAAATACATATTCTATGATACAAACCTTGGATAGAATAAGATACAATTACTTATAGGATTATATAGTAATCTCCTTATTCTCAAAGATTTGGTGAATGTCAGAACAAGAATCATAGCAAAGTGTAATGCTAATGTTTTTTAAACTTTCATCCATAGATCAAAAATGATGAAATTGAAAACCTTTTTCATAATGTTGTACTTTGTCATTCATGCAAGTATTTAAGTCATTATGAGTTAATTTAACATTTTAGTTCCTAGGTCCTCTACTTTTAAATAATTCTTTTATGTGAGTATTTAAATCTGAATATCAACTTTTTCGATGTGTAAACATGATCTCGCATCAATCCAATGGCAATCAGAAATAGCCTACTGAAGTGGTGATATAACAGTGATGTTTCTTGTTCCTAAAGAAGTACGTTTACTAGGAACATGGTCATGTAATACACACTGGTTGTTATTTGATGCCTATCCCAGAAATCTCAAGTGTTTTTGCTGTGTTTAGGGTTGGCCAAGGCCACATAAGCCCTTTCTGGGAATAAGCTATTCCTTACCAAATCAAATAATTACTGTCATTGTTTGAGGATTAGCAATGTTTCACATATTTTACTGTTTAATTAGATGGCCTTTAATAAGTTGTTTGTTATGTAATTGTTTTTAAAGGTTTTTAATGTACAAGATACTGGTTGTGGCATACACAAAACATTCTTAGTGTTTAAGACTGTAATTTTGGTTAGAACATAGGACATTTTGTTTAACAGTTTACTTATGTTTGAAGTGTTTCCTTTTTCAGTAATCAATAAAACACATAATAATGTGTATTTTGTTGTTATTTAATGACATTTCAGCATATGAAAGATTTGAATAAATTTCACCACCTATGAATTAACTTTTGCATTATGTACAATATATTGTCTGTGTTGGAACAAAACCTCAAAAAAGATTACAAGAGAAGGAAAAACATTCTTAACTATCAGTGTAAGTTAAGATGACGATCTTTTTCTAAACCATTCGGGATCCTTTCTACTGATTATTAATGTCCCCAACATTATTGGCAGCTGGTACTTTCAAATGATTATGTGCAAAAATGGCAGTGATGATATATAAAGTGAAAGGTAAAATACAGAACTAATCCAGACTTTAATTACCTAGGGATAACGAAGCATGTTTAGTCTGCAAGCTGTCATCAAGGCTGCTGGAAGTGTATAACATACAGTCTAATTACAGTTTGAATGTAGTCACCTGACAGTAAAAATAACTCTCAGGGCTTGCTGAAATAAACCTCTTATGGTCACCTGTTGCCACAGCTTAGCACCATCATAAGGAGGTTGCCTCGTGCAGAGAGCAGCAGTTGGTCAGGGAGTTGCATAGAACACAAATCTGTTTCCCCTGGGTTTTTAGTAGGAGTGCAGAATCAGAACTTTCTAATATTTATTACAAATTATTGGCAATTAGGCTTTTATTTGTTTGTTTGTTTGCTTCTTTTTTGTTTAATTTTACTGAGACCAGCTAGGTAAAGATATCCTACAATGCTGTGTAAAGCATGTAAAGATCAAGACCACAAAGAGAGAAATCTGAGCAGGAACTACACTGAAGACATTGGGTGTTACTTAGTATTGGTTACTTAATTAGCCTCTGATATGTTAACAAACTGCAAATATGAAGCAGTGAATGGTATGATAATTTATTTCACTTTGATTTTTCAAAACCTCTTCGTGACTCATGGGAACCCAAGACCTTACATGTGCTTCGCAGCACATGGCCTCTCTCCAGGTGCCTAAATGTCATCCTGAGACAGGGATGTAAATGTTGAATTCACTTTCTTCGAGTATTCATCAATCAGGCATCTTAATTTGTTTTTCCTTTGGTCATATTTTTTTTTCTTGGGCCATAATTCCCAAGGGAGTGATTAAATATTAAGTTGTAGATTAGCTTACCTGGATACTGGGGACTTTGCCAGAGAAACGACTCCGTGGGAGCACAGTAATCAATCCATTGCGAGGAGAAAATGAGACGTTCAAAATGGCCACCTCCTGTCCTGGCCTCTCATTACGATCTGTAAGGCTACGCGAGATTATGTTTCTCTTTGGAGATGCCACATCTCACGTGCGGACTTGTTTTTTTATTTTTTATTTTTAGCATTTATCTTTTGTCTGTGTATTTCGGGGAATCTTTGGGCCTGACCCTGTGGAAATACTATAGAATGAACCAAAGGGGGTCATTTGACTAACAAACTGTTTAATCTATTTACATAAACAGCGATGTTACATAAATGAAATTTATTCCTTTGAGTGTACCCTGGTTGTTAATTTTTTTTGGTTAACAAATGTAGCACAATTCATTTTCTAAAGGTGAGCTGAGTTCCCTGTCCCAGCTTTGTTCCAACACTTAAATGCGGGCAAAGTATGCCCTCTTTTTGTATTCCAAACTGGGTGGAGTCATTTGTTGTTGTACTTAAGCTTATGTCAACTTCACATAATGTAATTGATCACCGTACAGAAGCTTTCTTGTAATCTTTTGCAAATAATGGAAGTACAGCTTATAAATCGTACAAATAAATTATTTCTACTGAAACACAGAAAGCAGTTATTTGAGCCACTACGTGTACAGAAAATTACACGCCAGCATTGACTTTGCAAACAAGAATCACTCTGTGGTTGTGTACATAACCTAAATCTGTTATTAATCAAGGTCACAGGCCTTATGAACCACAAGCTTTTCTAACAGCTTCTCTCAAATGCAGCATTTCTAGCGAGTAGTGGCCGAAGTTTCAGTCACCTCATTGGCTGCTCTCTCTTTCTTTTTGTCTCTTTCTGGTAGGCTGAGGAAGAGGCAGCCCGCCTCGCTTCTATGCCTGCCTGGAGAAGAGACATTATGAAGAAGAAACTGGACGAAGAGAAGTGAGTAAAAAAAACGTCAAGCAGAGAAGGCCTGTTCTCCTTGGCATAGCATGTTTTTATTCTACTTTTCTCTTCTTCAGTCTAAACTGATTGCCATACCACTTGTTGTTTAAAGGAGCAACAGATGATATTTTTTTTTTACTTTTGTGACGTCCTGGTCTTGTCCGCCCCGCCCCTCGTCCTCGTGCTGGGTTGCTAAGCACCACGCCCAAACAAAAACCCTGCATGAGTACGACGGGGTGTGGCGGACGAGGCCCGGACGTCACAGCTTTTTTTGTGGCAATATATACATTTTAATACATTTAAGTGCTAAATTATTAAGAAAAATATAATTTTGTAACCTAAATATTAACATAAATTCAGTCACATTTCCATATAAAAAATAACAAAAAAATTTTATAGCCAATCCGAGAATGCTATTTATTTCTCTTTGCTGCTGATTGGCTGCTGCCATTTGACGCATCCCTCGCTGTACTTGAAGGCAGGAAGTTTGAAAGTAGCCAATCCGAGAACACTATTTATTTCTCCTTGCTACTGATTGCCTTGGCCGCAGCCGCTGTCCTTTTATATATATCCTTTCGGGTAAACCCAAATAGACCCTATATAGATTAGTGTAGACCCAAAATCATTTTACAAGCTTTGAATAGTTGGTATTTTCAAACAAGCATTTGCATTACCCTAAACAATTTGTTATATTTAACCACAAGAGCCCAGCCTCTTGTGTGCCGTTTGTTGCTATAGAAACCACAATTCTTTGAACAAGATTTTAGTGGCACTTGGATAAAAATCACTATACTTGCATATTTGAGATGATTTCTCAAACTAGTCGTGCCTTCATACCAGCCTCTGCACTAAGAATTTTCTCATCATTTCAAAATAGACAGCACTCCCACATGGTTGGTTTCTCAGAATCTCTGCTGTTTTAGCTTCAATATAAATTGTGAAGAGCAGCACAATTTTATGCTTTTTCCCCATGTAGTAAATTTTAATGCTAGAACAAAGGACGTAACTTCTGAACACCAAAATTATAATCAAATACCAACATAATGATCAAATACTTGAATATTCTAATTTTAGGGAGGACAGCCCTGTTTGCTCTTATGTAGATTTGACCATAATATTGTGTTTTGTCAAAATTGTGACAAATGAGCAAACCATGAACATATTTCTGACTGCTCCTTTAACATTATGGCTGTGGACTTATTCTTAACTTGCAGAAATACTGTATGTAAATGCTGTATGCACTGGATTATAAAGGAATACTTTACTCAGAATATTGATGTTGCTAATAGAGAATGCATTTATTGTTCAGAGCAAATCTTGGTAACTAGTAACTAATATATTTCATTCACTATTAGCCACATTTGCATTTTTGAGCAAAGCATTGATTGTGTTCTTGATGTTTCCAGGGATTATGCTGGTTTGAATCAGCAGGGATTGTCTTTCCTTGATTGTTTCTGTCTTTGTTGACTTGTAGATATAGTTGTAGTGGATTGTGTAGATTGCCTGTCCTCCGAATGTGTCTTAAAGTATCTCTGTGTAGTGTTTTCCACTTAGGTTAGTGCATGCACTGCCATTCATATACGTATAATCATCTAATGTCTCTTACCTACACCTGGACGGGCAGGGAACAGAAAAGGTAAGACACTCAGTAGATGTAGAAGTAGTAGTAAAAGTGCTAGTAGTTTACTTGAATAGTAATTATCTTTGGTTAGAATAATAGTTTTAATGGTCAGTGTTGTGGTCCAGATTGATAATTGTATAGAACTGGAGGTAGAAATTCTGGTGGTGGTTAATGTGTAATCTATTGAGTTGGACAAGCTGAAAATGCTCACATGCAGGTATAGTCAATATCAGAAGAGTTTCATGCAATTCGTTAGTCATTTTTACCAGTGAATACACCCGATTGTGGGAGCTATCAATCTTATTCCTGTTTTTGTTATCAACATTAAAACAGTTTAATAAAGTTGATTCGCACAATTTTGATATTACACATCGATTTCATAGTATATAAGTATAAAGTATTCAAGTATATACTTGCATGTCAGCACCACTTAAATATATTTAGCACATTATTTCTGTCCTGGATATAAGTGTCCTGGATAGACGTGTATTTTGTAAATGATTTGTGGAAACATTTCTTACAGGTTACAGTTATCCTTTACATTACTGTTCATGTTTGGAATTAGTTGTTATTCTGTGTACAGAGATAATTTACACAATGTAGATTATATTATAACTACAAGATAAAAATGTTTTGTTTTATTTATAGATACATTGATACTGTATGCCATTATATCTCAGTATTTATACCGAAAATGCAGAAATGTGCATTAATTTTCTAAATAAGCACTAGAGAAAAATGTTTATTTTTGTGGTGTTACACATGCATTAAATAAACCTAAATATATATTTTTTTAATATCTGTCCAATGCCAAGCAATTATCTCCTGACATCAACGTGATTTTAATATCATCGCACATCTTTAATGTAATTGAGCATTTCTCATATGTACAATAAGCTATTGAATATTATATAATACACTGTAATTACCAACTTTATTTTTATCTGCCTTACAATTTGATCATCTAAGAAATTCTAGATGTTAGGTTTACTCAAACTTCATTCTTGATGCTATTTTGGAATCATCTACATCTCTGTTCACAGTCTTGGACATAAAATTGATTCAGATATTTTGAGTTTCTTATTAATTATTAAAAACTGTGGAGTTGCACAGGACATTACAATCATACTCTTTGCTTATTTGCAATATACTTTGTATTGTTATACTATTGTAATGTTCATATTATCGAAAACTCTGATTCCAGACTTTTGAATGGGGAGTGTATATACAGTTTATATGCAAAGTCCTGCTAGTACTGAACTTGTGTTTTTGTGTGATTTTCTGCGACCCGGCAGAAAAGAGGAGGAGCGGCTGAAGTCAGAGAAAGAGAATGAGGAGAAGTTGGAGCTGGAGCGACTACGGACTCTTGGCTACGATGAGACCAAGCTGGCGCCATGGCAACGGCAGATCATTCTAAAGAAAGGCGACATAGCGAAACAATAGAGCCTGTCACATCTGCAGTTTGTCTCCATTCTGTTTCACACGCCTCTCTCTGCTCCCATCCCATACGTTACCCATAGTCCTCCAGCTCTACTACAGGCACACATGAACGAACTCATATAGAGGTTAGCTTCGGCAAGGCTTAATAGAGTTCGGGGTTAATAATGGTCTCATAGCACAGTGGAATAAGTAATGTGTGTGACTGTACAAGGGCCAAATGCCTGTGATTTATTAGTGATCATTTGTTCATCTGTAGATGATAAAAAAAAGATCATCTTTGAAGAAAGATGATTCAAAGAAAACCGTCCACAACATCCCAGCATTAATATTTTGCATATATCATTTAAACGCAGCTAATGTACGTTTAGCAGATGCTTTTTAGACATACATGCTTATACAGCTCAACTCATGTTTTCCCACATTTCTACATGATTTCACATCTTCTGGAGCATTTTCGTATATAGTAATATATGTCTAGAAACATAGCATTTATTCTGAGCACACATTTTTTTTAACCATAATCTTAAAAACAATTTGAATATTTCTTTATAAAAACGCTTCACCAATTATTTTGAAGAAAAAAAATACTAACAATAATGTCCATGTAATAGCCTGACTTCTCCTCTTATTGTAAATTTATCAGGAATAATGCGTTGTTCATCTTGTTTCTTTTCCAGTCCAGGAATTCCAGGTGCTTAGTTAATGAATGTAGTTAACAAAGAAAGCCAAGGCCAAGAATCTTAATAATCTGACCATCCATGCATTATCTGCACTTATCCTTAATCACGGTTGCATCTCAGCAGTGCAGCAGTCAAAGGGCGAAAGGCACAGAAACACACCCTGGAAAGTCCACATACACACACACACACACACACACACACACACACACACACACACACACACACACACCAAAAGTAAGAGACCACTTTTCCCTTTTTTCTGTTCACTGTTTGTACAAGTTGCAGCAGTGTGTTTGTGTAAAATGCACAGGTTGCTATAATTTTATGAACTACTGCAGTGTGAGCTGTGTAAAAATATGTGTTGTAAGTGCAGCAGTGTTTGTAGAGCAGCTTTTCTATGTGCTGTATTCCAGCAGCTTCACTCCTGATTCAGTTTGCTGATGGAATAAAACCGAGCTCACACATGCACACACTATGCACTTAACAGTACTATTTCAATTGTGAAATAATGTAAGAGTGTACCTTTTGTATTTCATAGGTATAATAAATTATTTATATATATTAATTTTCTCTAAACATTTTTTGTTTCGAATTTTGAATCAAGTGTGGTCAGTAGTGTATAGAACAATAGTAACATGCACATTTTACACAGACACACTCCCACAAATTTCAAAAGCAATAACCCTAAAACAGATGCGGTCTGTTTTTTTTTTCAATGGCTGTGTGTGTGTGTGTGTGTGTGTTTATAAATTCATACACACACATTTTTATATATATATATATATAAATAACACACTCGTTTCATTCATTCTGTAACTGCTTAATCCTTACTATGGTCGAGGGATATATATATATATATATAGCTTATGATGAAAATGTGAAATAATGCATAACTGTGCAATGACGCATTGTGCTGTCTTCATGTCTTCATAATAACAAGCAGCCGTTTCCCAGAAAACCAGAGGATGGCAGCAGAGTTGTGTTTTGAACAGAACAAACTAGAGCAGGTGTTTCCAATCCTAGTCCAGGAGACCAGAAATAATGCTCTGCACATTTTAACTTTTCCCTAGTCTATACACTTAACACAGCCCACCAGGAGCTTGTTAATTTGTTTGAGTAAGATCAGGAGTGTTATATGAGACAAAGCACAAAGATGTGGGCTCAACAGGACTAGGATTGGGAACTAGAGTCACTGATACATTACAGCTACTGCATGAAAAGCTATTGCATGGATATTTATGCACATTGTTATACAGTTAGAAATTGACATTTTACAGTGCATTTTGGAATTAAATTTGTAGGAATTTAATTCAGATGTACCATGACAGACCCGAAAGGGGTGGGAGCCAATGTCTTAAATACTGTACAGAGTTATATGTTAATTGCACACATTCTGCCCTAAAATCTCACACGAGCTGTGACTCCTCGTGGAGACTTACTGAACCAGGAGGTTCACAGTGGGCAAAAAAAGATGATTGTCTTACTTAACATTTAGTCAGGTTTCCTTGTTGTATTTCCATTGTACAACTATATTGAATCTTTAAAATGTACACAATCAACATCATCATGTAAGACAGTTTATTTATTTAATTTTTTAGAAACTTGACCAGTTTTTTCTTCTTAGCAGCAGTTCTAGCTAGTACACTTTGGGTACCTGGACCTTGGAAAAGTACCAGATGTGTCTTCTGAACATGCATGTACATATGTGGTGTCCGTCCTGTGTCATGAAATGTGTGATAGGAAAACTTGATGTATTTTACGTGTACATTTTTGGAGATCTGTAAAAATATCTGAATGTTATACAAATATATGTGTATCGCATGGTCGTCGTTGAGTAATCGTCCGGAAATAATTTCGCTGAAATTCATTTGATGCCATATTAAAACAAAGATATACGTGAACATCATTGCCATTAGAAGATTTTCTCTTCATGAATAATGTATATAGAAAAATACTGAAAATCATGCATTGCCCTTATGTATTGCCCTTACACTGTGGTTTCTTTCTCAGCCTTTGCTTGCATCGGTTTATCATTGTAAACCTTCCTTTTCAGACTGGCAAATTGAATAAAAACCGAATTTACAACACTGAGCTCCTGAGTTTCTGGGTTTTTGATTATGTCCGTTCGTGTGGAAATTATCTTGAGTAGTCATACGTGTGTGTGAACAGCAGAGGCCGCTGATAGACCATTGAAGACAGTTCTTTAATGTAAAAGACTTCAAGAAGCACTGGGAGGTTGCGTGAAGGGCAATTCATGTGTGTGTGCATGTATGTGTATACAGGGATTGACATAAATGGTACGCAAGTACAAATTACCTTATGTGGTACGCACATGCGCGGAGCTTTTCAGTATTCATAGCGCAAATGCGTACCTAATTTGGATAACTTCATACTGCGTATATATTTATATATATTAATATAATCTTAATGCTTCACCATACCAAGACATTTTGGACAACGCCATGCTTCCAACTTTGTGGACACAGGTTGGAGAACTTTTTCTTTTCCAGCATGACAGTGTCCCAGTGCACAAAGCGAGCCACATAAAGACATGGTTGGATGAGTTCGGTGTGGAAGAACTCGACTGGCTACACAGAGCCCTGACCTCAACCAACACATTTACGGCATTTATCAGACACTTTTATCCAAAGCGACTTCCATTCTATAACTACAGTGGACAGTCTTGGGGACTTGGGGTTAAGGGTCTTGCTCAGGAACCCAGTGGTGGTGTGCTGGAGGTAGGATTCGAACCCATGATCTCCTGGCCCAGTGGCAAGTATCCTACCCACTAGGCCACCACCACCTTTGAGATGGACTGGAACAGAGATTGCGAGTCGGGCCTTCTCATCCGACATCAGTGTCTGAACTTATAAATGCTCTACAGAATGAATGGGCACAAAAACTCCAAAATCTTGTAGAAAGCTTTCCAACAAGAGTGGCAGCTGTTATAGCTGCAAAGGGCGGGGGCAACTCCCCCCTATGTAAGTCTATGTATTTGAATGCAATGTCATTAAAGTGGCCCCTTGTAGTCGCACGTGAACACACCAAAGCACAGCACACAGTGTGAACATTTTTTTTACTGCCCCCTCAAAGACAAGCTGTGCCTGCCTGTGAAATGCTCTGTCTGTCCAATGAAAGTGACCCACCTCCATGCTTGACCGTGGGAATGGTATTCTTCTGGTCAAAAGCCTGGCCTTTCGCACGCCAGACATACCGCTGGTCAATATGTCCAAAAAGTTCCATAAAACTGTCTCCCAAAACTCTGTAGTCTTATTCAAATTCCTCCTGGCATATTCAAGTCAATCTTTGATGTTCCTTGTAGTCAAGAATGGAGTGTGTCTTGGAGTCCCCGTCTTATAGCTGCCACCTTTGCACTTGTACCAGCCTTCATCAGGTCATCCTGTAGGTGTCTTGCAGTCAGGAGTTTCTATTAGTTGTCCTGACTAAATTCCTAAAAGCCCTGGATGAAATTTTGGGCTTTCTTCCACGGCCAGGCAAGTTTGCAGCCGTTCCATGAATTTTAAACTTCCTTATAATGCTCCCAATGCTGTCTCATGGAACGTTACATTTTTTGGAAAGCTTCTTATACCCAGGGCCCTTCAGGTGTGATGAAATAACCTCCTCTCTCAGCTTTTGTGGAAGCTCCTTTCACATTCCCATGATTGCAACTCACCTTGAATACCTTCATGGGTGGGGTTTATATATGCATCACAGCTGAAACCAATGAAGGATGCTTAGAGAGTTCCCAAAAGTTTAATTACCACTTGTGGCGGTGGCCTAGGCCTAGTGGTAGGGTACTTGCCTCTGGACCAAGAGGTCATGGGTTCGAATCCTAGCACCACCACTGGGTTCCTGAGCAAGACCCTTAACCCCCAGGTGCTCCAGGGAGACCGTGAGACTGTCCCCTGTAGTGAGGGAATGGAAGTCGCTTTTGGATAAAAGCGTCTGGTAAATGTATTTGTGTTTCAACTCCACTTTGGGCCATAGAAATTTTCAGAAAGCTTTATAAAACAACACTATTATATGGGGTTGAATAATTATGACATGGCTATTTTAACACAATATACTGTTACACACAAATATGACATCATTTTCTGTGTTGATTTTATGTTTCGCTCAACTCATCCAAAGCAGAATTTTGCATTTTGACACACATTGATAAATCCTTAAAATCTTTATATATATATATATATATAGAGAGAGAGAGAGAGAGAGAGAGAGAGAGAGAGAGAGAGAGAGAGAGAGAGAGAGCGAGCAAGATACACGCATACCTGCAACACCTGTACGTGCTTTTCAGCCCAGCAGAGTTCCG